>OZ024911.1:25874076-26271576 GCA_964017125.1 Flabesymbios commensalis | reverse complement strand
TGTTTGTTCTTCAGACTTTTAGGCCTATTCAAATAAAAAACAAAGGCTGGGTTAATGTTGGCTCAGCGTCGAAGATGGTGCGCCAACAAAAGCCCGGCATTGGGTCAAGGTATTGTGTTTGACCGCCTGCACGATAGACGGACAGAATGCACAGACACAAAACTGATCGGACGAACAACTGAGCGGTGAGAGGTAAAGCAATATGTCTCCACCCCTATAGAGGGGAGACATAATAAAAGGCTTAACCAAGTGCAGTAACCCTTGACCAGTTGAAGAGTGAATATATCTCAATTGTTAATTAAATTAGGAGTTAAATATCATACTTGGGCCTTGTGCTTGTTAAATAAGGTACAGTAATATGATTTTTCTAGTTTCAGACGCGTGTTATGAATGTAGAGCCAGACATGACAGACGAGGGGTCAGTAAAGTGGTGGGTCACCACCAGGTGTCACCTCACATGTCCACCAACTGACAGCACATCTGTATTTGATGCCGTGATCGTCTGCAATGGGTGAGCTCTGCTCCGCAAATTTAAAGGCAGTATTTGCTTACTTGTAAAGTAAGCAGATACTGCCTTTAGCCTTTGCACGGATGCTTCAGGAATATATTTACAACCGTGTGCTGCTGGGGCCGTGTAAATTCGGGTTCAACCATTTTTCAATGTAACTAATAACACTTTAATTAATCATATATTTTGCGGTAGATCGATCATGTAGATGCTCACTTAAATCAAATAAATCTACACGTCGCTGGGCCAACATTGATCCAACATTGAGTCGGTCTACATGTATCGTGTTTACTTGGTTAGGCCTAATAATGTAGATTTGATGTTGGTCGATCCAACGTCGACGACACTGGCCCAACATTAAATTAATATTTGGTTTAAATCTTGTGTTTTCTGGGTTATATAACACAACAATACTGGGATAGTTAATATATCTCCCCAGACAATCCTGGCAGGAACACAATTTGGTTGTGTTTTTTGTGTATGCAGTGTAACTTACAGAATGTCAAGCTTAAATATCCACGTTAGATAAGATACTTTTTATGGATATAGTGATGTAGTCAAACCCCTCACTGATTCTAACCATCCTCCCTTAAAAGTAGTTCAATTAATGTTAATTATGTCTCCCCTCTATAGAGGTGGAGACATGTTGGTTTACCTTCGACCGCTCATGCTGTCTGTGTCTCTGTCTGTGAGTGTCTCATTCATTTCTATTGTGCAGGTGGTCAAACACGCGACGTTATCCCAATGCTGGGCCAATGTTGGCCCATCCTCTACGACGCTGAGCCAACATTAGCCCAGTATTGGGTTAACGTGTCGTGTTTGGCGCCACTCTGAATGTGGGCCAGCATCACAGACGGCGGGCCAAGATTAACCCAGCTTTGGTTCAAAGCATCATGGCGGTAGTACAGCCAGCTTGAAGTAGGCTTACTGACTAGGGTTGAATTGATACTGGCCAGCACCGCCGACGCTAGCCCAACATTTAACAGACATTGGGTCGGTGTCGGCTTGCACTGCCAGACCTGCAGCCCAGCAAACACGATGCGTTGACCCAGTGCTGGTTTTATGCTGGGCCAGCGTCGCAGATAGTGTGTCAGAATTTGACCAGTATTGGGTCGACGTCTCATGTTTGCTGGGAGTGTTGACAGGCCACAAAGTGGTTTGCACATCGCCGGGTGTGAAGATATTAAAACTGTTACCCAACTGATTGAGCCTGAAGACAATTTAGTTACTGTAAATCGTCTTTCCGGCAGCAAGTCTTGACACAGCGAGGCCTCAGGAGTAGCGAACCTTGTGGGGGAAGATGCTGTAGATATAAAAAAAAACGGGCTCCACCACATCAAAATACATAGTCTCTACTGTTCACAGGAGCCATTTAATAACATTAATTACAAAAGCCATTGACACTACATATATTAGCTATGAACCTTCATGGTTTTGCTGCTGAAGGGGAGATATCTCCTGTTTTTTTTACAAATCTTCTAGTTTCATCACAATTCCGCGTGTTCGGCCATATGTATTCCTTGGTCTGACCATGTGGTTTAGAATGTGAAAGACACCATTTTTGTTAGGCATTTCTATATGTTGACCAAATAAAAGCCAGGTCAAATTCATTCATGAATATTCCTAAAAAAAAAACACATTCTACAGTGTAAATGAAATGAATCAGGCTTAAGGCCACCTTTGTGCACATATAGGCTAAACTGGGCCAGGAGAACCTCCTGAGGATGGTGAGATGATTGAGATGACACTGTCCTCCAGACACAGGATTCGAAATTCGAACCCTGGCGGTCTGAGGCCGAGCACGCTACCTCTCGGTCACGGAGGCTCCCCACAATACTGACTTTCACATGTGGATGGGGGAGAAACATTTTTTTGATTCTTTCAAACCGCCGAGACCGGGAACCGAGCCCCGGACTCTGGCGTGAAAGGCAGCGGTGCTAACCACTACCCTAGGGCCCCCACCCACATTCTACAGTGTAATCAATCAGAGCCACTATGGCTGCACTAGCGGACTGATAGTGGATTTTATGAATGAGAATGGTGCAGTGGTAACATTTAATCTTCCACTCACCGTTCAGTAGGCGTATAAACATCCTGTGCACTATACGAAACTTAGGTTACCTGTTAACATGGTTAAAAGCAAAAACATTATAATCCATCGCAATCAGCTCCAGCATTACAAACATTATACTAGGGTCAAATATAAAATCACAGCATTTGAATTCCCATTGAGGTCGAAATGACGGTAGCAACTCCCAACATGCTCAAGGTGACTGGAAATGGGTGGGAATGCCAATGTTGTTTTAATGTTGGAGCGGCGTCGAAGACGGCGGCCCAACATTAAAACAATATTGGGCCATTGTCTAGTGTTTGTTTGGTAACAAACACATGGATTCGACTATGGATTCGATTATAGACTCGACCCAGGTATGTCCAACTCGCCCAATAAGTAGGCCTACACATTGTCTTCTGTAATGTGGCTCACCGTTATTAGTAAACCGATGTCACGAATAGAGTGATTTTAAAGCATCTATAGTCAGGTTCGTACACTGAGAAATATTATTTTTAATTCAGTGTTCAACTGTTGTCTTTGTAGACACTACTCGGTGCCTGTGATTCCACATATACCAGGACAGTCAGACTTTAGAGGACATGTTCTACACAGTCATGACTACAGAGATCCTGAGGAGTTTGAAGGGAAGGTCGTGTTTTGTCTCGGTGGGGGAAAGTCTGGTCAGGATATAGCACTGGATCTGTTACCGCACGCAGAAAAGGTCCGTTTTGTTGGGTCGATGCTCACCAAATACGGGCACAAATGCTGGCCCACCAACGCAGACAGTGGTCCAGCATTGAAACTACATTGATTCTACATTGATTCATTGATTAAAGGGACTGGCCCAGGCTAAAATCATCAAAAAATCGGTGATTTTATTTTGGCTTCTTAATATGACCATATGATGTAAACATGTCCATAGACTAGAACTGCAAAAGTTTTTAATTTTTGTGCTGCGCATTCACCAGTTAGGCTAGATATAGAGACGAAATTCCTGATTTGTAATTATTGACAACCATGTCAAAAATTAGAAATACGGGAATTTCGTCTCTATATCTAGTCTAACTGATGAATGCGCAGCAGGAAAAATTTAAAAACTTTTGCAGTTCTAGTCTATGGACATGTTTACATCATATGGTCATATTAAGAAGCCAAAATAAAATCACCGATTTTTTGATGATTTTAGCCTGGGCCAGTCCCTTTAATAATCCCATTGTTACAGATATACTTGTGTTTTCGGGATAATCCTCCTGTTGATTATTAATGTCACTTTTACAGATATACTTGTGTTATAGAGATGATTCTCCTGTTGATTATTGATGTCATTGCTACAGGTATACTTGTGTTATCGAGATGATTCTCCTGTTGATTATTGATGTCATTGTTACAGGTATATTGTGTTATCGGGATGATCTCCCTCTGGATTAATAATATCATTGTTACAGGTATACTTGTGTTATCGGGATGATCCTCCTGTTGATTATTAATGGCATTGTTACAGGTATACTTGTGTTATCGGGATGATCTCCCTTTTGATTATAAATGTCAGTGTCACAGGTATACTTGTGTTATAGTAATGATCCCCCTGTTGATTAATAATATCATTGTAACAGGCATACTTGTGTTTTCGGGATAATCATCCTGTTGATTATTGATGTCATTGTTACAGGTATACTTGTGTTATAGAGATGATCCTGTTGTTGATTATTAATGCCATTGTAACAGGCATACTTGTGTTTTCGGGATAATCATCCTGTTGATTATTGATGTCATTGTTACAGGTATACTTGTGTTATAGGGATGATCATCCTGTTGATTATTAATGCCATTGTTACAGGTATACTTGTGTTATAGAGATGATCCTCCTGTTGATTATTAATGCCATTGTTACAGGTATACTTGTGTTATCGGGATGATCCTCCTGTTGAATATTAATGTCATTTTTACAGATATACTTGTGTTATAGGGATGATCATCCTGTTGATTATTAATGCCATTGTTACAGGTATACTTGTGTTATAGAGATGATCCTCCTGTTGATTATTAATGTCATTGTTACAGGTATACTTGTGTTATCGGGATGATCCTCCTGTTGATTATTAATGTCATTGGTACAGGTATACTTGTGTTATAGGGATGATCATCCTGTTGATTATTAATGCCATTGTTACAGGTATACTTGTGTTATCGGGATGATCCTCCTGTTGATTATTAATGTCATTGGTACAGGTATACTTGTGTTATAGGGATGATCATCCTGTTGATTATTAATGCCATTGTTACAGGTATACTTGTGTTATCGGGATGATCCTCCTGTTGATTATTAATGTCATTGGTACAGGTATACTTGTGTTATAGAGATGATCCTCCTGTTGATTATTAATGTCATTGTTACAGGTATACTTGTGTTATCGGGATGATCCTCCTGTTGATTATTAATGTCATTGGTACAGGTATACTTGTGTTATGGGGATAATCCTCCTGCTGATTATTAATGCCATTGTTACAGGTATACTTGTGTTATCGGAATGGTCATCCTGTTGATTAATAATGTTATTGTTACAGGTATACTTGTGTTATCGGGATGATCCTCCTGTTGATTATTGATGTTATTGTTACAGGTATACTTGTGTTATCGGGGAGATCCTCCTGTTGATTATTAATGTCATTGTTACAGGTATACTTGTGTTATAGGGATGATCCTCCTGTTGATTATTAATGTTATTGTTACAGGTATACTTGTATTTTCGGGATAATCCTCTTGTTGATTATTAATGTCATTGTTACAGATATACTTGTGTTATAGAGAAGATTCTCCTGTTGATTATTAATGTCATTGCTACACGTATACTTGTGTTATAGAGATGATTCTCCTGTTTATTATTAATGTCATTGTTACAATTGTACTTGTGTTATAGAGAAGATTCTCCTGTTGATTATTAATGTCATTGCTACACGTATACTTGTGTTATAGAGATGATTCTCCTGTTGATTATTGATGTCATTGTTACAGGTATACTTGTGTTATAGAGATGATCCTCCTGTTGATTATTGATGTCATTGTTACAGGTATACTTGTGTTATAGAGATGATTCTCCTGTTGATTATTGATGCCATTGTTACAGGTATACTTGTGTTATAGAGATGATCCTCCTGTCGATTATTAATGTCATTGTTACAGGTATACTTGTGTTATAGAGATGATTCTCCTGTTGATTATTGATGCCATTGTTACAGGTATACTTGTGTTATAGAGATGATCCTCCTGTTGAATATTAATGTCATTTTTACAGATATACTTGTGTTATAGAGATGATTCTCCTATTGATTATTAATGCCATTGTTACAGGTATACTTGAGTTATCGGGATCATCTCCCTGTAGATTATTAATGTCATTCTTACAGGTATACTTGTGTTACAGAGATGATTCTCCTGCTGATTATTAATGGCATTGTTACAGGTATACTTGTGTTACAGAGATGATTCTCCTGCTGATTATTAATGGCATTGTTACAGGTATACTTGAGTTATCGGGATCATCTCCCTGTAGATTAATAATGTCATTCTTACAGGTATACTTGTGTTATAGAGATGATCCTCCTGTTGAATATTAATGGCATTGTTACAGGTATACTTGAGTTATCAGGATCATCTCCCTGTAGATTATTAATGTCATTCTTACAGGTATACTTGTGTTATAGAGATGATTCTCCTGCTGATTATTGATGTCATTGTTACAGGTATACTTGTGTTATAGAGATGATCCTCCTGTTGATTATTAATGTCATTCTTACAGGTATACTTGTGTTATAGAGATGATCCTCCTGTTGATTATTAATGTCATTGTTACAGGTATACTTGTGTTATAGAGATGATCCTCCTGTTGATTATTAATGGCATTGTTACAGGTATACTTGTGTTATCGGGATGATCTCCCTTTTGATTATAAATGTCATTGTTACAGGTATACTTGTATTATCGTAATGATCCCCCTGCTGATTAATAATGTCATTGTTACAGGTATACTTGTGTTTTCGCGATGAGCAGCACACACCATCATTACCACCTTGTCTGGAGCAGAGATCTGGTCTGTCTCGTCTTCACCCACACAGTGTGGAGTTAGAGGGAGGTAAGGTGCTGGAAGTGGACACTCTTCTGCTGTGTACAGGTTATCATTACACATTCCCCTTCTTATCACTAGAATGTGGTGTGAACGTGAGTGAGGACGAGAGAGTTACTCCGTTGTGGAAACATCTTATTCACACACGCTTCCCATCACTGTCTTTTATAGGGTTACCTAAGTTAGTCATGCCCTTCCCGTTGTTTGATATTCAGGCACAGTTTGTGACACGTGTTCTGGCTGGAGAGATATCACTGCCATCACAAGCAGAGATGGAGCTAGGTCAGAAGGCAGACTACGAGGAGAGGCTGGCCAGTGGCATGTCACCCAAGACAGCTCATCATCTGATGGATAAACAATGGAAATATTATGATGATTTAGCTGAACTTGGCGGGTTCAAATCCGTCCCTCTTTTGATAGAGAAACTAAGTAATTATGTTAGATCGGAGAGAATGAAAGACACCACCACATATAAAAATATTAATTTTACCATTTTAGGAAAAGACACTTTTATAGCAACACCGACAAATGTATAGCACATAATCTTCTTAGCACCAACTTTCCCTTCTCACCTAAAATCGATAAAACTAACATTACATTAACTTTTTGAGCACTAAGCACGACTATAATAAAAAAAATTCAGTTTGATTAGCAGGTTAAAGCACATTTAATAAGATATTTAATCACATTTATTGGGAATGAAAGGAATGTTTAAACGTGACGATTTACAAATGTTTGGTCCCATATTAAACAAACTGAGCGATTTTCATCCACTTCAAGTTGTGAATCGCAAAGCGAGACACAACTTTAAGCGAATGAAAAATAAAGCTGGGTAAAGGGTTAACGCACCATCATGTGTTTGAGAAACGCATCGGCAATCCCATTTTTGAGAAGTTTCTCTATGCTCACTATACCCATTTTTGCAAATATCTAGAACCGGCTGTTCTATATATTTGTGATTTTAATACATGTCGTCTTTTTTATGCTGAGTGCTTCTTTTGTACATATAATAGTGTCACTATTATGTTTTACTTGTATGCTCACAATCTGTAATGTCTATTGCCAATGAATGGTTATGATTTTATTATTATTATTGTTATTATTATTATTATTATAATAATTATTATTGTTGTTATTACAAGTTAATGTCTATGTTCTGAAGGGTATATGTTGGGAAGTTTCTATGTTCTGAAGGGTATATGTGGGGAAGTTTATATGGTTATTCTATAAGATAGCAATTAAAGTTAGAATATTACTCTTATTATTGTTACAATTATGATTATTATAAACTTATACAAGGTTAGGTCATCTCTAGCTCGGACTAATAATTCAGTTCAGACAGACCCACTGTAAAAGGTAGAGGTTGCCCTACCTAATAAAACTGGTTCCAGTATCTCCCGTCATTTGAACTAGTCTATGTTTATAAAAAGAGTTCAAGGTCATCCTTGTTAGATTCTGATATATGATGGTCTCCTGAGGTTTGTCGGACCAATGGTGTGTCGAACCAATGGGGTGTCGGACCATTGGTGTGTCGGACCAATGGTGTGTCGGACCAATGACATGTTTTTGAATATGCAGTGTGATATACGCCTACATAATATCATATAGACCTAGGCCTACACCTACTTACACCGCCACCCCCTTCCCTTCTAACTGGGCGCATGATGGTAGTCTACCGCCACTCGTGCTAACACCCTGCAAAGCTAGAGCATAAATAATTAAACAACAATGACTTTTAACTTTAAACTGGTCTAATCTTCTCTCGGGGACAATGATTGATACTATTGTTGTATTCACTTCAGTAATCCATTATTAGCGTAGCTTTATAATGCTAGCAGCGCGGATAAATTGGCAAATACAGTATTCCTAGTAATCTTAGGGTCTCTTAATAGTTTGGCCAGCTAGACGCTGATTTCATCTTACACCTGTGACGGTATTGTCACACCCACAGCCACTACTACAAGTGACAAAATTATCCCAACGATACTCCAACGAAACCAGGTGACGGCCGAGTGGTAACCGACACCACAGCAAAAAACACGGTAGCGGGCACATCGAGGATTCATGACTCATAACGTGAGAACTAAATTCGTTTAATACTTTATTTCATAGTAAAAATCCACATATACACTTATGCAGTTCATCATGTTCATATCTAACGTTATTGCTATATACACATATCTACACACCTCATACCAACTACCCCATTCCACTACAAGGATAATATGCTTAAACTACCACACCAAGGTTCTATAAGTAAAGGAAAGCAGAGTTATAGGGAAAAGCAGGAAAAAGGGAGTACAAACTCAAAGGGAAAATAATGACAATATTGTATCACACCATAAATTCACAATACCTTAGTTTTAAACCCTCAATTACAACGGGATGCAAAAAATGGACAGGTCAGACAGTGGGAATAGACCCACAAGACCCATTACTGGATGCAACACTGTTCTAATTGACCATCAACATTAAAACAAGGAAAGTGTTTTAAACAAACTTATACCTCATCATGAAGTGACCATACCTTAACTTTTATACCATCAATCACACCAGGATGAATCATGACAGGCCCAAAAGTGAGAATAGACTCAGCAAGACCAAATACTGGATGCAACACTGATGCAACTGATCAGTAATATTAAAAGCGAGGTAAATATACTGTAAAATCTAGTGACTCTCCATAAGTATTAAAGCCAAAGCCATCAGTCACAACAGGATGCTCAGCTGACTTGTAATGGCCTAAAAGTGGGAATAGACACACAAGACCAAGTCTTGCAAAAGTGCAACTGCTGTACCTAGCTCCGACTCCCAATACTCACTCTAAAATCACTAGACAAGACAGTAGACAAGACCTATTACCCCTAGGCCCACATGATAAAAGTGACTAAGACTAGGATTTCAACTAGCAGGACTTTAACCTACACTCAAAAAACATGCCTTAAGGCCTATCCACCCACTGGAGTTATCCCACCATGCCTGAAGTTAACCAGTTTTCAGCGGGGCTGCTAACTTAATAGCTACTTATTATTCAAGTCTACCACACCATACAACATATTAGGAACATAGACTATGGCCCCCAGTAGTTCAAAGATCATCAGAGGTCCCAGACCTCCTCCCAAGTGAACTTCTATCAAACGGGTCCTGTAGTCTATCCACTGATAAAACTACCTATCATACCAATCACAGCCTACACTACTTTACTGGTTCACTACATTGACCATAAAGTCACCTGTTATTGTCTAAGCAATTAATAAACAAACTATAGACTGACTACTCCGGGTACTAGTCTTTTCTATCTCCCCTGAGCTATACCCATAAGCTATGACCTCATTCACTAGCCCAGTAAATCCACCCCAATCACTAGCATCACCCACAGTACAGGCCACAATCCGCTAGCAAGACTGGGCTGCACCCCACCTCACGTCACATCACACCATGATAATGATCATCTTGAAATACAATTACTATAAACCTTACCAAAGCAGGTAAAAATAAATCTGGTGAGCACTGATGAGAACTGGCACAGGGAGTCTCAGAGAAAATCTCGCCCGAATGACTGGTGCACTGAGCTTATATAGTCCCAGTACTATTTTCTACGTTTTCCAAGAAAGTTATTAGGAAAAGCTAGAAAATATTAGAAAATGTCAAGTTCCTAGAAATTTAGATCGAGAATTTGGAAAAACGAGTCCCTCTTCAAGTTGATCATTTTAACAATATTCTCTAATACAATAGCTTCTAAATATCATAAACACACTTATTAATAATAATAACGTGTAACAACATCACTTATTTAATTAAATCTAGAATATAATCGATAATATATCTTTTCATGCGCCGCCGCAGGATCTGGAACTCCCGCCGCTGGATAAGTTGTGGGCGTCTGCCGAATCTACATGCACCCCAGTGGTCACGTGGGTACGATCGTCATATGGACCAAATATGGCGACCATAACAATAACAAAATCCCAAATCTCCGGTTGAAATGTAGCTCAAAATGCCTCAAATTACGTCTGCTTCGTCACATCTACCAAATATTCAAAAGTAGAAAAGGTCTAGGTACATGTCTTCTTAAGGTTTCGAGAATGATGATGCGTGAATTCGCCTCAATCGGCGACATAGCTGGGTCAGAATGGATGAATGAGAGCTCGCGGCCTGCCTGGCTGTCAATCTGGTGGAAACTCTGCCAGTAGCCCGAGCGATAGATGAGTAAATTCACGTTTCTGTTGTGATAAAAACGGCCAAAACATCTCTAATATATAGCAAAATATCAGAACTTCAGAATACTCCACTTCAGCATATGCAAACTCTCAATAATTCGGCTGTAGGTCTAGCCTAAAAAAATCGTACACTGCACTCTGGCCACATGCTCAGTTGTTGAATTTAGATCCACACGTGACGTATCCCCTGCCATCTATCGTAGAATGTACCACCAGCACTTAACATGTAGACTAGCTTCAATAATTAGTGATGAGTAAAATATGAAAGTGTATAAAGTAAAAATACACAATAATCAATAGAAAATCAGGATAATGCCAAATCCGGTGACCAACTGTCAGATTCACCAGAAAAGACACTACCCCCCATCCCTGTTATCATCACACACCCTTTAACACTGTTAATCCCACATATTAATTAATATTCATTCAACGAATAACCTTAATAGCAGGCTTGGGGCGAGTACTGGACAAAAGTACTCGAGTACAAGTACAAGTACTTGAAAAAATGACGAGTACAATTACAAGTACAAGTACTGGATTTTCAAAAGTACTTGAGTACAAGTACAAGTACTTTGAAAAGTACTTGAGTACAAGTACCGAGTACTAGTTGTAAACTATAATTAATTACATGACATTTATGAAATAAATAATTGATTATAATATATATTTTTTCTATTTATTTTATCTTAATACTATTTTGTGTTTTTATCCGAAACTGCACAAATTGCCTTTTTGAACTTCAAATGCTATTTTCTCAAAATGACGCAACTCAGACTTCATATTTATGGTTTGTCGACTCATATTTTCGGAGTTAAACATGCTACAGAGTTGTGTGATATACCATTTTAAAGGTAATTTTGTGTACGTGCGGGATATCTTGATAACTCATTGATATATTTAAATATGCGACTTACGACTCATTTTGCCAGGTCGGGTCACATATAGATATAGACTATATGAGTGGTGAAAATAATATTTTATGGGACAGGCCTATTATTGAGATTGCATATCTGATACCATGTCCCAGCCAATAGTATAATATTGTATTTTCCTATCAGTGTACAAAGTGTTGTATGCTACATGTAGGCCTACTATTTGGCGAATCATAATGCATAAATAAGTACATACCAGTATACAGGTATACAAATTGTCTGTGTCTAAAGCTTTACGTTGCAAAACACGCTAGCCTAAAAACTTGCAGTACCGTAGTCCTAATGATTGTAAAATTTTTGACCAGTGCCGCCTGTAATACACGTTTAAATGAGCCTGAACACACGCTGTGTCATAGAAAAGATCAAGGCTATTAAAAGTACAAGGATCACAATTCTGCCCTGAAATTCCAAAAGACAGTATCTGCTAACTTGTAAAGTAAACAGAATAGTGAAGTGCTTGTTGGCTTTGCACGGCAGAATTGTTTCGCGATAACAAGCACACTTTAGTTGCTGGTGACTGATATCAAATCAAATGCATTACCATAATACATGTATAGCCTTACACGATTAAGTTCGGATATACGCTGATAAATTAGCCTATTATTAGTTTAAAAATATATTTTTATGCAATTTATAGGAGGAGCACCTCACTGTTGTATTTATTTTTATACTCGGTCCGTCATCACATTTCGGGGACGGAAAGGGTCATGGAAAGCCGCCGTAGCCCTGCAATTGACTCATTATGTAACCTCACACCTTTAACCCTTACGCGACACTAACGTGTTCAATTATATTTTTCTCTAATTTGCAGCTATAATTGCTGTTATCCACTGACAAAGTTGACAATAGGCAATTGAAGGTACTTTTAACAGCAAAGTATGGTAATCAGATTACATTTTCAAGGTCAGGTTATAATAAGAAATCTGCTATGTTCTAACTCGACTGTGTTCCTTTAGAACAAATGGCTGAAACTATTCGGGAAAATGATCCTATAAATCTGCGAAATTCACTGCTGAACGTGGATTTTGGTTTGCGGGGCAAATTTGGTGATGCACACGATCTAGTAAGTGCCTGGAATGGAAAAGAAGTGACCAAAGATGTGTTGAGGTACTTTGGTGCCTTGTTCTATTTCAGTCATACATATTTTAATCACCCTGGTAGTCAAGCACAATCATATGACTACGTTACCAAGATAATAAATGGTTGCACTGTTCCAAACACTTCATACGTTATCTATAATGGAGACAAGAGAACGCCTATGCACATCATGAATGCACAGACAATACATGAAACATGTAAATGCAGCACTCTCATCCAAAGTTTCAATCATCTTGGTTTATGTATAGGGTATGATAAAGTACGAAGGTATCACACAGCCATGGCAACTCTGACAGCAGAAAAAACAGCAATGATGTAGGCTACCAATCCCAAGTCACTTTGATACTGAAACCTTCACAACTTTTATCATAAAGAAGCAACCCTATCAGGAATTGGTGGCAGCCATGACACAGTATCTTATTTCAGGATAAACCAGTATATCCTTCATGTAGACCAAATGTATCAAAACGTGGTGTAATCCATGGATCAAATACGTTCAACTCTGAGCTGCACTGCCAGCAAATAAAGCCATATTACAAACCAGCAAAGAAATCGGTTATACCATCTTCTTATGAAGTCTTAGATGAATTGTATGAAATGGATTTGCGGGGCAAATTTGGTGATGCACACGATCTAGTAAGTGCCTGGAATGGAAAAGAAGTGACCAAAGATGTGTTGAGGTACTTTGGTGCCAATGTCCAAGACATTGGCCCGACATTATAAGGTCACGGTAGATGAGACGTCGCGTTGTCGCCGTCGTGTTTTTTTGGTACTCACACAATATTGGTACTGAGTTGTATAAGCTATGGCAGTTTTAATATAGCTTAGTCCACATCGAGTCTCAACTGCTTTATAAGAGAACAGTTATAAACTATACTTGTTCACTCAAGTGGCATTATTTGTCCGGTGCTGGGGAAATGTCGGCTAAGTGTCTACGCAATTGGGCCAATATTGTGTAAATACCGATCGATCGTCCCAACAAACACGATAAATTGAACCTATATAATATTAGTAATATTAGTACAGAGTCATCAACGCTGGCCCAACATTATACCACCATTGGTTCAATGCCGTGTCTTTCCTGGGGCTTAGCTGCGAAGAACGAGGTGTTGTAAGTGTGATTCTTAAATAGCGCTACATTGTTGTTGAAATCACGCCTCCCCCTTCGATGATTACTAGTCCTACCGTATAGTATAGTCACTTGTAAATGTTAGATATCAACATATATTCATGTTTTCCAAAGAAACGTCTCTAGTCTTTTTTTATTAAGAATAGCTATTTAATTATCTTGTGAACTACACGAGGATACTAGTATATACAAGGCAGAACAAACAATTAGCAGCATGATATTGTAAAAAAGGCGCACTTTTGCTAAAAGTTGATGTAAGTAATTAGGACTAGTTTTGAAATAATTTCAAAGTATATATTAAATCATATTTCAATATAATAGCTAAACGGATGGTAAAAGAATCATTAACTGAATGTTCCATATCCCGCTATAATGATTTATGATTTTTCTGTGAGCTATTTTGCATCAATTTGAGATGATTAGTACTCGTAAAGTACTCGTAAGTACTCGTTGAAAGTACTTTTATTTTTAAAAGTACTTGAGTACAAGTACGAGTACAAGTACTTTTTAAAAGTATGAGTACCGAGTACCGACGAGTACTGCAAAATCGGTACTCGAGTACCAAAGTACCGAAGTATCGAGTACTTTGGCCCCAAGCCTGCTTAATAGGTTGTACCTAATTATCATGATAAAAACTATTTGTTATCCATAGACTAGTGAAAAAACAGTGTTAACTTACTGCTATTAATAAAGTTATAGCATAAACATATATTATATTCACAACCTCAGATTAGTAAAAAGTTATCAGGGGGTCTCGCCATTTAATGCATGCATGTACGCAGCTTCTGTCTGGTGTGTGGTCCAGAATAATACACATTGAACCAATTATGAATGAACGTTGGGCCAACGCTGACCGCTATATCTCGGCCAGTGCTACACGATCTCCGCATTGAAGGAACTGAAATAAGTTTATGATGGCCGTGGACGTATGACATAGGTATTCAAATGAAGGGGAAAAAGCTAACTAAGACATATGTATGAAGATTTCAAATTGAAAAAAAACCTTTGGTCTTCATGGTTCATACAAAAATATTCTAGCTCTCTAAATAAAGGTAAAGACTGTGCCCCTCATTCTCAAAGCATAGAGTAAACAATGTTGTTTTAATGTTTGGCCAGCGTCGCAGACGATGGGCGTACACTGCCCCCATGTAGACAGAACACTGAGAATGAGAGTAATATAACAACCAGGAGGCATGGCACAGTGTTATGTTAGCAGGTTTGAAAGTGAAACACTGATTGAACAGCATTTAAATAAACAGCCAGCTAATCTAAATGAAGCCTATGTTAAGAAAGGATTACCACTTCCTAGCGGACACAATAGATTGACCCAGAGTTGCTTTAATGTCGGTCCATCGTCTATGATGCTGGTCCATCATTAAAAAATACCGGTCCCAACGTCTGTTTGCGGGATTAGTAGGGTAGTGCCCCCCCGGAGCATAGCGGCGCATGGCGGTGACTATGTCCACATGATCATGATCATGCAAGTAACTCGTTAAAGACGCTGGTACAATCTTAAAACATCCCATGTGACAGGGGGGGGGGGGTCACCCCTATAGTGGCGGCACAATGCTGCCTGGGGACAGACACAGTGAGTGAGGTTGGGTCGATGCTGGGTTGTTGCTGGGCCAGCGTTGGGTACATCAGACCAACATTTAAGCAATTTTGGTCATGCAAAGTGGCAGTGTGCAGGAGAGGCAGTGAGCACCCATGATGCAGGTAGTGTTATTTGAATTATGACCCAATGTTGTACAGTGTGGGCCAGCCATAATAAGTAACCGGGAAGATCTTTCAAATGGTAGTAAGTGGTCACGTATATTAAACATAGTTACCGTGGTTAACGTTTTCATTGATAACTTTGTACCAAGATATTCAAAACCTTAGCAAAAAACATAATATTAAATGATTATTATGATATTAAGGGGAAATTATTATTATTATTATTATTATTATTATTATTATTATTATTATTATTATACATAAGACTAATAGATATGTCCGATAAAAACAAAGTGGCGAGCGTGATCGGGTCCACCACTCCCGTGCGCACCCCACGGGCGCGGAGGAGTTTCAGTCCTCCCCGCCCGTGTCTTCAGCACGAGGGGCCGTGGCCGTCATGAATGTTAACTCATTCAAGACGGCACTCTCAGAACATACATGTTTCTGTGGACGGGACAATTTTTAAAATGTACTTTTTATGACGTCACATAACACGAGTTATCTCGGGCTCCGTCCTGTACCGTTGAAGTAGCTTGCCAGAGATATCTCGGGCTCCGTCAGGAATGAGTTAAGGAAGCGGCTACAAGGTATAGGGTTCATTAAGTTCACCAAGGACTTGGTCTTCGGGTTGCTGGAACTGTCTATGTGCGGAGTAGTAAAAACCGCTTTGCTAAAGTTACACTGAAGTTAGCTTTGCTAGTGGCACATACGTGTTGTGATTGCTCAATGTTGGCTGCACAGTCATTGAGGGGGCGGAGTGTTCATCAGTCAGGCTAGGGTGGTGTCAGCCTTGGCAATCGTGGTCGTACAAGTCAACCTCCTGGAGTCCAGGTTCTGCCGCATGGGTCTGGTCTGGTAGTGTGTTGAGGGTCCCGTAACCCATACCAGGCATCCCAACAGTTCCATTATCGAAACTCGTAGACGGGGATGTCTGGTACGGGTCAAGTCTCAGGTTTATGTCCACTGGGTTTCGGCTTGGGATCTGGTCTGCCTGTCCAGACGTGGTGATTCCAGGCGTTTGGGGTGGGTATAAATTTCAGACCGCGTTCCAATAGTTGTAGCCATGTTGCTGGTGCCTGGGTTTCCCCGTTTGTGAAGGAACTTTGTCTGGCCATATTTGTTAGTTTTGTTCCTGTGTTGTTTCGGTTGTGTCATTCTGAGTTTGTGCGTTCTCGCGTCTTACTTGGTTCTTCCGCATCCACGGTTTTTCTTTTTTGCCTTTTTTGTTATTTGCTTCAGCCTTCTCTGTATTTTTTTTGTCTGAGTCCTAAAGCCAGTCCTTCTGTTTCCAATATGATTCTACATTTCACATTGTTTACATATTTTGATGTGCTTTTGGATAATACTTGTTCTAATCCCTTCAGTTCTCCAATCGTTGCTATACTCAGTTCAATATAATGAAATAATACTGTTTCTAGAATTGCTTTCACTGCCTTGAATTGTATCTCTCTTATCGTTATTTCAAGTTGTGCATTGCCTCCTATTGGGTTGATTCTTCTTTGTGATGACAACCCTTTTGGTGTCCACTCTCTTGGTGGCTTGTCCACGCCGGGGTTGTGTTCTGTAGTTCTGTTTCATCCTTTTCTCTCAGTTGGTTTCCGTCGTTGGTCTGCCTGTGGGGATCCATAATTTCTTTCATCTCCATTGAAGTTATATTTAATCGGTCTGATTCTCTTTCATTAGCCATTTCTGTATTTGTTACCGTGGGTTTTAGTATTTTACTTGATTTCTTTCCAAGGGAGCTATGGGATGAGTTACTGCTTAGGGATGTTAATGACCTTCCTCGTTTGGTTCTCACATGGTTGGTTTCAGAATTATTGTCAATTAATTGGTTAGAGTCTATTTCACTGTTCATTTTACTCACAGGGTAGTCGGTCACTGCATTGTGTGGCGGTTGGTCCAAACTGGACGTGGCTATTCTATGTGTGGCTTTATTTGTTGTAGCCGTCAGTTGTTGCCTGCCTAAATTTGATGCCTGCTATGGTTTCATTGCGGCGAAGTGGTTCTCTTCGGGTTGCCCTGGATTATTAGGATAAAGGTTATGAAAAAAGACAACACCATGCTATCTTAGGATTCAGGTTTTATTCCAACATGTTTCGCTTTAGAGCTTCATCAGGGCAATAGGCAGAGATCAACATGACAGACTGGTTTTATTAGGCCTGCGACATTGTGACATCAGAAGTGTTGCTAGGTAACCGATCAATAGTGAGTACATCACAGTGAAATTATCTAACTAGTGACGTATCATGGTATATATGTGGTAGTTAAGTAAAATGTTTATTTTAAAAGGATAGGGCGGGGACCCTAGGGTAGTGGTTAGCACCGCTGCCTTTCACGCCAGAGTTCGGGGTTCGGTTCCCGGTATCGGCGGTTTGAAAGAAACAAAAATGTTTCTTCCCCATCCACGTGTGAAAGTCAGTATTGTGGGGAGCCTCCATGACCGAGAGGTAGCGTGCTCGGCCTCAGACCGCCAGGGCTCGAATTTCGAATCCTGTGTCTGGAGGACAGTGTCATCTCAATCATCTCACCATCCTCAGGAGGTTCTCCTGGCCCGGTTTAGCCTATATGTGCACAAAGGTGGCCTAAAGCCCGATTCATTTCATTTTCATGCTATTATCAAAATATAGCTTACGAAAATATGTTTATTAATAATAGAATGAAAATCTTTATGGTTTCAGATACATGTGTGCGGAGTAGTTGTGCGGAGTTTTGTGGAATGATGGAACATAAAGTTACAAGACGATCCTTAAGGAACTCCGCACCCGCACGACGCACCCGGGGCACCCGGTCCACAGGGCTTTGTCCTATGTCTTTATATTTATGTTTATTTTGTTTATTTCATTTTATTGTCAATAAAGCAACTTAAGTATATCAGCAGCCCTTTATGGGTGACTATTTTTATATATAGAGAGGACACTCTGGAGAAACCTATCCATGTGCGTGTGAGTATAACAAGTGTGAAACAAAAATAAGCAGTAAATATATAGCTATATATATTGTGTACTATACATACGACTAATAGACATGTCCGATAAAAACAAAGTGGCGAGCGTGATCGGGTCCACCACTCCCGTGCGCACCCAACGGGCGTGGAGGAGTTTTAGTCCTCCGCGCCCGTGCCGTCCGCACGAGGGGCCGTGGCCGTCATGAATGTTAAGGAAGCGGCTACAAGGTTGAGCGTTCATTAAGTCCACCAGGGACTTGGTCTTCGAGTTGCTGGAACTGTCTCTGTGCGGAGTAGTGAAAACCGCTTTGCTAAAGTTTAGTTTGCTAGTTTAATATTTAGAGAAACATATCTATGGCTAACTGTGCCATCGCAAGTGGCACATATGTGTTGTGATTGCTTAATGTTGGCTGCACAGTCATTGAGGGGGCGGAGTGTTCATCAGGTAGGCTAGGGTGGTGTCAGCCTTGGCAATCGTGGTCGTACAAGTCAACCTCCTGGAGTCCAGGTTCTGCCGCATGGGTCTGTGGCGAGATGTGCATGGGCTTGTCTGGTAGTGTGTTGAGGGTCCCGTAACTCATACCAGGCATCCCAACAGTTCCATTATCGAAACTCGTAGACGGGGATGTCTGGTACGGGTCAAGTCTCAGGTTTATGTCCACTGGATTTCGGCTTAGGATCTGGTCTGCCTGTCCAGACGCGGTGATTCCAAGCGTTTGGGGTGGGTATAAATTTCAGACCGCGTTCCAATAGTTGTAGCCATGTTGCTGGTGTCTGGGTTTCCCAGTTTGTGAATGAACTCTCAATTGACTTTGTGTGGCCATACATGTGGCCTGTAATGTGTATTGCCAATAAATGGTAATGATTTTATTATTATTATTATTGTTATTATTATTATTATTATTATTATTATTATTATTATTATTATTATTGTTATTGTTATTGTTATTGTTAATATTATTATTATTATTATTATTATTATTATTATTATTATTATTATTATTATTATTATTATTATTATTATTATTATTATTATTATTATTATTATTATTATTATTATTATTATTATTATTATTATGTTGAATGATTCCACTATGCTTATGCAGCCTGAACCTTTTAATTGTATGATGTTAAATGCTAGTTTTGTGACATAAATTGATGGTGAATCATTGGAAATTGTAAACGTTTGGTCTGAAATTAGACAAACATGAGTAATTGTCACCCACCTAAAGTTGTATTGTGGATGGTGGTATTGAGACACAACCCAAGTGGGTGAATAATTAAATTGATTCAAATGGTTAAAACAGGTATACTTGTGTTATCAAGATAATCATCCTGTTGATTATTAATGTCATTGTTACAGGTATACTTGTGTTATCGGGATGATCCTCCTGCTGATTATTAATGTCATTGTTACAGGTATACTTGTGTTATCGGAATGGTCATCCTGTTGATTAATAATGTTATTGTTACAGGTATACTTGTGTTATCGGGATGATCCTCCTGTTGATTATTAATGTCATTGTTACAAGTATACTTGTGTTATCGGAATGGTCATCCTGTTGATTATTAATGTCATTGTTACAGGTATACTTGTGTTATGGGGATAATCCTCCTGTTGATTATTAATATCATTGTTACAGGTATACTTGTGGTTTCGGAATGGTCATCCTGTTGATTAATAATGTTATTGTTACAGGTATACTTGTGTTATCGGGATGATCCTCCTGTTGATTATTAATGTTATTGTTACAGGTATACTTGTGTTATCGAGATGATCCTCCTTTTGATTATTAATGTCATTGTTACAGGTATACTTCTGTTATCGGGATGCTCAGAACCCCTATGGGCTAAGAGAAGTGAGGAAAACACTCAATATGTCCAAACATCCTTGTCATGTTATCATGTTATCTAGAAATGAAATTGTTCAAAGACGTTCGGAACATAATATAATTGGCAAAACTATGTCAGAATGTGGTTATTATTAATAATGTTTGCCTAATTTTGTAATACTCTATGTATAGCTAATTGTGACAGGAATCCATTGGTGCTCCCAAATGTCCAATATGGCAACACAATTTTGTTATGGCTTCAGCATTAACATGCTCAACACTGTTGAGAACTATTCTACATGCAATCCGACATAGAAACATGACATTCTCAAACCTTAAAGCAAATATAATCACGTAATAATTTTGGATTCAATATTAGATCCGAAGCTATAGTGGGGCCTATCATAACATTGTGGACTAGCTTATTTCATATGGGTAGATGATAGTAATGTTTCGGTGCATCCCAGGGTGTCTATTGTCCTAGAGATTCTCTCAAAATATCTACGCACTCGTAGATTATTTTCCAGTAATCAACAGATACTTGTGGTATAATGCATGCTGATAGATATATGTTAGACTGATGAGTTTGCGTTATGATCTTTATGTTCTTTTACGAACTTTAGATGCACCCGATTGGTGTGTGAAAAATGAAATTATCGCTCATACATGTGATTATGTATTTTGTCTGAATAAAGTTTTGTTATTCACAGATATTGACAAGTTAACAACTATCGCAACGGCACATGTCATTATCATACAATGTGACAATGACTTTGCTGTAATGGTAAACACAGATGCATTGTTTACGGTTCACAAAGTCTAAATTCAATGGCGCGTCGTCTCATAACCAAGCCCTGGATGCCAACAGCATTCAACCTACTGTTGCTTAAGGTGTACAGCTCAAGGCTCGTTCAGTGTTGGTCTACAAGGCCATCTAGATTTATGGAACAACACCAATTCATGGAGTGGAATGAATGGGTTTTTAGGCCACCTGTGTGCACATATAGGATAAACTGGGCCAGGAGAACTCCCTGAGGATGGTGAGATGAATGAGATGACACTGCCCTCTAGACATGATTCGAAATTCGAACCCTGGCGATCTGAGGTCGAGCACGCTACCTCTCGGTCACGGAGGCTCCCCACAATATTAAATCTTCACGAGTAAGCGGAGAAAAAACATTTTGTTTTTTTGAAACTTGAAGGCCAGAGTGGGGTTTGAACCCGCGATCTCCGACACATTCCAATAATGTATCGCATTATGATGTCACTGATAAGATAACTATTTGACTAAACACGTGGACACGCGACCTTGTTCACAGAGGAGCCGTCATCATTGAAAATACATTGGGACAACATTTAGTCTCTAACAAATATCGCGAGTGTACCAATGGGCAGGGTCAATTGCCAACTATCATATTGATTGTTATCATTTTTAATTAGGGCGTGATCCATAAGTATTTCTGATAATAAACACAGAAGTCTGGCTTAATAAAATGTGCCTATTGACATGATTGACAACATTATCTTTGTCATGGCAAACTACAAACACCCTTTATTCCAACATGCCTATGATAACAAAGATTACCATATGTATAAACTGCGACATACATACATCTATATGCAAATACAAAAATCATTCATTTTGACCCAGTGCTTTAATGTAGGGCAAGCGTCACAAGGAACATTTGTGGGATGCTGGTTATCAGATTAATAGTCAGGGAAAGTTAAGCGATTTTTTAACAAAACCTAAAACAAATTACCGACCAAATTATTGTTTTACCATTCTATAGTATAAGGTCTTAGCTAACTTCTGACAATTTGTTTACGTTCAACTGTCATAGGAGGGTTTTTTACAGAGCAAAACGTAAGATGGCCGAAATCGGTAGTGAAGAAATCGAAACCAGACATATTTTGTCATGGCATGCTAATTAACCTACATTTTATCAGCGGTGGGTAGACAGTTATGTTAAATGTAGTATTATTTATAAAAGTATATAATATCAACAGGAGAAAAACCAACATGGCCGCCAAAAACAGCAAAACATGATAGTAATCAGTATATGTTCACGCTTGACTTTTTGGTTTGAGAAGTGCAACATGCAAATCTTATGTTACCGATATTACATGTTAAATGTGAACAGGTCTGCTTTTTGTAATTAGGAACAACATTTTCTTTTGTCTCTATTAGATGTATCATGTATGTGTAATAAATAAAGAGATAATTATTAGGAGGATGTAATCATTTCTTAAATGATCAGTAAATTATCTGTGATATTGACCGAGCTATAACTCAATATACATTTTTCGGTAATAGCGGTACAAATTTGCATAAAAATGGCACGTAGGACATTTTTTCAGCTTGTGAATAAAGCTAATCGTTTTCTACGGGTTTTTTTACAAGCTAGATACATCAATTAATAGTATATTTACGAGGGTGCACTGGAACCCTATTTTTCGACTAGACTAATAAGCTTATCAAAGCCACATCCAAAGGTTATAGAAATAATTGCAAATAATAGCAAAAATGATGTGAAAAAATAAAAAACACAAAATATTAAGTGAAATAAAATTTAATTTGACACATAGACTATAGACAGATGCAAAAATGTTCCATTAATGGAACATTTGGCGGTAATGTTGTTTTTATGTCGTTTATTTATAGTAAAACAACTTCCAACACTTTAATCAGCACATTTGTAAGCAAATTGATGAATAATTATCACTCCCTATGTTATTTCTGTGAGATCCTCGGCTATTTTGGATTTTACCCTCCTAAAAATCCTCCTATGAATATCCAGAGTAAACAAATTTTGTGTGGCTAGTCCAGACCTTATACAAGACCGTGGTACAAAAATATTTTGGTAAGGAATTTGGTTTAGGTTTTTTTGCCAACTTTCCCTGACTATAAAGCCAAAATAAGTGGTCTGACGAAGATAAATATATGTTTCGATTTGCTGTACACATGGTAAACAATACACCGGGCGACAACCACCAATAACTTCCAGTCATTGCTCAGCCTTATTCAATTAGGCAAATCTTAGCATTATCAGGCTGTGTCATTGAGGTCAATATATATTTAGTGTGCCCTCCTGGGCTAACCTAGAGTATGATCTTTCACTCTATAAAGTGACTCATGAGAACCAAATTGACTAGGCTTATATAACTATTAGCTATAATGTTAATCGAACATCCAAAACATATTTTTCAGATTTTCACTTGGCCTCTTGCTTCACAGAGTAGCTTATCTTCTGAATCCATATTGTGATTTTATCTGCAACAAACACTTATGTTAAAAAAAGAGATGCCAACCCTTTGCGTATACAACGGTAAACGAATTGGGGAAGGAGTATGTGCAACATTAAACAACCTGTCACACCTAATTGGAAATCAGCATCAACGCATGTGTAACGCATATAAAATATGAAAAAAATATATAAAGTACGCGCTGGCGCTGAATGGTGAGTAATAGGGTGTGTATAGCTCACTAGACTACTGGGAAACCACTAAATGCTAGCATGGAGATAGTACTATCTCCATGATGCTAGACAGAACAACTGCCTAACGTTCATAAGCGCAACGTGATTGACGACTGAAAAACACCATAATATAGCAGGTGATTTACCTCTACTTACATTTCCAATGATCAGAATAGACTGTCATCACATGGCAAATTCACCACTTTCGTCACAACCCACCCCTCCTGTGTGACACTCCATAATAAAGTTTTAGTCCAGATTGAGCTGTGTTGATATTTTTTCACGCTAGGTCATCATACCCATAGCGGTTCTGTTTTTGAACAAGGACATTTAAGCTTTATTCTGATATACTATATGGTTCAAAGTGCCGAAAATAGTGAAATCGGCCTGCGGAATTGAGGCAATTTACATGTGTTTCAATAAGACGGGCATTTGGAGTAGTGAGACCAAAAGCAGGGTTCCCCACAGAAAAAAAAATCATCTGGTTGTTCTCTCAAAAAAATTAATTTAGCGCGCACGGGCAGCTTAACCCTTACATGTGTGGTTGCCCACTAAGTAATATCTGGCACTTTTTTCTTAAAAAAATGTTCATCAGATGAAAAGGGCAAAAGGGTAAACATATTTCCCGCATTTCCCTAAACATTCTCATAAAAGACATGAATCCCCCTGTATCCATCTGAAAATATCACAACACAGTTATTCGTGATATCACCTGATAACGCAGGAAGACACCATTGTATGCTTGCAAATTATCCACAAAATTACAACATTCCTGGTTTTTCTTACTTCACCAGATGAGAAAACAACCATATAAAGCAGTAATTTAGAAGTGCCCCTTGGGTTCTCTGGTTGTGAGGCCATAATGTTTGGGCCGAAGATTTGAATTTATTTTAACTGACATTCTATTTGTAGATTCATTTATCCAACAGTTTTGGTTTTATGACGTCATCGATAGAATTTTTGTAACGATAGTTCATTTTTTTAAATCTACGTCTCCATTAATAGGCTTAATCAGCCTATAAATATAGATTGTACTAGTAACGTGAAGCGGGTATCCAATTGATCTCCAAGCTACTATTCTAAAGTCTAAATCGACCTACATGCATCAGAAATGAAATCTCTAGACCATATCACTTTTGAAGTGAGTAGATGTGAATAATGATCAATAATATTAAAAATACATAATTGTACATTGTGTTGTAACAAGTTATGCAATTATCACGTGATAATAACGTAGCCAGAGTGTTAAGAAGCTTCGATCAGTTTTTACCGTGTTATTATCGGTTTGATCGTGTATTACTGATGTCCCATGCCATTTGACTGGTACTTCAATAATAACGTCTTAATTATATGTCGATCCTCGCACTGTAAGAGTAAAAATATTTCTACTGACCTTAGACCCGTAACATGGGTATTTAGACGAAGCGGAAAGAACTTTAAGATATTTATGATGATTTTAAATTGACATAACCTTTGGGTCTCCATGGATTACTTGAAAATATTTCAGCGCTTCAAGGGTTAATTTGATTAAACCATCATTAGTTCATCGTCTCGTGTTTGTTGGACATTAGCTCCAGTGGTGTGACCGTGGCCATCGCCATCATCATCGTTATCGCCATAGCAATGCACGATTATAATTTTCCACACATGTACTTGAAGTTACGTCTCACTGCAGCGACCCACAACTTGAAGTACGCGAGAATTACTCCTATTTGTTTTGTTCAACTTGAAACCAAACATTTTCTAATCTTGAAATTTTTACCCACTTGAAGTTGTGTCTCGCTGCCGCGAGTCACAACTTCAAGTGGGTAAAAATCGGTTAACAAAACGAATTACAGACGATTATAGTAATGCTTTGTACTTAAAGGGTTAACGTTTGTCCACTGGGGGATATAAACATGTATCTGACTATCTAAGGGCAGGATTAGGTAGATCTTAATCTGCTAAAATTGACATGAAGCAAAAGAAATGCATAGAAGAGATGCGCTATTTTTCCCCATGCAGCCTTTTGTGTTCTTACACAATTAAAATAGTCGACATATTTTGTGATTAGTCAATTAACTGTAGGTATTAATTTAATCATATATATATTATATTTAAAATGGCCGTAGACCGATAGCATGGGTATTCAAATGAAGCAGAAAGAGCTAACATGAAACGGGAAGAGCTACATGTTGCTAAGCCATTTATGATGATTTCAAAGTGAAAAAAAATTGGTCGTCATGGTTTATACAAAATATTCCAGCGTGGTAGGGGTTATTTTTAAAATACACATTGCTGTCATATACAGCTGAACATGACGTGATCACGAGATATCTGAATGAGTCTGTTGTTAGCAGCACCTTGTATCGGTAGTCATGTTCCTCACATTGATCCCTGTGATTAAGTCTACTTATCCCTCACCTCATTATGTCTCCATTATGTCTCAGACCAACAGACGGATTAAGTATATACATGTAGGTCTATCATTGTGGTCTCCATTGTCAATGCACTGTAGTATTAAGCAGGTCAGACAATCCTGTATAGAGTACATATGAAGAGAGAACCTAGCAAGAGGGCCCCTGGTGCAGTGGTTAAAGCTGCCTGTTTGGAAAGTCGGAGATCGATGGTCCGAATCCCACCCCGGCCTTCGAGTTTCAAAGAAACAAAATGTTTCTTCTCCGCTCACTCGTAATAATTCAATATTGTGGGGAACCTCCATGGCCGAGAAGTAGCATGCTCGGCCTCAGACCGACAGGGCTCGAATTTCGAATCATATGTCTCGAGGGCAGTGTCATCTCATTCATCTCACCATCATCAAGAGGATCTCCTCGCCCAATTTAGCCTACCGGTATATGTGCACAAAGTCAAGGGTGGCCTAAATCCTCATTCATTTCATTTCAACCTAACACTAACTCTTAGGTATAGTACTCCACTCCAGACCACGCCTACTCCTTTTATTTCGTTAAAAGGTAGCGTGACTAAATGACGTCTGTGATTCGTTGAAGTAGAGTACTATACTTATAAATTCATATACGCTGATAAGCGATTTTGGATTTGTAATCTCCCAATTTTTTATTGTAAAGTCCAATTTTTCATTACTCATTACACATATTACTGATTACCAAGGAATATAGAAATATTCCTTGCTATTACTCATCAAGTAAATATCAGGCTAAATCAGGCTAAAATCATAAAAAACACTATTTTTATTTTGGTTCTTAATATGTCCATAAGATGTCCATAGACTATAATTGCGTAAGTCTTTTTAATTTTGGGCTGCTGTTGCAACGTAGCAAGTGTGCCGAAAGCCCCATTTATCAATTATTCCTGAAGTTCCTATTTTTTGCCATGCGTGTCCGGAAATAAATTTTGTCCTTATTTCTCGCCTAAATGGCAAATGCGCAACACACAATTTAGACATATTATAGCCATATCAAGGAGCCAAAATAAAAATACATATTTTTGATGATTTTAGCCTTGCTTTAAAGAATAGGTGAAAATACACTGGCCCAACAGTAAACATAACAGTAAATCAACGCTGGCCTAGCAGTAAACCCAACAGTAAACACAACAGTGAAACAACAGTAAGCCAGGGCTGACACAACAGTGAACAAACGCTGGTCCCAAAATAAACCAACGCTGGCCCAACTGTAAACCTACGCTGACCCAACAGTAAACCCAAAAGTAAACCAACGCCGACCCAACAGTAAACCCAACAGTAAACCAACACTGGCCCAACAGTAAACCCAACAGTAAACCAACGCTGTCCTAAAAGTAAACCCAACAATAAACCAACGCTGTCCCAACAGTAAACCAACCCTGACCCAAAAGTAAACCAACGCTGTCCCAACAGTAAAGCAACGCTGACCCATCAGTAAACCCAACAGTAGACCAACGCTGTCCCAACAGTAAACCCACCAGTAAACCAGCGCTGTCCCAACAGTAAACCAAACAGAAAACCAACGCTGACCGAACAGTAAAACCAACAGTAAACCAACGCTGTTCCACCAGTAAACCAACGCTGACCCAACAGTAAACCCAACAGTAAACCAACGCTGACCAAAAAGTAAACCAACGCTGTCCCAACAGTAAAGCAACGCTGACCCAACAGTAAACCCAACAGTAAACCAACGCTGTCCCAACAGTAAACCCAACAGTAAACCAAAGCTTTCCCGACATTAAAACAACAATGACCCAACAGTAAACCCAACAGTAAACCAAAGCTTTCCCAACATTAAGCCAACGCTGACCCAACAGTAAACCCTACAGTAAACCAACGCTGTCCCAACAGTAAACCCAACAGTAAATCAAAGCTTTTCCAACATTAAACCAACGCTGTCCCATTAGTAAACCAAACAGTAAACCAACGCTGACCGAACAGTAAAACCAACAGTAAACAACGCTGTCCCAACCGTAAGCCAACGCTTACCCAACAGTAACACCAACAGTAAACCAACGCTGACCCGAAAGTAAACTAACGCTGTCCCAACAGTAAAGCAACGCTGACCCAACAGTAAACACACGCTGACCCAAAAGTAAACCAACGCTGACCCAACAGTAAACCAACGCTGACCCAACAGTAAACCAACGCCGACCCAACAGTAAACCAACGCTAGCCCAAAAATAAACCAACGCTGTCCCAACAGTAAAGCAACACTGACCCAACAGTAAACCAACGCTGACCCAAAAATGAACCAAACAGTAAACCAACGCTGACCCAACAGTAAACCCAAAAGTAAACCAACGATGTCACAACAGTAAACCCAACAGTAAACCAACAGTGGCCCAGCAGTAAACCCAAAAGCAAACCAACGCTGTCCCAACAGTAAACCCAACGCTGTCCCAAAAGTAAACCAACGCTGTCCCAACAGTAAACCAACTCTGTCCCAACAGTAAAGCAGCACTGGTCCAACGCTGTCCCAACCCAACAGTAAACCCAACAGTAAACCAACGCTGACCAAAAAGTAAACCAACGCTGTCCCAACAGTAAAGCAACGCTGACCCAACAGTAAACCCAACAGTAAACCAACGCTGTCCCAACAGTAAGCCCAACAGTAAACCAAAGCTTTCCCAACATTAAAACAACAATGACCCAACAGTAAACCCAACAGTAAACCAAAGCTTTCCCAACATTAAACCAACGCTGACCCAACAGTAAACCCAACAGTAAACCAACGCTGTCCCAACAGTAAACCCAACAGTAAATCAAAGCTTTCCCAACATTAAACCAACGCTGTCCCAACAGTAAACCAAACAGTAAACCAACGCTGACCGAGCAGTAAAACCAACAGTAAACAACGCTGTCCCAACAGTAAACCAACGCTTACCCAACAGTAACACCAACAGTAAACCAATGCTGACCCGAAAGTAAACTAACGCTGTCCCAACAGTGAAGCAACGCTGACCCAACAGTAAACCAACGCTGACCCAAAAGTAAACCAACGCTGACCCAACAGTAAACCAACGCCGACCCAACAGTAAACGAGCGCTAACCCAAAAATAAACCAACGCTGTCCCAACAGTAAAGCAACACAGACCCAACAGTAAACCAACGCTGTCCCAACAATGAACCAAACAGTAAACCAACGCTGACCCAACAGTGAACCCAACCGTAAACCAACGCTGACCCGAAAATGAACCAAACAGTAAACCAACGCTGACCCAACAGTGAACCCAAAAGTAAACCAACGATGTCCCAACAGTAAACCCAGCGCTGTCCCAAAAGTAAACCAACGCTGTCCCAACAGTAAACCAACTCTGTCCCAACAGTAAAGCAGCACTGGTCCAACGCTGTCCCAACAGTAAACCAACGCTGACTCAACAGTAAACCCAAAAGTAAACCAACGCCGTCCCAAATGTAAACCCAACAGTAAACCAACACTGGCCCAACAGTAAACCCAACAGTAAACCAACGCTGTCCTAAAAGTAAACCCAACAATAAACCAACGCTGTCCCAACAGTAAACCAACCCTGACCCAAAAGTAAACCAACGCTGTCCCAACAGTAAAGCAACGCTGACCCAACAGTAAACCCAACAGTAGACCAACGCTGACCCAACAGTAAACCCAACAGTAAACCAACGCTGACCCAACAGTAAACCCAACAGTAAACCAACGCTGTCCCAACAGTAAACCAAACAGTAAACCAACGCTGACCGAACAGTAAAACCAACAGTAAACCAACGCTGTTCCAACAGTAAACCAACGCTGACCCAACAGTAAACCCAACAGTAAAGCAACGCTGACCAAAAAGTAAACCAACGCTGTCCCAACAGTAAAGCAACGCTGACCCAACAGTAAACCCAACAGTAAACCAACGCTGTCCCAACAGTAAGCCCAACAGTGAACCAAAGCTTTCCCAACATTAAAACAACAATGACCCAACAGTAAACCCAACAGTAAACCAAAGCTTTCCCAACATTAAACCAACGCTGACCCAACAGTAAACCCAACAGTAAACCAACGCTTTCCCAACAGTAAACCCAACAGTAAATCAAAGCTTTCCCAACATTAAACCAACGCTGTCCCAACAGTAAACCAAACAGTAAACCAACGCTGACCGAACAGTAAAACCAACAGTAAACAACGCTGTCCCAACAGTAAACCAACGCTTACCCAACAGTAACACCAACAGTAAACCAATGCTGACCCGAAAGTAAACTAACGCTGTCCCAACAGTAAAGCAACGCTGACCCAACAGTAAACCAACGCTGACCCAAAAGTAAACCAACGCTGACCCAACAGTAAACCAGCGCTGACCCAACAGTAAACCAACGCTGTCCCAACAATGAACCAAACAGTAAACCAACGCTGACCCAACAGTGAACCCAACAGTAAACCAACGCTGACCCAACAGTGAACCCAACAGTAAACCAACCCTGACCCAAAAATGAACCCAACAGTAAACCAACGCTGACCCAACAGTAAACCCAAAAGTAAACCAACGATGTCACAACAGTAAACCCAACAGTAAACCAACAGTGGCCCAACAGTAAACCCAAAAGCAAACCAACGCTGTCCCAACAGTAAACCCAACGTTGTCCCAAAAGTAAACCAACGCTGTCCCAACAGTAAACCAACTCTGTCCCAACAGTAAAGCAACACTGGTCCAACGCTGTCCCAGCAGTAAACCAACGCTGACCCAACAGTAAATCAACGCTGACTCAACAGTAAACCCAAAAGTAAACCAACGATGTCACAACAGTAAACCCAACAGTAAACCAACAGTGGCCCAACAGTAAACCCAAAAGCAAACCAACGCTGTCCCAAAAGTAAACCAACGCTGACCAAACAGTAAGCCAACGCTGACTCAACAGTAAACCCAAAAGTTAACCTAACACTGGCTCAACAATAAACCCAACAGTAAACCAACGCTGACCCAACAGTAAATCCATCAGTAAACCAACGCTGGCTCAACAGTAAACCCAACAGTAAACCCAACAATAAACCCAACAGTAAACCAATACTGGCCCAACAGTAAACCCAGCAGTAAACCAACACTGGCCCAACAGTAAACCAGCGCTGACCAAACAGTGAACCCAACAGTAAACCCAACACTGGTACAACAGTAAACCAAACAGTAAACCAGCGCTTGGCTAACAGTAAACACAACAGTAAACCAACACTGGCCCAACAGTAAACCAACGCTGACCAAACAGAAAACCCAACACTGGCCTAACAGTAAACCCAACAGTAAACCAACGCTGACCAAACAGTAAACCCAACAGTAAACCCAACACTGGTCCAACAGTAAACCAAACAGTAAACCAGCGCTTGGCTAACAGTAAACACAACAGTAAACCAACACTGGCCCAACAGTAAACCAACGCCGACCAAACAGAAAACCCAACACTGGCCCAACAGTAAACCAACGCTGTCCCAACAGTAAACCCTACAGTAAACCCAACAGTAAACCCAACGCTGGCTCAACAGTAAACCTAACACTGGCCCAACAGTAAACCCGACAGTAAACCTAACACTGGCCCAACAGTAAACCCAACAGTAAACCAACGCTGGCCTAACAGTAAACCCAACAGTAAACAAACACTGGCCCAACAGTAAACCAAACAGTAAGCTAACTCTGGCTCAACAGTAAACCCAACAGTAAAACAACAGTAAACACAACGGTAAACCCAACAGTAAACCAACACTGGCCCAACAGTAATCCCAACAGTAAACCAACACTGGCCCAACAGTACACCCAACACTGACCCAACAGTAAACTCAACAGTAAACCTAACGCTGAGCCAACAGTAAACCCAATAGTAAAGCCAACACTGTTCCAACAGTAAACCCAACAGTAAACCAACACTGGCCCAACAGTGAACCCAACAGTAAACCGAACGCTGGGCCAACAGTAAACCCAAAAGTAAACCAACACTGGTCCAACAGTAAACCCAACACTGGGCCAACAGTAAACCCAACAGTAAACCAACACTGGTCCAACAGTAAACCTAACACTGACCTAACAGTAAATCCAAAACTGGCCCAACAGTAAAACAACAGTAAACCAACGCTGACCCAACAGTAAACCCAACAGTAAGCCCAACACTGGCCCAACAGTAAATCAAAAACTGGCCCAACAGTAAACCCAACAGTAAACCAACGCTGACCCAATAGTAAACCCAACAGTAAACCTAACACTGGCCCAACAGTAAACCCAAAACTGGCCCAACAGTAAACCCAACAGTAACCCAACGCTGACCCAACAGTAAACCCAACAGTAAGCCCAACACTGGCCAAACAGTAAACCCTAGAGTAAACCTTACACTGGCCCAACAGTAAACCCAACACTGGCCCAACAGTAACCCGAAAACTGGTCCAACAGAAAACCCAACAGTAAACCAACGTTGACCCAACAGTAAACCCAACAGTAAGCCCAACACTGGCCCAACAGTAAACATAAGAGTAAACCCAACACTGGCCCAACAGTAAACCCAACAGTAAACCAATGCCGGCCAAACAGTAAACCCAACAGTAAACCAATGCCGGCCCAACAGTAAACCAACAGCAAACCAATGCCGGTCCAACAGTAAACCCAACAGTAAACCAACGCTGACCCAACAGTAAAATAACTCTGACCCAACAGTAAACCCAACAGTAAACCAAAGCTGACCCAACAGTAAACCAACGCTGGCCCAACAGTAAACCCAACAGTAAGCCAACGCTGGCTTAACAGTAAGCCAACGCTGGCCCAACAGTAAACCCAACAGTAAGCCAACGCTGGCTTAACAGTAAGCCAACGCTGGCTCAACAGTAAGCCAACTGTATTCACTGACCGACCGACGTGGAGAAGAATGAGTACGGTTTTGTTAATCCGGATGTGATCAATAATCAGCTCTGACCTGAACCCTTCATGTGTTACTCTGGCGGGGGGGTGGGGGGGGGGGCGGTAGGGGGGTTGGCTGTGAACTTTACCAATTTTAACAATTTAAAACATCAGCAGCATCAGAGTTCTCAGTGGCTATCATAACATGTCTGCATAAAAATGTTTAATAAGGTCTTCTTAAAAGAATTGCATTTTTTTTCATTTGGAGCTGGCTTCCAATGAAAAAAACGCAATTTTTTTAAGAAGACGATATTTAACATTTTCAAGCAGATATTTTATGTAAGCTACTAAGAACATAGTGTAGTGGTTAAGCTCCCATAATGCAACCATTGTGCATTTTATGATTAAAGCATGAAACTTCCACCATTATTAGTACATATCCTGTAGTTTATTTTAAGATGTGGAGGTAAGTTAGATTTGACCCCTGGTGACCTCTAGAGGTCATTGACCTTGAAAGGTCAAAATATCTAATTGCGAAGCTAAAAAGTGGTGAAAATTGTGTATTACAATATCTATGAAATGTTTTTGTATTCCATAAGTGTGCGAAATACTCTACGAGACTCTTGTTAATCATACAAATACCATCAAGGTCATGTCAAGGTTACTCTAGGGTCATTTGAAGGTCAAAATGGCCACAAATAGTGAAAATATCCACTTTTAATCAATTTAAACAATACTAGTGGTGCAGTCATCTATTACAAAGGATTACTTTTGACACAGTCTGGGTCAGATATCTTTTCCACGCGCATTTTGGGAGATTGAGGGCAGTATCTAACTTGGGGGGGGGGATACACCCTAAGTATTCCCCTTACTACACCCTTTCCTAAATGTTTAATTGGACGAGCAAAATTACAGTGTGCAGCAGCTGTTAAACATCAGTTTGGGCTCCCGTGGAAAACTATTGACTCATAATTGGGCTATGAAGTCTAACATGGGTTGAGATTATGTTTTACTGGGATAACGACAAAAAACAAGGTCAAGGTCATATCAAGGTCATTTCAAGGTCATACTGTCAAAAATATGTCAAAAAAAAATCAGAAAGTTCGGCAAAATACTCGGGTCATAGTGTACTCGTTAAGCTCCCATAATAAAACAAGTGTGCATTTTATGATTAAAGTATGAAACTTCTACCATTATTAGCACATATCCTGATCTTTGATTTAAATTGTGGAGGTGAGCTAGATTTGACCCCTGATGACCTCTAGCGGTCATCTACATCGAAAGGTCATATAAGCATTCGCAATGCCAAAAGTGGTGAAAATTGTGTATTACCGGTTACCATATTTATAAACTATTTTTGTATTCCAGAAATATGTCAAATGCACAGAGAGACTACTATTATTGATAAAAATAACACCAAGGTCATGGCAAAGTTACATCAAGTTCATTTCAAGGTCAAAATCGCAAAACAATGTGAAAATATCCCCTTTATATAAAATTCAACGCGGTTAGTGATGCAATTAACTATTACAAAGACTGATTTTGAGATATTATTGGTCAGACATATTTTCCACAAAAAATTTCAAGAAATTGAGGGCAGTGTCAACCTTGGGAGGGGTATCACACCATCATTCCCCTTATTACACTCATTTCCCAATGATTAATTGTACGAGCAAAAATTGCATCTTGCAGCATTGTGAAACATCAGCTTGGGCTCCCATGGCAAAATATCAATACATAATTGGGTTATGAAGGATCATATGGTTTGGAACTGTGTTTTACTGGGGTACCGTCTGAAAGCAACGTACATGTCATATCAGGGTCACTTGAAGGTCAAACTGGCAAAAATCCTAAAAATATATACTCTCACTTACTTACAACTCCGTTGACCTCTTGAAATTGAGTTTTTATTTGCAGAATATGTATGATATTGATAATTTGGTGATAGTTTTAACACACAGTGATTATATGTCCCAATATATTATATTAGAATACACACCTTTGAAATGATCCTAACTTGACCTTAAAAGCACAATTTTATGAAGCCGATGTCAACTGTAACCGCCATGTACATCGATTGGTTCATATAGTACAATATAAAAATACTCCGCCCCTCCCTTGTAATTGAATGTGCCTCCCCTTGTGTAGGATACAAGTGAACAAGTAGATTATTACTGATCATTGTCTCATATGCGTAATGAATAGATGGTGCAATTATGTAATTATCACGGCGTGTAATACTCTGAGAGAGGGATTTTTAATAAGAAGAATTGGCAAAAGCATAATAATTTCGGCGATTTCTTGGCAGCCATTTTGATTTTTTTTCAATTCTCAAAGATGAGAGCTCTACATCCGCCCAGATATCAATACAGGCGTGGATAATTCAAAGAGCAAAAACTATGTCAGCATAAACAAAGTGTTTTTATTACAATAAGATTTTTTATCAATCCCTTATAACATCTATTAATCCGTTATAACGGTCTACTAATCCGTTTTAGCGGTATAATATTCTGTTATAACGGACTAGTACTTCGTTATAGCGGTAGAGTATTTCGTTATAACCGTCTACTAATCCGTTATAACGGTCTACCATCCCGTTATAACGGTCTCGTATTTCGTTATGACGGTCTAGTATCACGTTATAACGGTATACTAATCCGCTATAACGGTATATTATTCCGGTATAACGGTCTAGTATTTCGTAATAACGGTATACTATTCCGTTATAACGGTTCAGTATTTCGTGATGACGGTCTACTAATCCGCTATAATGGCCTACTATTCCGTTATAACGGGCTAATAATCCGTTATAACGGTCTACTATTCTGTTATAACGATCAAGTACTCCGTTATAACGGTACAGTATCTCGTTATAACGGTTTACTTCTGTTATAACTGTTTACTATCCCGGTATAACGGTCTAGTATTTCGCTATGACGGTCTAGTATCACGCTATAACGGCCTACACATCCGTCATAACGCCTTAATAATCTGCTAAAACGGTCTAAAATTCCGGTATAACGGTCTAGTATTTCTTTATAACGGTCTGCTAATCCGTTATAACGGTATACTGTCCCGTTATAACGGCTTAGTTTTTCCTTATAACGGTCTGTCATCACGTCATAACGGTCTACTATTCCGGTATAACGGTCTACTAATCCGCTATAACGGTCTAGTATTTAATTATAACTGCCTACTATTCCGTTATAACGGTCTAGTATTTCGTTATAACGGTCTACTATTACGTTATAACGGTTTAATATTTCGTTATAATGGTCTACTATCCCGTTATAACGGTCTAATATTTCGCTATGACGGTCCACTAATCCGTTATAATGTTCTACTATTCCGTTATAACGGTCTAATCATCCGTTATAACGGTCTACTATTCCGTTATTGTCCCAAAAGTAAACCAACGCTGTCCCAACAGTAAACCAACTCTGTCCCAACAGTAAAGCAACACTGGTCCAACGCTGTCCCAGCAGTAAACCAACGCTGACCCAACAGTAAACCAACGCTGACTCAACAGTAAACCCAAAAGTAAACCAACGATGTCACAACAGTAAACCCAACAGTAAACCAACAGTGGCCCAACAGTAAACCCAAAAGCAAACCAACGCTGTCCCAAAAGTAAACCAACGCTGACCAAACAGTAAGCCAACGCTGACTCAACAGTAAACCCAAAAGTTAACCTAACACTGGCTCAACAATAAACCCAACAGTAAATCAACGCTGACCCAACAGTAAATCCATCAGTAAACCAACGCTGGCTCAACAGTAAACCCAACAGTAAACCCAACAATAAACCCAACAGTAAACCAATACTGGCCCAACAGTAAACCCAGCAGTAAACCAACACTGGCCCAACAGTAAACCAGCGCTGACCAAACAGTGAACCCAACAGTAAACCCAACACTGGTACAACAGTAAACCAAACAGTAAACCAGCGCTTGGCTAACAGTAAACACAACAGTAAACCAACACTGGCCCAACAGTAAACCAACGCTGACCAAACAGAAAACCCAACACTGGCCTAACAGTAAACCCAACAGTAAACCAACGCTGACCAAACAGTAAACCCAACAGTAAACCCAACACTGGTCCAACAGTAAACCAAACAGTAAACCAGCGCTTGGCTAACAGTAAACACAACAGTAAACCAACACTGGCCCAACAGTAAACCAACGCCGACCAAACAGAAAACCCAACACTGGCCCAACAGTAAACCAACGCTGTCCCAACAGTAAACCCTACAGTAAACCCAACAGTAAACCCAACGCTGGCTCAACAGTAAACCTAACACTGGCCCAACAGTAAACCCGACAGTAAACCTAACACTGGCCCAACAGTAAACCCAACAGTAAACCAACGCTGGCCTAACAGTAAACCCAACAGTAAACAAACACTGGCCCAACAGTAACCCAAACAGTAAACTAACTCTGGCTCAACAGTAAACCCAACAGTAAAACAACAGTAAACACAACGGTAAACCCAACAGTAAACCAACACTGGCCCAACAGTAATCCCAACAGTAAACCAACACTGGCCCAACAGTACACCCAACACTGACCCAACAGTAAACTCAACAGTAAACCTAACGCTGAGCCAACAGTAAACCCAATAGTAAAGCCAACACTGTTCCAACAGTAAACCCAACAGTAAACCAACACTGGCCCAACAGTGAACCCAACAGTAAACCGAACGCTGGGCCAACAGTAAACCCAAAAGTAAACCAACACTGGTCCAACAGTAAACCCAACACTGGGCCAACAGTAAACCCAACAGTAAACCAACACTGGTCCAACAGTAAACCTAACACTGACCCAACAGTAAATCCAAAACTGGCCCAACAGTAAAACAACAGTAAACCAACGCTGACCCAACAGTAAACCCAACAGTAAGCCCAACACTGGCCCAACAGTAAATCAAAAACTGGCCCAACAGTAAACCCAACAGTAAACCAACGCTGACCCAATAGTAAACCCAACAGTAAACCTAACACTGGCCCAACAGTAAACCCAAAACTGGCCCAACAGTAAACCCAACAGTAACCCAACGCTGACCCAACAGTAAACCCAACAGTAAGCCCAACACTGGCCCAACAGTAAACCCTAGAGTAAACCTTACACTGGCCCAACAGTAAACCCAACACTGGCCCAACAGTAACCCGAAAACTGGTCCAACAGAAAACCCAACAGTAAACCAACGTTGACCCAACAGTAAACCCAACAGTAAGCCCAACACTGGCCCAACAGTAAACATAAGAGTAAACCCAACACTGGCCCAACAGTAAACCCAACAGTAAACCAATGCCGGCCAAACAGTAAACCCAACAGTAAACCAATGCCGGCCCAACAGTAAACCAACATCAAACCAATGCCGGTCCAACAGTAAACCCAACAGTAAACCAACGCTGACCCAACAGTAAAATAACTCTGACCCAACAGTAAACCCAACAGTAAACCAAAGCTGACCCAACAGTAAACCAACGCTGGCCCAACAGTAAACCCAACAGTAAGCCAACGCTGGCTTAACAGTAAGCCAACGCTGGCCCAACAGTAAACCCAACAGTAAGCCAACGCTGGCTTAACAGTAAGCCAACGCTGGCCCAACAGTAAACCCAACAGTAAGCCAACGCTGGCTTAACAGTAAGCCAACGCTGGCTCAACAGTAAGCCAACTGTATTCACTGACCGACCGACGTGGAGAAGAATGAGTACGGTTTTGTTAATCCGGATGTGATCAATAATCAGCTCTGACCTGAACCCTTCATGTGTTACTCTGGCGGGGGGGTGGGGGGGGCGGTAGGGGGGTTGGCTGTGAACTTTACCAATTTTAACAATTTAAAACATCAGCAGCATGAGTTCTCAGTGGCTATCATAACATGTCTGCATAAAAATGTTTAATAAGGTCTTCTTAAAAGAATTGCATTTTTTTTCATTTGGAGCTGGCTTCCAATGAAAAAAACGCAATTTTTTTAAGAAGACGATATTTAACATTTTCAAGCAGATATTTTATGTAAGCTACTAAGAACATAGTGTAGTGGTTAAGCTCCCATAATGGAACCATTGTGCATTTTATGATTAAAGCATAAAACTTCCACCATTATTAGTACATATCCTGTAGTTTATATTAAGATGTGGAGTTAAGTTAGATTTGACCCCTGGTGACCTCTAGAGGTCATTGACCTTGAAAGGTCAAAATATCTAATTGCGAAGCTAAAAAGTGGTGAAAATTGTGTATTATAATATCTATGAAATGTTTTTGTATTCCATAAGTGTGCGAAATACTCTAAGAGACTCTTGTTAATCATACAAATACCATCAAGGTCATGTCAAGGTTACTTTAGGGTCATTTGAAGGTCAAAATGGCCACAAATAGTGAAAATATCCACTTTTAATCAATTTAAACAATACTAGTGGTGCAGTCATCTATTACAAAGGATTACTTTTGACACAGTCTGGGTCAGATATCTTTTCCACGCGCATTTTGGGAGATTGAGGGCAGTATCTAACTTGGGGGGGGGGGGGATACACCCTAAGTATTCCCCTTACTACACCCTTTCCTAAATGTTTAATTGGACGAGCAAAATTACAGTGTGCAGCAGCTGTTAAACATCAGTTTGGGCTCCCGTGGAAAACTATTGATGCATAATTGGGCTATGAAGTCTAACATGGGTTGAGATTATGTTTTACTGGGATAACGACAAAAAACAAGGTCAAGGTCATATCAAGGTCATTTCAAGGTCATACTGTCAAAAATATGTCAAAAAAAAATCAGAAAGTTCGGCAAAATACTCGGGTCATAGTGTACTCGTTAAGCTCCCATAATAAAACAAGTGTGCATTTTATGATTAAAGTATGAAACTTCTACCATTATTAGCACATATCCTGATCTTTGATTTAAATTGTGGAGGTGAGCTAGATTTGACCCCTGATGACCTCTAGCGGTCATCTACATCGAAAGGTCATATAAGCATTCGCAATGCCAAAAGTGGTGAAAATTGTGTATTACCGGTTACCATATTTATAAACTATTTTTGTATTCCAGAAATATGTCAAATGCACAGAGAGACTACTATTATTGATAAAAATAACACCAAGGTCATAGCAAAGTTACATCAAGTTCATTTCAAGGTCAAAATCGCAAAACAATGTGAAAATATCCCCTTTATATAAAATTCAACGCGGTTAGTGATGCAATTAACTATTACAAAGACTGATTTTGAGATATTATTGGTCAGACATATTTTCCACAAAAAATTTCAGGAAATTGAGGGCAGTGTCAACCTTGGGAGGGGTATCACACCATCATTCCCCTTATTACACTCATTTCCCAATGATTAATTGTACGAGCAAAAATTGCATCTTGCAGCATTGTGAAACATCAGCTTGGGCTCCCATGGCAAAATATCAATACATAATTGGGTTATGAAGGATCATATGGTTTGGAACTGTGTTTTACTGGGGTACCGTCTGAAAGCAACGTACATGTCATATCAAGATCACTTGAAGGTCAAACTGGCAAAAATCCTAAAAATATATACTCTCACTTACTTACAACTCCGTTGACCTCTTGAAATTGAGTTTTTATTTGCAGAATATGTATGATATTGATAATTTGGTGATAGTTTTAACACACAGTGATTATATGTCCCAATATATTATATTAGAATACACACCTTTGAAATGATCCTAACTTGACCTTAAAAGCACAATTTTATGAAGCCGATGTCAACTGTAACCGCCATGTACATCGATTGGTTCATATAATACAATATAAAAATACTCCGCCCCTCCCTTGTAATTGAATGTGCCTCCCCTTGTGTAGGATACAAGTGAACAAGTGGATTATTACTGATCATTGTCTCATATGCGTAATGAATAGATGGTGCAATTATGTAATTATCACGGCGTGTAATACTCTGAGAGAGGGATTTTTAATAAGAAGAATTGGCAAAAGCATAATAATTTCGGCGATTTCTTGGCAGCCATTTTGATTTTTTTTCAATTCTCAAAGATGAGAGCTCTACATCCGCCCAGATATCAATACAGGCGTGGATAATTCAAAGAGCAAAAACTATATCAGCATAAACAAAGTGTTTTTATTACAATAAGATTTTTTATCAATCCCTTATAACATCTAGTAATCCGTTATAACGGTCTACTAATCCGTTTTAGCGGTATAATATTCTGTTATAACGGACTAGTACTTCGTTATAGCGGTAGAGTATTTCGTTATAACCGTCTACTAATCCGTTATAACGGTCTACCATCCCGTTATAACGGTCTCGTATTTCGCTATGACGGTCTAGTATCACGTTATAACGGTATACTAATCCGCTATAACGGTATATTATTCCGGTATAACGGTCTAGTATTTCGTAATAACGGTATACTATTCCGTTATAACGGTTCAGTATTTCGTGATGACGGTCTACTAATCCGCTATAATGGCCTACTATTCCGTTATAACGGGCTAATAATCCGTTATAACGGTCTACTATTCTGTTATAACGATCAAGTACTCCGTTATAACGGTACAGTATCTCGTTATAACGGTTTACTTCTGTTATAACTGTTTACTATCCCGGTATAACGGTCTAGTATTTCGCTATGACGGTCTAGTATCACGCTATAACGGCCTACACATCCGTCATAACGCCTTAATAATCTGCTAAAACGGTCTAAAATTCCGGTATAACGGTCTAGTATTTCTTTATAACGGTCTGCTAATCCGTTATAACGGTATACTGTCCCGTTATAACGGCTTAGTTTTTCCTTATAACGGTCTGTTATCACGTCATAACGGTCTACTATTCCGGTATAACGGTCTACTAATCCGCTATAACGGTCTAGTATTTAATTATAACTGCCTACTATTCCGTTATAACGGTCTAGTATTTCGTTATAACGGTCTACTATTACGTTATAACGGTTTAATATTTCGTTATAATGGTCTACTATCCCGTTATAACGGTCTAGTATTTCGCTATGACGGTCCACTAATCCGTTATAATGTTCTACTATTCCGTTATAACGGTCTAATCATCCGTTATAACGGTCTACTATTCCGTTATAGCGATCAAGTATTCCGTTATAACGGTATATTATATCGTTTTAAAGGTATAGTATCTCGTTATAACGGTCTACTATTTCGTTATAACGGTCTACTTATCCGTTATAACTGTCTATTATCCCGTTATAACGGTCTAGTATTGTGCTATGACGGTCTAGTATCACGCTATAACGGCCTACACATCCGTTATAACGGCTTATTAATATGTTAAAACGGTCTACTATCCCGTTATAGCGGTTGAGTATTTCCTCATAATGGTCTGCTAATCTGTATAACGGTCTACTATTCCGTTATAACGGTCTAGTATTTCATTATAACTGTCTACTATTCCGTTATAACGGTCTAGTCTTTTGTTATAACGGTCTACTATCCCGTTATAACGGTTTAGTATTTCGTCATAACGGTCTCCTATCCCGTTATAACGGTCTAGTATTTCGTTATGACGGTCTAGTATCACGTTATAACAGTCTACTAATCTGTTATAACGGTGTACTCATCCGTTAAAACGGTTTACCAATACTTTATAGCGGTCTACTATCCCGTTATAACGGTATACTCTTCCGTTATAACGGTCTGGTATCTCGTTATAACGGTCTACTATTTCGTTATAACGGTTTACTAACCAATACTTTATAACGGTCTACTATCCCGTTATAACGGTATACTCTTCCGTTATAACGGTCTGGTATCTCGTTATAACGGTCTACTATTTCGTTATAACGGTTTACTAACCCGTTATAACTGTCAGACAATTATAACGGATTAGTCTGTCTACTAGACAGTCTGTCTACTATCCCGTTATAACGGTCTAGTATATTGTTATGACGGTCTGTTATCACGTTATAATGGTCTACTATTCCGGTATAACGGTCTACCATTCCGTTATAACGGTCTAGTATTTCATTATAACAGTCTGTTATTCCGTTATAACGGTCTAGTCTTCCGTTATAACGGTCCACTATTCCGTTATACCTTTTTAGTATTTTGTTATAACGGTCTACTATCCCGTTATAACGGTCTAGTATTTCGTTATATGGCATTCTAGTATCACGTTATAACGGCCTACAAATCCGTTATAACGGCGAACTAATTCGTTATAACGGTCTACTATTCCGTTATAACGGTATAGTATTTCGTTATAACGGTCTACTATTCCGTTATAACGGTCTGGTATTTTGTTATGGCTTTGGCGGTCTAGTATTGAATTATGAAATGAATACCGAACGATGTAATAATCGGTTTTATTATATCATGGTGACAGCTGGGGTCTTAAAGCGACACAATCATTTTAGCCTGATTATGTCGTTTCAATTTAGCGAGAAAATTAGGCAGTCATGACATCGATATTTTGCCGAGCTATCTGACAAATTGATGTAGCCTTGAAATTAATTTTAGTATCCGGTATGTTTAAAAAATCACCTGCACATCTGCATATCGTGGAGAATTTGATTGTAAAATTTGACTACTTTCTCACAAAGTATTTTGTGGTCACAATAAATTATAAAGTTGATTTGTGGCGGCCATTTTAAATTTCAGTGAAATCTTGAACAAATTGCCTGTACATCTCCATATTGTGGGGAATGTGATTGTAAGATTTGGATAATTTCTGATTAAGGTTTTGAGTTTTTGCGCCCACAACAAATTATGAAGTTGAACTCTGGGAGATATTTTGGCATTTTGGTAGCATGTTTAAAAAATCACTTGCACCTCCCCATGTTGATGAGAATGTGATTTAAAATTTCAGAAAAAATGACCACTAGTTTTTCAGTTATTGCACCCATAAAAATTAGGTGCCGTCTGATAGATCCCGGTGCGACTAACCCTCCCCCCCCTTCCCCTACGAACGTGTGATAAAAACCTGCTCACCACTTCTATTAGGATATTAGGGTCACTCTAACATTATATACAATTCAACGTTCTAACCGACCAGTTATAATCAGTATAAATGGCCATCATTTTCTCTCAATTTATTTGGTCTCAATTCTAACAACTTCCAGCTACCTGGAACATTAGACTGGAGAGACTTGTTAAAGGTGATGGCATCAACGCCATATACCTATGGCTCACATGGCTTACAACATGCATCTATCTGCAGTAGGCCTATTGATAAAAATGTTTAAATTATCAGATATGGCTCACCTGCATATTAAGTTAGGTTGATGTAGATAGATGTGATTCTAGAAAAAGTGTATAGGGCCTACATGCCACCAGACTGAAGCTCAGGCTCCTTTAAGTGAGGACACATTCAAAAATCATGGTAACAGTTTGACCTTGAAATGACCTTGACATGACCTTCAAATTGCTTTCGGATGGTACTCCAGTAAAATACAACCCCACCCCATGTCAAACTTCATAACCTAATTATTTGTCAATATTTTGCTATGGGAGCCCAAGCTGATGCTCTACAATGCTGCATAATTGTAATTTGGCCTGTTCAACTAAATATTGAAGAAGGAGCGTAATAAGTGAAATACCTAGCCTCCTTGCCAAGGTTGTAACATCCCTTAATATCCTAGATGTGTGTGGAAATACATAGGACGAAGGATATGTCAAAACCAGTCCCTTGTAAAAAATGATTGTACAACAACAGCGTGGAAATTGATAAAAAGTGAACATTTTCTGCCAGTTTGACCTTTAAATGACCTTGGTGTAACCTTGACATGACCTTGATGTTATGTTTATCATTCAAAGCAGTCTCTTCGAGTATTTGACGCACTTTTGGGACACAGAAACAAATCATAGACATTGTAATATACAATTTTAACTAGTTTTTGGCTATGCCAGTGAATATTTTGACCTTTCGAGGTCAATGACCTTTAGAGGTCATCAGAGGTCAAATCCATTTTACCTCCACATCTAAAAATGACCCTTAGGATATGTTCTACAAGTGGTAGAAATTTCATGCTTTAATCATAAAATGCACAATAGGTTACCTTATCTACTACACTAACACACCTAGATAATCTTCATGGCCAATACGTGGAGTGCATTATGTATGTACCTGCAGACACATAAAGAAATAAATTTATTCTTGAAATGACGACTATATATTATTCAGTAACGGTAGAGTCCAGTCATACAAATACATAGGTACGACTATTGTTAGTCAAGAGTAGGTGATAATTTCCGTCAGACGTTGGTGACAGTCTCAATTACAATCCGAACTACCAAATGTGCTTGCTGTCGCACGGTGACCCACGCACTCTTTCCACCGACATGTTAGTTCAAATGATTCCATAATTTATAATCAATATTAAGATTATCTGCTATTATGTAGTCTAACATAATTTAATATTCAACAGTCGGTACTATCATTTTTTTCAATATTAATCATCTAATTACTGAACATTTGAATAAAGAAAAAATATTAGTTTTATTGTAGTCTCATTGCAATGTTTTTTAATGTTAATACTACAAAACTGTGAGGAATAAATATTGACAGAATTTATATCTAGTTTTTTACGTCCATTTGAAGTTTTGTGTCGGGAGACATGATTTTCGGTTGAAATGGGTACATGATATAGGTCTATAATTATTATGATTCGGCAAAGATGCCTCTGGGCTGTGAGAGGTTATTTTTCTCAGTGCTATGATTTGTTGCACCTTGCCAACACTATTCTTAGGAATGACATGATTGTCATGATAAGAGTATCACGCTGGGCGTGTTGTGAAGTCCACCGTCCTTAAGTACCTCTTATGGATGGCCAGGCCTGCGATCCTCAGTCCCAGCAAATACGAGACATTGAACCAATGTTGCTTTAATGTTTGGACAGCGTCACATAAGATGGGCCAACATTGGAACAGCATTTGTTCAATGTCCCGTGTTTAATGGAGAGATCCGTGGGTGGATTAATAACTCCCCAGCAAACAAGAGGCATTGAGCCAATGCTGATTTAATGTTGGGCCAGCGTCGCGGACAGTGGGATCACAATCAACATTGTGTCAACGTCTTGTGTTTTATAAACAGGGGCAGTGTTGATGGTGTTGCTGGTAGTGGTTACGCCACATGACTGTCACGCCGCAGCTTGCGGGTTTGTGATCCGTCTCAGACCAACAGGGCTGAAGGACAGTGTCATTCATTCATTCATTCATTCATTCATTCATTCATTCATTCATTCATTCATTCATTCATTCATTCATTCATTTATTCATTCATTCATTCATTCATTCATTCATTCATTCATTCATTCATTCATTTATTCATTCATTCATTCATTCATTTATTCATTCATTCATTCATTCATTCATTTATTCATTCATTCATTCATTCATTCATTCATTCATTCATTCATTCATTCATTTATTCATTTGTTCATTTGTTCATTTGTTCATTCATTCTTTCATTAATTTATTCATTCGTCCATGCATGTATTCATTTATTCATACATTCATCCAGTGAATGAGTGAGTGAGTGAGTGAGTGAGTGAGTGAGAGAGTGAGTGAGTGAGTGAGTGAGTGAGTGAGTGAGTGAGTGAGTGAGTGAGTGAGTGAGTGAGTGAGTGAGTGAGTGAGTGAGTGAGTGAGTGAGTGAGTGAGTGAGTGAGTGAGTGAGTGAGTGAGTGAGTGAGTGAGTGAGTGAGTGAGTGAGTTTGAGTGAGTGAGTGATTAAGTCAGTGAGTGATTGATTGAGTGAGTGAGTGAGTGAGTGAGTGAGTGATTGAGTGAGTGAGTGAGTGAGTGAGTGAGTGAGTGAGTGAGTGAGTGAGTGAGTGAGTGAGTGAGTGAGTGAGTGAGTGAGTGAGTGAGTGAGTGAGTGAGTGAGTGAGTGAGTGAGTGAGTGAGTGAGTGAGTGAGTGAGTGAGTGAGTGAGTGAGTGAGTGAGACCTTTTATGTTATTTGGCATTCTATACTTCCCTAAATAAATATCTATGTGTTTTGCTTTAAAAATGGTTACTTAGACGTTAAATGCGTGGCTATCTTCTGGGCACACCATAAAGCTCATCCCCTTAGGAAGTGTGATTATAAAGTATCAAGGTGAAATGTTTGATTGTCTTATCAATTAAAACGTTATGTTATCTTTCCCAGCAAAATATTGCATTTAATAAAGTCTGGGATAGCACAAACGGGGCTTAAATGTACAGATGTCATTATTAAATGACACTTACTACAAGTACACTTTATGCAAGTCTGGTAAAATGTGTTCATGTAGGTATATTTTTTGATTTTTCTCAGAACATATAAGTTTCTGTTACATATAGTTTAGAGCTCTTCGGCAAATGACACCTTGAAGCTATATCTGCCAAGGCACCCTTGTTGAGGTTGAGTGCCGCTTTATTGGTTTTGGTGTAATGTTACCAGTGATGGTTAATTCAGTCTCTGGATTAACTATATTGACACACAGGGATCATAATTGTCCAAACGGGATCACAGGTGAACTTGTAGAGGTGAAATGCATAACGCAGCCTAAGCCGCATTAAAACTATTATGAGATTATGATCAGCACTGGTCGACTGAGTACGCACTGGATTAAACAAAATGAGTTACATCTCTAAAACTAATACATTGAAATAAGTGAATGGAATGGCATCATCCAATAGCCCGGGTTACACAATTTACATGTCATAACCCTCTCATTGCTAATCAAGATTATAAACGTTCTTAATAATTTGTATTAGTATATCGAAAAACGATTCTCAGTTTTGTCTCTGAAATTGAACAATAAATGATAGTTTGTAGACACTCGCATTAGCCGTAATTTCAATTGAATGACAATTTTAATGATAGTACTTTGCTTTTACAGAGTCAATATGTATTAATCACACGATCTATGATCGGTGACATTGATCACATTTACAACAACAGAAACTAGGCGTGGCAGTATACAAGTTGTATCATATAACCTGATAAGCATTACACACCTATTAGGAATCAGATCAGGAAAACCGATGAAAAATTAAATAGTTCTGCTTTATATATCCACACTAAATATATAATTGTCACAACGCTAATCTCATTGAAGGGATAGGACCACCACCTATTTTTTTAGCATGATGCATGGTTGTCGCTAAATTCAAACTTCATGTGAATGTTCTATTAATTGTTAAAATATCACAAACATGAAGTAACTGTTAATGTACCTGAAAAGGTTTGCCTTTAGTAAGGACAACAATGACTAAAACTAGGTGGTGAGCTAATGATTACTTTAAATAGCGAAAAAGGCTGTGTTTAAAAAATAAATTATATATATTATGGATGTTTTATAATAATGATTACTCAGTGGAGATATAATATGACAGCGGCATAAGTTGGGGTATTCAGTTAGTTTGGGAATTCAATTGGCTTGGGAGATCAAAGCGTTTTCTCGCTGATCCTACATGTACATTATAATCTCTATGAATCCATAATATACATGTAGTACACTAATCTACACAAAATCAGCCAACCACAACTAAAGTATGAAACAAATTGTATGTATGTTTTCAGCTGTTACAGCTTTGAGTACAATGGCAGTAGTCCTGCCTGAATGCCAGTGTGCCTGCCCTTGAGCTGTAAATGGTGCGGCACTACTTAGGATTCACACGTGTGGACTCAGATATTCATTGTGTCTATTTTAGAGGCGCATAGGAGAACATCTTGATGGATATGGCATTGTTGGATTGTTCAACACTTCATTCAAGTAATGGATCTTTATGCTCGTGGAACTGTGGTCATTGAACGACTGTCTTTACCAATTTATTCGCCTGAAAATATTTCTATGAAGACAAGTTGTTTGTTGACCAGCGTGGATCTCTCTGACAGCAGATTTATTTTGTTTGATAGCTGGAGACATCGTCATATTAGGAGTGACTCAGTCATCTTCTTCACTCACTGTTAGACCCACATGGATAAGGTAGAATTGACACGATTTGTGATAATGACCATGTAACTTTATACAATGAGGAAAACAAACAGCTTCTTGCTTCTGGTACTAGCGGGCAGTTGGCTGATTAGCATCAGTCAAGGTATTTTATTTTTATTCATTATAATACGATCATTACAGCTAAAATCAGTACAAAAATGTATGTAAACATAATTTGTTACCATGTTTACGGTTTACAATATATTTCTGTAGTAATCTTCGAAATGTAGCATGACTATCAATCTTTTTAGTGACACTTGTGTGGCACTTGAGTCGAGGTTTTATAATATAAGACCTCGACTCAAGTGCCACATATATTATATCATTGTTATCATTTTTTTTTGTCTGAATTATGTTTTCTATTATATGAGATCGTATCCCATCTAAATACAATGCTGGTGACTGAGTGTAATTGATTGTTTTGTAAAAGAAGACCTCTGGTTTAATATTGAGACCAGTAATAATATGCGAGACAGCAAACGTTTAATATATTTGTTTATTATTTCTATTTTAGCACATTTTAAGTAGGTTTGCTACTCTTATGCTCTAGAAAGAACACGTGGAAAAGAAACTGAAATTTGCACAGTGTATGCTTATTCTTTTAATACTACCGTACCACGTTTTGATTACTAAAATGTAGGTTAAAGTTATTTAGCTTGGAGAAGCCAGTTTTTGTTTGTTGAGTCATATTTGTGCCATTCTGGATATGATTAACCTCTCGTTCTAGTGCTCTTTTATCTTCAGATTTGAATCACATTTGACCCTATAATTTTACCAACATCCCTCTGTTATTTGAAGAAAACAGTACTTTTAAGAAAATAGATCTTATTTATCATTACACAAAAAAAACAAATTTTCTCTCAGCGTTTCTTGTATCGCACAATAATTATTCTCATTTTTTAAATTCTTAATAGAAACATATATTTTTGGGTGTGAAATACGTATTATATCACTCTGAGGTGATAATTCAGTGCTGACCCAGCAAACACGAGGCGATGGCCCGATGTTGGTGTAATGTTGGGCCAACGCCTCGTGTTTTCTGGAGAAAGATATATTTTATTCTATGGAAAACTATCAGACACTCTCAAATGAATAGTTAAGTCTAAAAAGTAGCTTTTGTGATTTCAGTGAATGTTCAGGTTACAAACTCATCTGTACACAGACATGGATATAAACATGTACACTGCGCTCGTCGCCGTCTCATATCAGATAATACATATATTTTGACGCAAAATGTATTTAAAATTGATATTTTAATAAAGGCCGTGCTGAAATCGTGACCATGGTAACGACTCGAGTGGAAACCCATTAATGTAGTACTATTTCTGTACAGCACCTTTCATTAACCCTTTAACCGCCAAATTATTCAATCTGAATTTTCACCCACTTAAAATTGTGTCTCGCTGACGCGTTCCACAACTTCAAGTAAGTGAAAATTATTCAGATTTGACAAAAACTGTTTTAAAAACTGTTTTAAAATATTGCTGATTGATGTCATATTTTATTTTTTTAACATGTTCAAAATGTGATACTTAATGTGCTAATAAAAAATGAAAACCAGAATATATGCGACACCGGTGGTTAAAGGGTTAAAACTATAGAATACTCTTTCTAGTGCACAGGTTCAAACCAATCACAAAAGTTCACACGCTATATAGTAGTATCTAGTCCTACTGTATTTTGTTTGTTCTAGGAGCCACTCCCACTCTAAACCTGGCTGCTTTCACTGCTACTATCGACGAAAATCTGCCTACAAACTCACCAGTTACGTACGGCACAGATCCTGTGGCTACTGACACAGATGGTGATACACTCACATACACACTCACCGGTGAGGCGATTCACTGGAAGATTTAGATTAATCATGTAATATATAGAACGTTATCATGGTATGGTTGTTACATATTAGTGAATAAGCTCAAATCTAGGTTTGATTTGATGAATGTCACCCTGTAGAGACTTCAGTTGTATTCGTTCTCACTGTAGTGGGAAGTACACCCTGCACGCATGATGAATGTTGGCTCCATGCACACCTACAAATAGAGACAAAAGGTTTGTCAAAATCCAAATCAAAGATCGTCCATGACAATCACGTGACAAATGCAGCTAAAACCTCGGCCATAGAGGTTCGTATGGCAAGTAGGTTCGTCGTAAAAAACTAAAAATAATGTATTTTTTCGATTTTAAAATCAGTTGTGGTGCAACTAGGCGACGTTGGTCCAACATTGAATAAATGTTATTAAATGTTTTGTGTTTACTGGGATAGACAACTGATACCGGCACATTCTTGATCACGTACAAATTTCCACCTCCACCTCCATGTACTTCAGGAAAATTTCAACCACGATGATTACCCGTTGGTACTCTTCTTATTGTACCCCTTTTCCGACACCCCTTTTCCAAAAACACCGAAACATGATCATGTTGAACTGAATTCACATTGAAATTAAAATCTACATAAAAATATAGATATACTGTAGACTAATAATGCATTGTATTATTATATCTGTGCATATTGGCTCCAAAGCGGTATTTGAAAAAGTTATTGGCTTGATATATTGAGAGGGCCTAACATTACCCATTTAACCGCCAATTTTTTATTGTAATTTTCACCCACTTGAAAATGCGTATAGCTGACGCGATCCACAACTTCAAATGAGTGAAAAATGTTCAGATTTGACAAAATAGAGGTAAGTTTTTTTGTAATATCGCTGTTTTATCACAGTTTTTATCATCAACATGTTTGAAAGCTGATATGTAATATGCTAATAATAAAATGTAAAACCCGAATATAATCGTCACCGGCGGTTAGAGTGTTAAGCCTAATTTACATAATATCTGAATTACGTGAAGGGATTGATGTTATCACGCGATATAATGATCCACTGATCACAGTTCACCAGCAGGCTGATAGCCAGTCATTAACTTAAATAATATAGTATTTTGGATGTCACTCTATATTGGAGAATCGGCTATTAAGACTACAAAATACGTTAATTTTTATAAGAATTCTTGTACATTTACTCGGTGTAATTATATACTGAAGATATGGTGGCGAAATGTTATTTGCAATTTTGAAGGTCTGCATAGCTATTTGTTGCCGTCGTCCCTCTTCTAGGAAAAGGGCTGACAGAACCAAAATTTGTAATCGCATATAGTCAGTTGTGCGACCGCAGAGCCCTTTCATGATTTATCTGTATTGAGACATTATTTTGAGTAATGCTCTAATGAGAATATTGCATGAGACAAGATTGAAGTAGCGGTTTGATTATTTGATGCTGTGACGCAGGCCCAACATAGAGACAACATTGGATCTATGTAGCTGTGTGAACAGAAGAGCCATGGTTCGGCTGATAATGACATGTCACCTGCTGTGTTGTGATAATAATGTAACACCCCGTTATAACCTGATTACTGCCAAGACAGGTAAGGTGATCTGTAATGTCATGGTTTAATAATATATTATCAATATAATTGTCATAATCTCTTATATTAAATATATAAATCGTAATTAATTCATAATGCCTGGCTCACACGTGCGCGGATAATGCGTTGTTCATGCGCGCATGTGTTCGTTGCCGTGCTAATGGCAAAACGCAAAACGCCATAACTGCAATATTTATTCAAATTAACTATCTCGCATGGATGTTAAGCGATTTAAAATGCTATTCTTCTTTTTCGCGAAACTCGTGCAGATCAGCGGGCAGGAGGAGGTGTAGGCATTCTAGTTTGTGATCAATTAAAAACTGATATTCATTCTCTGCCATCATTCAAAACGTTCGAAGTGATATCTGCACGCATTGGAAAAAAATCGTTCAGTGATTTCTTTGCCTGCCTGTATAGGCTTCAAAACGGTAAATGTCAATTTTTTATAAAATTTCAAGATTTACTAGAGAACATTATTTCACTCCAAGACAATTTGTAGGCTTATATATTGGGAGATTTCAACTTATATCTAGATAAATCAAATGGGAAAAACAATAAATTCAATGAAATCCTCACATGTTCAATCTTAAACAGCATGCTAATTTTCCAACTCACGTTCATGGTCATTGGCTAGATCTCTTGATCACCCAACGCATTTCTAATTCTATCAACTCATTTTTTTTGGCAGCAGGTATTTCAGACCATCTGGCCGTCATATCAGAAATTGGCGGAACAAGAACTTTAAAAAACGAAACGGAACAAGGAAAAAATATCGTTTCGGAGAATAAACAAAATCGATCATAAATCATGTAATTCAGATATCCTCAATTCGGATCTAATAAAGAAACCAGAGAAAGATCTCTCTCAGCATTATGTCAACAGTAATCTGTTCTTAGCTCTATTTTAGACAAATACGTACAACGACTCTACCCAGAACCCACCAACCACATGGATGACTCAGAAAATAATGAAGGCTGAAACCCTTCGCCACAATCTGGAACGAGCATGGTGCAGATCTCGCACACATTTACGTTAGTGCCACCTGCATGTGTAACAGAATGATGATAAAAGCTAAATCGAAATATTTAGCTGATGTTGTTTCTGAAAATTCGGACAATTCTCGTCGTCTATAGAGCTCCATACATAACATTCTGCATAGAATTCCACCGCCGGCAGAATTCACATCAGTGAAGTCACTTTGTGACGATCTCTCTTATTGTTCTGTGAATAAAATTGAAACTATCCGTTACAAATTTCCAGATAAAGTACAGAATATTCCAAGAGTGCAAAAAACAGATATTAGAACCAAAATGAACGTTTTTGAACGTGCGACAGAAGATGAAATAAAAGAGCTTATTTTGAGCTCATCGTCAAAATTAAGTGATCTAGCCCCCATTGCGACCATCATGCTGAAAAATTGTCTTGATATAATTAACATTTCAGACCAGTACATATCCTCAAAATGTCATAGAAGCTCATGTAAGACCACTACTTAAAAAAACCCCTCTCCTAAAAACAACTGAAAAATTACAGGCCTGTATCCAATTTGCGTTTAATTTCTAAAATTTTAGAAAAGGTAGTAGCCAATCGGCTGCAAGCTTATTTAAAAAGGGCATGCTTCTATCATATCCGTGACCTGCGTCGAATTAGAAAAAAATCTGTCCTTAAATCTTGCCAAGCAAATTGCAGTGACACTGGTCAGTAGCAAATTAGATTATTGTAACTCAATTTTTCACAATATGCCAGAAAAGGATATCAGATATCGCTAAATTACAACGCGTTCATAACTGCATTGCAAGAGTGGTAGCCAAGTCCCCACCTTTTAGTTGATCTGTTCCTATTCTAAAACGGTTACATTAGCTTCCTGTTATTTTAGAATATGCACAATAACTTTCCGAGCCCTAAAAGACAACCAACATGCTTATCTGGCTTACTTACTTGTTCGTCCGAAATGCTCAAAGTATCTACTCTCCACAAATTCAAATAGATTTGTTGTTCCTTGTCTGAATATTAAGACTGGGTAAGAGCTTTCTCTATATCTTATAATAATAATCTTTATTTCGTACTCTTTGCACATGAACATAGTATGCAGTGTGATATAGTGCAGGTAATACATTTCAGTGCACGATAGAGTTAATTTCAAGACAGAAAAAATATATTAAATGATTCAGTTCATCCGACGTAAAATTTGTATTTTTTTGATCTCGCATGCACAATACGTCATAAATAGCTCCAGCTGATATCATATCGGCTGATATGGGACTATTTACATCTATTATTCTATTCGTAAAAGAAATATCAACAATATAGAACTTGTCCAGGCTGTACAAATTTGTGCTGAAATTAGGACTGTTACTGGCCTCGGAACGGCTTCCACATAAACATAGCAAAGCACACAATTTAACAATGTATTGTCACTCTTAGGTTATTTACCAAAAGGCTTAAAGAATCATTCAGCTTCAAAACGCGCATGCCTGGGACGGTCAAGTGTAGGCCAACAGTAGCCTATTGAGTACAGATTGACGGCATTAATATAGCCACTGAACTGATTACAAGATACTACTCAAACGAGACATTGATTCAATGCTGTTTTAATGTTAGGCCAACGTCTGCGACGCTGGCCCAACATTGAACCAACATTAGATAAATGTACAATGTTTGAGAAAAAGTCCTCCTGCCCAGCAAACGCAACACATTTGTATGACATTTATGCAATGTCGGCCCAACGTCTTCGACGTTGGTCCAACATTGCATAAAGTCATACAAATGTTTTGTGTTTACTGGGTGACAATACAAACTTGGGGGTCAAGCAGTTTCCAAATCCCCCAGTAATACAGTCAGTTTGTTTGCAAGTAGGCGACCAAGTAGGGGCAAAAGACAAGGGCTTTGAATTATTAACTCATAGATGTCGCTCAAGCATATATGAACTTGCTGTGAATTGAGAACCTGCTCTTAATGAGGCTTTGGGTATGAAACGCATATTTAATATTATTATGGAATAGGGCCTTGGCTTACCCACGGGCACTATTGCCTTCTGGGGGACCCTTGTCCCGCGAATTTTGACAGTTGACTACACCTTTAAGAAACGTAGATGTAAATGTCCGTCGACCGGTATATCGTTACAAATGAGGTGAAGCAGATTTCGACATGTTTCGACGAAAAATCCCACAGTACACTTCCGCATAATGACATACACAAAACTTTAAATAAGAAGTATTTAGTTTAACTAAAAGTGAATTTGAATACTGCAGACAAGACTTTTACTCTTTTGATAAAATCATTAGTGATGCTCTTAATGCATTCTTGTGACACCTGGTTGCCAATAATATGACCAAGATGCTGCTCACTGGACACGATCATATGGTTATTAAATAATACTGAAGTCATTGGCAATTGAAAAAAACAATGAGCTTACTTTTGCTCGAGTTAAAATTTACTTGGAAATCTAGTGAAAATTGCTTACATAGATCTAATAAAACACATATTGACTTTTTACATGGTGCAAGCAAAATAATATCATCGGCATATCTAAATGCTCCCATGAATATGTGACCAATATAGCATCCGGCACGTGATTGTTCAAGTTTTTCAAGCAAACTATTAAAATACACACCAAACAAGATTGGGGATAAAACCACACCCTGCTTCATACCATTACTGATTGAAAACGTCTCGGAAAAAGACGAGCCCCATTTAACTCTCGATGTTTGACTAGTATAGAGAGTGACAATTAACCAGATAACAGGGCAAAATACTTCATTGAAACGCTCTGCATGTGCCAATACGTAATGCCGAAACAATTTTAACATTCAGGAAATTATTTAAATCTCACCTATTTGATCTGGCTTTCCCACCATAGCTCCTCAGCAATTATGACACATGATCACGCTAAGAATTTGTACGCCTCTGAGCTTGGTTCCCTAAGGATATAGGCGCCATAGAAGCCTTATTGATTGATTGATTGATCCACAGTGCTGAGAACACCGCATCTGTCCATTATAAGGCCACCATGTTTTTCTGTGTTTTAGATGTGCGCGCGTATTAAATTAAGGCCGCTTATTACAAAAAAAGTTGTTTCCCGTTCAGCACGTGCATTGGATGTTTGCCAATGTAAATTTCAGGGGATAAAAAAAACAGCTATGTTTTTATTTTTTTCATCGACCTCATTATCAATTGCTCCAACTCTTTTTATCTCGTCGCCCTCATTACTTGGTGCAAAGTTTTTTTGGACGCCGTCATTAACTTTTCTGGAAAAAGGTTCAAGTCTTTTCTTTAATGTTTTTTTCACCACCTGCCCTCATTAGATTATGGGTTTGTTTGCCTTTCTGTATACAGTACGACCTGAACCACACCAACCAATGACTCCGCTAGCGTAAGACCAACTACTACTGTATTGGCCAGCTACAATAACATTTGATCTAACGTCAAACAAGCGTTGTCATCAGCATTTGAGGATAGTCACAGAGCCGTAAACAAAATAAATAAAAACTTTAATCAAACAGTACTGTAGCACCAACATGACAAAAATCCAGTGTTTGTCGGTTGCCATGGTTACAAACTGCACTGGGAATTCACGAGGCGTCTCACCCCGGAGACTTATCTGTAGAGCCACCTGGCGAATAACAAATTAATATCCAACTCAGTAAAGCATGTAATTGTCTAAAATTGCAAAAATTGCAATTTTAAGTAATTAAACCGGTCCCGGGACTCACATCACCGCGCCTGTTACGGACTCGGGGTATCCCGGTCTCTGACTGGCTGGCATCGTACAGGCCAGGTTCTGCCTCTAGGGAGGGGTGATCTCTGTCCTGTGCATGTACGTGCCATGTGCGCACGCACGTGCTAACCCGGGTATATAATGGGTTTCCAGGGGACGGCACTGCGTGTTTCATATAGTAGCGCTGCTGCTCGCATCAATATTTCCCACCCACCCTAGATTCCCTTTAAGATGAGTCAATTGAAATAATATCAAAATATATATTACGTGAATTCTGGTATTATAATATTAAATGGTATTATGAATTCATAGCATGTAGCGTACTTTAGATGGCGGAATACATTATAATAAACATTCTTTGATATAAGAATACATTATCTGATTATAAAATGTTTATAGCCGCCTTATTTCGGCTGTACAGTATGATGTTGGCTGGTTACGTAATTATCACAAATATTACGTAACCAGCGGCCCTGATATGAGGTTGAATAAACTTCGTTGTTTTTTGTTCATCGTTATTATATATCTTCCATTATGTACACTGGTTTAGGGACCGTAGATTAATTTTGTAGAACTGTTCAATTTAATGGCTTAATGATCGCAAAATCGCATGAGAAGAAGTACATCTCAAGAACTTGCACAAAGCGGGGATAGTTGACTTGACATTTGATTAGTAATTGTTGTAGTTTGAGCAAATTAAAAACACCATATAAATGGAATGTACAATTTCGAGCAGGTTAATAATTGTTGTTGGTTATTAAAATTAACTTTTTAGGTTTTCTACTTCCCATTAAACACAAAACATTTGTATAACATTTATACAACGTTTATTGGGTTGGTACGCATTGAAAGCTAAGCTTATGTGTTTTAGGAGGAGATGCGGCATCCTTTGCTATAGATGGTACCACGGGGGCACTGACAAGTCTGGAGGTGTTTGACCATGAGACAAAGGATACGTATACCACCACCATAGATGTCAGTGATGGGTCTACGTCTGTCACGGCCACACTCACAGTCACCATTATAGACCTGAATGAAGCTCCAGTGTTCAACCCTTCTATCTATTATGTTAACATAGATGAGGCGACTACGTCAGGTCAATATCAAGCATACATTCGAATAATTATCATACTGTCCGTATCTTAACCATTGTACTGTTGGCACCGTGTATATATGACCTACGGTTTCAAGCATATTTTAGACCAATAGAAATATCACTAAAATAAATTTGATAAAATAGTTTTTAGTAGATGCTTAGTCAATCCAATAATTTAATATTGCTGATGTTTTTTTGTCATCAATATAAATATTTTTCGTAACTTGAAGCTAGAAATCGTGTTAGCAATTCCAGCTTCGAATGAATGAAAAATAGAAGCAAACAATTCGGCAGGATAAGGGTAAATTAGGATTTATCTGATGGGGGCATGTTGTATAAACGTAGAATCGACCTCAGAGACGTGTCTTGGACGTTTATGTAACGTTGTATATTACGCTATTACACCATAATCTAATTAAAACTGTTCTGATTCTCAGAGAAACATACACTAGACTTGTCAGTGAAATAAATTGACAATATTAATTAAAAACTCATAGCGTTTTTGCCTTTCTAACTATCTTTATAATTTAATCTGGTGATAATATTGATATATGGGCTTCGTTTACGAATAAAAAAATATAGCAACAATAACACGGAACTTTATGGCAAGAGTTTGACTATGAGAGTGTGGAGCTACACCGCTAGATAAATTCATGTGGCTGTTGTGTTCAGCGTCTCGGTACGATTTACCCCATTAAAACACCTTTTTTAAATAACTAAAATAAATTGTGAGAATTGTTTTGTACTTCTAATGAATTCACCAGGTGTCACTGTGGAGACTCCCACTTGCACTGACGATGATGGTAACACTTTGACGTACAGCTACGATAGCGGTGACGATGCCAGCAGAAAATTTAGTGTGGACAGTGGTTCGGGCGAGGTGACCACGACGTCCACTGCCCTGGACTACGACAGCTCCAAGAAGACGTACAATCTGGTGATTCTGGCAGTGGACACACCCACTACGGGCAGTGCAGAGACAGCCACAGCCACCATACATGTCACTGTTAGTATACTGTACATCACAGCTAAGGGGCCTTGCAAAGTTGAAACAAATCCAATGCTGGTTTAATTTTGAATCAACGTCGAAGACGGTGGTCCAACATGAAAGGAACACACAATACGTTTTCAAGCACGTCTCAAACCAATTAAAGTGTCACTAAAATGGGTTAAACAGTTTAAAGTTAAGGTTAAGGCAACACAATCAGGCTAAAATCCTAAAAAATCGGTGATTTTATTTTGGCTTCTTAATATGACCATATGATGTAAACATGTCCATAGGCTAGAACTGCAATTAAAAAAAAAAATTGTGCTGCGCATTAATACCAGTTAAGCGAGATATAGAGACGAAATTACCGATTTCTTATTTCGGACATGCATGTCCAAAATAAGAAATACGTCTTTGTTTACATAATATGGTCATATTAAGAAGCCAAAATAAAATTACCGATTTTTTGATGATTTTACCCTGATTGTGTTGCTTTAATCAAATGTCTTAATTTAGATGTGGTATAAAAAAACAGACGAGGCATCACAGAGATATGAAAATACTGTGAATCATCTTTTTGGTTGTTCAAGACTGAACGCCAGAATATATAGCTTATCTATCCATTTCTACGATTTTCATACAAAGAAAACGTATAGTATGTGCAAATCGGTATCATTTTATCACTATTAACTGTTTTAGGTTTCTACGCTTTCCCGGAGTGTCTTTTTTGCTACTATGTATAATCAGTATGTCATACATGGTAGCTATTTTATCTCTGGTTTTGGTGCGGGAAACAAAATGATAGACCTCTATGTTATCTTGACAATGCCTTTTAATTCATTTTTAGTAGTAGCCATTTCTATTATCGAAATAACCAGTTTTTATTTTGGCAATGCCACTTAACATGATTTTAGTTGTGTATGTCATACCATGTATATTGTCATATGATTTTAACAAATTAACAATCTTGTATACACGTACATATATCTCTTTCATTTATATGACAAATAAGTCTGTAATGACTTTTCTTTTCTGTCAATAAAATATCTGTCTGTCTGCCTGTTGAATTAACAGTTGATATATAGCTTTTAACGAGAAACATTGTGTCATGGGCAGCTAAATCTTGCAAATTATCAAATATAATTAAGATACTATATTACACGTGGTTTAAAAAAACACCTTACCAGACAAACATAGCTTTAGACAATAATACTCTGTTTACTTTACTTTGATAGTTGATGTTGCATTTTAGGTTGACGCCATCAATGACAACACACCAGCGTGGTCCACCTTTGTACCTAGTTATGTAGATGCCACCACGGCATATGAAATAGATGAAGATGTAGCAGCTGGTACCAGTATTGTCACCATAGCAGCTACTGATGCTGATCATGGTATAGATGGTACCATCACCTTCTCCATAGATGACATTGTGGCTGGTATGTGGTTTATCTATACCTATTTGCATGGAAATAAGTTCATGCCATTAAACACGTTCTAGTAATTTACTCTTTTATTATAAGAATGTATAGTATAGAGAATCGGCATAGGTTTTCTCTGCATCACACTGAAATATATGTACTAAGGCGTTTTTTCATTTATTTTCATGACTGTCAGTATATTACATGAATTATTATGGTGCTTTATATATTAGGCTCCTATATTATCGCATTTGTTTTACAATCAGGACGAAATTTTTTTTGCTTTATTAAAGCTGCATCTTTTCTTGTCAATATTGAGATAAATGTGTAAGTACCTGAATTTCACTATGAGACACGTATAGTTTTATATAGATATTAGACGATATCGTATGGGACTATTGTTTGAATGATTATCAAAGGTATCATATCTGGATAATTGTGTGAAAAAAGTACAATGGCTATTTATTGTTAGCACTCGTCCAATGAATAAGGTGTTCGCCTAAAAGCTCACACTTTATTCATTTGACGAGTGCTGTATTCTCACGCGTCACACTCAATTGAAGATAGTTTGCAATATTATGATCCTCTTTCACAATAGCGATGAGAACATTATACACTGTATCACGTGTGGTTATTTGTGTGTTATCAGACGACGGATCTTCAGGATTAGGACTGTTTAGAGTGGATCCTGTAGGAGGAGAGCTGGAAACCCTGGACACACTGGATCGTGACACGTCCACAGGAGGCAAGGCTTATTATGACGTGACTGTGGTGGCAGCAGACCAGGGATCCCCGTCTGAGAACATCACACGTGTGATCCGTGTAGGACTCCTGGACGTCAATGACAACGACCCTCAGCTCAGTGTGTTCTATGACACCACCACCACAGAGGGTGACGCTGTGAACACGGGGATTATGACGTTCTCCCCCAGCGACGATGACGAGACGGCAGCCTCCTATACGTACAGCATCGACAGCGGGGATACCAACTCTAACTTTAAAATGGTTTCCAATGAGATCCAGGTTAACACGGTGATTGATCTTGACGCGGGTGATGCTGCTTCTTATACTCTAGAGATTAGTGTGGATGATGGAGTGTCTCCGGCCAGGACTACCACCACAACCGTCTACATCACAGTCACATCTACTAATGATGAAGATCCGGTATTTGGTACCACTATACCAACTGGAACATTGACGGTAAGGTTGGATTCATGGCCAATGAAGATTGTTTTAAGTCAACATCATGAGTTGTGATATTGTTGATTTACAATGATGAGCCAGTTTATATTAATGCATTCACTTAGTTCTTGGATTACGATGTTCTGCTAAATTTTCGAGTAGGCTACACTGACAAGTAAATTACCATATTACTTGGTTAGCAAAATAATGAATCTAAACTATAGCATTTGCCAGACAGGATATAAAGTTTAACTGTTCTGTCGAATTCATGTGCTAAACACGTGAAATGGTTGAATGTTTCGGCCATGGGTTTAGGCCTACTGATGAGTGTGCGGCTTCAGCATAATTATAAGGGTTATAGTGACAAATGCTCGTGCGTGTATTCCTCCCCATCTTCCCACGCAAGGCTCGGCTTCTCCCGAGGTCTGTGGGCGGGGACCCTAGGGTAGTGGTTAGCACCGCTGCCTTTCACACCAGACTTCGGGGTTCGGTTCCCGGTTTCGGCGGTTTAAAAAAAACAAAAATTGTTTCTTCTCCATCCACGTGTGAAAGTCAGTATTGTGGGGAGCCTCCGTGACCGAGAGGTAGCGTGCTCGGCCTCAGACCGCCAAGGCTCGAATTTCGAATCCTGTGTCTGGAGGACAGTGTCATCTCAATCATCCCACCATCCTCAGGAGGTTCTCCTAGCCCAGTTTAGCCTATATGTGCACAAAGGTGGCCTAAAGCGCGATTCATTTTATTTTATTTCCCGAGTTCTGTGATGATATTCCACATTACAGTTTTAAATTCTGCATTGGTTCCAATGCGTTCCATAATTGACCATTGATTTATCCTATCTAAATAGGTATGATGAGTTGTAAAAGAGAAAAAGACGATTTATTTCATTTGGCATGTCATTCTCCCAGCAGACGAACATCTTCAAAGCAAAAAATATTAAAAACTCTATCGGGTAGCGGTGATGTTCTCCCCGCATCCACTAAGTAATTATTTGTGACTATTCCTACTTATTTAGACTTGTTATATGTGTTGCCAGTTATCAGAGGATGCTGCTGTGGGGTATTCCTTGGCCACAGTCACGGCTACTGACGGGGACTACGGAGAGGATGGAGATGTTACCTATCAGATAGAAAGTGAGAGGCAGTTTAGGAACACGCACAACTAAACATATCCAAGCAAATACGGGGCAATCACCCGATGCTGTTTCCATGTTGGCCAGCGTCGAAGACGGTGGCCAACATGAAAACAGCATCAGGTGAATGCCCCGTATTTGCTGGGATGCTGCTGTCCAAAGCCAAAAGGTAGTATCTGCTTACGTTATAAGTAAACAGATATTGTCTTTGGGCGTTGTAGGGCAGTATCGTACATGCTACAACAGTGCATGTATGTTAAAACAAACTCAAAACGCTATAATTAGCGGTGCATGTTTACTACGCTTCTTTGAAAATACCCATCCATAAATACCTAGCGTGCGTCATGTATCCTTCCAAAATAATACAAAATAATGTTTAGCGGAAATTAGCATGTTCATTGACGGGTAAGCCCACTTTTGAATAGCATGTGACTTTATAGTCGAGGAGCTTATTCAATCCCGTGGGAATTTTTGTATGATGCTAAGCCATCCACCCAGATGTCTCAAAGGCATCCCAAGTAGCAATAAAAAACATGTTGACAGTCTGAAATATGCGGGGGGGGGGGGGGGATTGGGGGTATAATAAGAAAACTATAACATTTTGATTGGCTGACTTTGGGATTGAGCATTAAAAAAAATATCCAGAGGATATTTTTGACACGTTTTTGCAACAGTAATGCTATTATATGATACAAAACATAAAATACAACTATTGCAGTGGTTATTACCTTGTTAATTTATTAACACTAGTGATAAATAAAATATTATGTGGGACAAAATGGTGGAGCATATATAGTCTGGGAGCCAAGTTTCAAAAGACTGCTAGTTTTTTTTTAGTTTGCTTGACACAAAACGTGGTAGAGGTGTTAAAGAAATATCTCCAGAACATTGTTAGGGTGGGTGTAGAAGTTTCCAGAGGCAGCAAAATACTTAAACTGAGGGATGTTCAAGGGTACCGTCGAGCCCCAAAGACTCTACATTTTTTAACCCCAAGCTATTAAAAAATCCAAACCACAATTAACTATTTTTAAATCACTGTCGATCCTATTGATCTTTTATTAAAGATAGTATGACAAATTATTAGAGTTTTGATTTTTTCACAGCACGTTATTGGAGTGCTGAAAGTCAAAATTAAAAAAAAACTTAACATAATTCGTAGAATGTAATTTTGCAGTTTCCTGAACATTTGTATGATTATGATAATGCTAATGTCTGTTGACTTCATTTGGTACATCGGTCATCTGGTACTACTATATCAAATTAGAATAATCCCACATTGTTGTATGAATTAATTATGAGCTGAAAAGAGTGGATGGGGTACTCTTACTAGTTACATTTCTTCGACCAATTGTCATAACATAATCGTCACTGTTATAGTTATAAACAATTTTAATACCACTCTGGCCACATTTGTTCTTGGAATATATTCAGGATGAAACATAATTATGTGAAGTGTAGATTATTTCGTCAAGCGTAAACCCACTCTTAGAGCGCTGAAAGGCAATATTTAAAAAAAACTTAACACAGTTAGTAGTATGTAACGTTTCCGTTTTCTGCACATTTGTATGCTTACGAGCATTCTAATGCGTGCTAACATCAGTTGAATAGGCTACATCTGTCATGTGGTACCACTATAACAAATTATAAAAAAAACTACTTTGTTGCATAAAGGACTTACAAGGTGAAAAGTCCGGATGAAGTAATCTCACTGGTTACAGTTTTTCTGCCCCTTGTAGTAGCAAAATCCTATTTTTATAGTTATGAACAGCTTTCATACCAATGTTGACACATTTTGTCATTGAAAACATTCAGGACAAAACATATCTGTAGTTAAGATATTTTTGACGATATAAATTTAACCTTAGAGGTCATCAGCTGCTGGGGTATTACAATATCTTCACTGTTTACTAAGACGTAACATTTCCATTCCATGTGTAGTTGTACGGATATGCGCATTGTATCTTGTGTTTGCTCGATTTGCAACAGCATACATTTGATATACCTATGTGTCTGAGAAGGGGAAACCATGACCTGTCACCCCGAGGGTGTATGAAGTCAAAAGTCAGGATATGGGGTACTCTCCTAACTACGTTAAATATGTATCAGTATAGTATAGGACTTAGCCTTCAAGAGAAATGGAGGGGGGGGGGGGTGTAGGCTGATTTAGTACCGTTCCCTCCATGTATAGATGCATTATACCTCTTCTGATATAAATATGTTTTACTGGTGTATGCCTTAAAACCATTATGATGTCATCAGACCTTACCTTTTTTACTTTTTTATCAGTATATGGCTTTAGTCTCTTGCAAATATGATATCTAAGAGCAATTGTTGTTTTACGGTTGTTTTACTCTATGCCAGCAAATGTTGCTTTAGAAAGTTTACACGGACAACGTCTTGACACTTTAACATTAGGAAAAGTCAGTGATTGTTGTCCCTAGCTATTTGCTGTTGGTGGGGAAGGATTCTCTAATTTAACAGACTTTCTAAGCTGATAGCTCACTGGATGTTTTCGTTATGTCTTCACAGTATCATAGATTTTGTAAATGCTAGCAAGTACATATACGTATAACTAGAAACTATATATATAAATGCCTCATAAAATCTAATTTGCTAGTATGATCAAATTTTATCATATAATATTTTAGTATACATATTTATCTTTTAAAGTAACAAAACATTATCCGAAATATTACACAACACTTCAAAGTATCAATTGTTTGGCGTGTGAGTTGTATATAATTATTTATAAGTCTATAATTTTTTATTGATCATTTAGTATTTCAAGATACAGATAACAATGCAGTAAAATGGCAATGCCAAAGACCACATTTCCTCATTTTTATGTGTTTGTTATGAACAGGTCATATAAAAACTTTACATCCAGCCTTCCCTTTGCAGGCATATTACCCAACAATGTATCTTTTTTTCATTGCCAGCAAGTCATCATATTTTATTGACTTCAACGAGCCTCATAATGCCCATTTGAACCAATGAATCTAGATTCCTTGTTCAAACCTATCAGTAGGACAGATCTGCATCTCTTGCAATAGACACCCCTTCTAATAAAATAACTGAGATATTGCCAACAATCTAAGTATATCAGCATGTGGTGCCACACAATCCACAATACATTACTGACAAAGACAAATTTGCATGCCACCTGGTGGTGAATAATGTCTTTAAAACACGTTCGACCAGTGACGAGCTGTGTTAATTTTTGTGTACAATATCGAATTTCAGCGCTCTAAGGGTGTGTTTGAAAAAAAATCTAAACATCACGTATGTTTCGTTCGGAATGTCTTCAATGACAAAATACTGGAAGAGTGGTATCAAAATTGTTTATAACTACAAATATTAGGATCATGTTATTACATAGGGTCAACAAAATGTTACTTGTGAGAGCACCACAACCGTTCTTTTGACCTCATTACTCCTTCATGCAACAAGGTAGGGAATTTCTAATTTGATATGATATCAGCAGATGTCCGATATATCATACACATGTAGAGCAAACGAGAAAGTTACATTATACGAAATTAGTTGACTTTCAGCGCTCTAAGGGTGGGTTCATGTTTTCTGAAAAAAAACATAACTTCACCTATGTTTCGTCCTGAATATATTCAATGACAAAATGTGGTATTACTGTTTCCAAAAATGTGTAAAAAATATCATCTAAATGTTTTTTATGCTCTATCCCGAAGTTAGCCAAGTAAAATCCTATAATTTTCTTATATACCTTACCACCCCCCCCCCCCACATAGAGACATCTGAATGGGTGGCTTAGCATCATACAAAAATTCCCACGGGACCTGATTTCGGTGGACATGGTCCCTGACTATTAGCTAGATTTATGTTATTTTATTGATTTCAGGTGGTAACTCAGATGCTCATTTCCAGCTGGAATCTGGAGTACTTAAGCTGCAGCAGACTCTGGACTATGAGGTGACAGCAGACAGGTCTTTCAGCCTGGATGTGATTGCTGTAGATGGTGGTGGTACGTCTAGGACTGGTACTATCACCTTGTCTATAGCAGTGACAGATGACAATGATAACGCCCCATCCTGTACAGATTCTGCTGTGGTCTTGGCCGTGTCAGAAGACGTCGCATCAGGGACTGTGGTATGAGTGGATATTATCATCATAAAGACGTACAAACTAACAACAGTCAGGCGGGATTGCTACCTTTAAAAAATCCAAGTGCTCTGAGCATGTATATAAATTTAAAAAAATATGAAAGACGCCCAGCACGTGCCGTGCCGCCGCTCTATCGTAACTGATTATGACAAATAAAGAATGTTAAGTGATAAAATAATTGATTTTCCGACTAATATTTTTCAAAACATCAAACATAGCCTGGGCTTATTTAACTCTAAACTCCCACTGAAGTTATCTTTACCTTGACATTGTGGCCGAATGTGTGCAGACGACAGGTTAAAACGTTCGAAATAGCAGAAAGTTTATATAGGGTTATTTCGTATATTTACAGACAACTTCATCATAGATTGAATTATGAACATAACTACTAAAACTCAAACTTATTTTTAATTTTATTACCTATGATATCACTACATGTAGTTAAAGACAACAGTACTGCGTTGAACTACCCGTAAGGTAACTAACATATTGCCCTTTACGAAATGTGCTAGTATACTCATAGATTAAGACCAGCTTATTTCGTTTAATGTCGCTTTAATTACCGTGTTCCGCATTACCTATTTCGTTATAGCCTGGCGTTGGTTTTGTATTGTAGGTTTATAATCTGACATGTTCTGATGCTGATGACAGTGACACAGTGAGCTACGCCATACTGTCTGGAAACACCAATAACGATTTTGCTCTTAGCTCTGATGGCGAACTGTCAACAGCAAATGGTGAGAGCTGAATTATAGTCAGAATTTAAGAACAACATATTATGACGATTATTATTATCCCAAGAAGGAATGATTGAAATAGTTCCTAATTTACCCCTATCCATTCTCACGATGTTCTTTTCTATTCCTCAGCCTTGGATTACGATTCGAGTACCAAGATATACTACCTTATGCTTAGGATATCAGATGGACTGTCCAGTCACAACCTTGATATAGAAGCCACTATCTCTCTTGACCCAGTAAATGAAGATACACCTACATTTTCTGCTTCGGACGTGGATCAAACTATTGACTATCCAGAAAGCACAAACATAGGGACAGTCCTGGTGACCATGTCAGCCAGCGATACGGATCACGATCCGCATGACATAGACAAGTATGAAATATTTTCTGGTAAGTAAAGCTGTGGTTCATGTCATCAGTTAACGTTCCTTAACATCTGATCCATTTAAATTTTTCTTTGACATTAAACTTGAAGTACTTAGTATAATTGTGTCTAATCGGGGGCCGATCCCACTAATATTATTGAAATAAAGATTGTCTCAACTGTATTTCACTTCCATTTGAAAAGTTAAGAGCATATTAACTTTTCAAATGGAAATGCAAAAAAAAATATTTTGAGATTTTTATTAAGGTCGATCCCAGCTCTCCTTACTGATCAGCATCCTAGGTTATATGTACACCTCGGCACACTAATATGACAAATGATTATGACTGACTTTATAAAATCAATCCCGTTTAAATCACACTGTTATTAATATAGTCATTTACTTCCAGTCACGAACAGTGGTTCCTCCTTGTTTAACCTGGATGAGAGTACTGGTGAGCTCAAATTGGCAAAACAACTGGATTATGAAGATCAAATTTCATATGATATACTTATCACTGTCACGGATAAAGGATCTTTAGTGGTGCGTAAATAAACAATGACGTATCAAACTAGTATATGAGAAATACAATGTGGTAATCTAAATGACCAACGAACAGGGTAAATCATCGTCGATTAGTATATTTATACAATTGTTATAGGCATATGTAGTACTATTATACAATGAATATAATCAAAATATTGCATAACTAAGTTTTTTAACATCGATGTGCAGGGTGTGATTTATAATCCAGGTCAATTGACATTGAAGAAAACGTTTCATGTTCATAGAAGTAAAACATACAGCATATGATGCTTTTTTTTAAAACACTGTAATCATTTTCATTATTAACTGATTTTTGCCAATTAAGGTTACAGATCATGCCTTGACTTGGGCAATGCTTTTGAACACTGCTATGCTTATATTTCAGCTAAGCAATCGAACGAACTTGGGCCTACGTGCCCTGCGAGCAGGGATATTCAAATTATTAGGAACCGTTTGCTTACTTTTTTAATATATTCATTGTAATATAAGGTGTATGTTGTGTTACAGAATATAGGTACAGTGACCATGCCTGTGTCTGATGTCAATGATAACTCTCCTGTCTGTACTGTATATGATGTATATGTTGTGTTACAGAGTACGGGTACAGTGACACTATATGTGACTGATGTCAATGATATCTCTCCTGTCTGTACTGTATATGATGTATATGTTGTGTTACAGAGTACGGGTACAGTGACATTATATGTGACTGATGTCAATGATATCTCTCCTGTCTGTATTGTATATGATGTATATGTTGTGTTACAGAGTACGGGTACAGTGACATTATATGTGACTGATGTCAATGATAACTCTCCTGTCTTTACAGTATATGATGTATATGTTGTGTTACAGAGTACGGGTACAGTGACACTATATGTGACTGATGTCAATGATATCTCTCCTGTCTGTACTGTATATGATGTATATGTTGTGTTACAGAGTACGGGTAGAGTGACACTATATGTGACTGATGTCAATGATATCTCTCCTGTCTGTACTGTATATGATGTATATGTTGTGTTACAGAGTACGGGTACAGTGACATTATATGTGACTGATGTCAATGATAACTCTCCTGTCTTTACAGTATATGATGTATATGTTGTGTTACAGAGTACGGGTACAGTGACACTATATGTGACTGATGTCAATGATATCTCTCCTGTCTGTACTGTATATGATGTATATGTTGTGTTACAGAGTACGGGTAGAGTGACACTATATGTGACTGATGTCAATGATAACTCTCCTGTCTGTACTGTATATGATGTATATGTTGTGTTACAGAGTACGGGTACAGTGACATTATCTGTGACTGATGTCAATGATAACTCTCCTGTCTGTACTGTATATGATGTATATGTTGTGTTACAGAGTACGGGTACAGTGACACTATATGTGACTGGTGTCAATGATAACTCTCCTGTATGTACTGTATATGATGTATGTTATGTTACAGAGTACGGGTACAGTGACATTATCTGTGACTGATGTCAATGATAACTCTCCTGTCTGTACTGTATATGATGTATATGTTGTGTTACAGAGTACGGGTACAGTGACACTATATGTGACTGATGTCAATGATTACTCTCCTGTATGTACTGTATATGATGTATGTTATGTTATGAGTACGGGTACAGTGACAATGTCTGTGACTGATGTCAATGATAACTCTCCTGTCTTGAATATGATGTATGGTGTGTTACAGAGTACGGGTACAGTTACACTGTGACTGATGTCAATGATAACTCTCCTGTCTGTATTGTATATGATGTATGTTGTGCTACACAGTACATGTACAGTGATACTGTCTGTGACTGATGTCAATGATAACCAGATAACTCTCCTGTGTGCACTGTAAATGCTGTATGTTATGTTACAGAGTACGGGTACAGTGACACTGTCTGTGACTGATGTCAATGATAACTCTCCTGTCTGTATTGTATATGATGTATGTTGTGTTACAGAGTACAGGTACAGTGACACTCTCTGTGACTGATGTCAATGATAACTCTCCTGTCTGTACTGTCACATCAGAAGCTCTCACATTGGCTGAGACAGGTAACATAGACCACTATCTACTTTGGAAACGAGTTTAAATTATCACATTAAATATTTTGATTTGCTATGTGACATGGTTACTATGCAGACAGTCAACGCTACGTTTGGCTGTAATTATTCACCACTACTCACAGTACATGTGTGGGAGTATTTAACAATAAATACTAAACAAATTCATCCCATAATAGTGAGCACAAAAAACAACCTCTAATCTGTCTAAAATATCTACAAGAAAATCAAATTTAGGAGGAAATCAACTGGATAGAGGGTAGTTTTATAGCAGCCTATCCTGAATATATATTGTGATCGTTAATCTTTGGTAAACGTTGTTGCATTTGTTATCATTTTTACTTTTTTTTTTAATTTTTACATAGATATATATGAATGATGTCTACCCTTTTTTAGTATCCAATAAACTTTTGGCATGGAAAATTTCACAAAAGTCATTGAGTGCGTCGGCTGAGGTGGTAAAATACAAACTTGTCTGAAGTTACCCGTTGTCATATTTATGGCGAAACGCCTTAGATTCACTTGCAACTTTGAAGGCCTCCAGTACCCGTTTCCAATAATTTTAAAAATGTAAACAACCTCATTTGTGCTCAGGACATATCAGTCTTCCAAATAATTACTGTCTACAAAAATCCCTAGGGGAAGGGGAGGGTTTTATATTTCTCGACCATCGTCTGAAAGACATGAGATGTTCAACCAATGTCAGCTAAGCGACTCGTATTTGCTTGATGGTAGAATAATATGATGTGCATTGATACCACTAAAATAATCAGCTTAGTGTGAAGAGTAAAGTGTCAACATCAGTAATTGTTTTTATATGTATTGTTTGGCCACTTGTAGCTTCATTGGGAACACTAGTGACTCCTGGCTGTACAGATGAAGAGACGACCAATCTTACCTATACCTTGACTCAGAGTCCTTCAGAGGGAAAATTTTCAGTTGATACCACATCTGGTGATGTCAGCTTAGCAGGTATGACTATTTCTTTAATCAAAACATAATATTTTTTATTTTGAATTATTGTGTTGGTCGTTTCATCTAAATATTTAGCTAACATTTGAGATGTGTTGTTTTCACCCAGCCACACTTGATTACGAGACGACTACGTCCTATACGTTGGAGCTGACTGTGGCAGATGGAGGAGGAAGTTCTGTGATTGTACCTATAACTGTACAGGTGACTGCTGTGAATGAAGGAGGTCCAGTGTTTGGTAGTGAGCAGACAGTAGAGATCACTGAGGCTGCTGGTTATGGTACGTATGTAGCTGACGTACCAGCTACTGATGTAGATGACGGTACAGAACATGGTGAACTAGCATACTCCATCAGTGGTGGTAACACGGGTACTGTATTTACAGTGGCAGCTTCTACTGGTAGAGTCACTGTTGTGGGTTCATTAGATAAAGAGACCATCAGCATGTATGATCTAACAGTCAAAGCCAGTGATGGCACTAACACTGCTACGGTAACACTACGCGTCAATATCACAGATGTGGATGACGAGCCGCCATCTTGTACTGTGACGTCATTTGCCGTGAGTGTGGATGAGGACGAGGCCACTCCGTACACGCTGAGTACACTCAGCTGTACTGATGACGATACATCATCTCTCACGTATACACTTTCTGTAGGAGATTCTTCTCTTTTTGACGTAACTGCGAGTGGTGTGGTCAGACTTATATCTGGCCTTGATTACGATGCAGGAACACATGTGTACTACGTCACCGTATCCGTTAGTGATGGCGTTACCACCATTGATGTACCAGGAACAATAACTGTCAATCCTGTCAATGAGAATGCTCCAGTTTTCACCAATTCAGGTGAGTATTCTCATTGCATACCATGCGTACATTGAACTGACATATTAATGGATTAAAAGCGCAATGAATTGTGAATTTGTAGATGTATCCTCTTAAAATATACATGTTATAGTGTGTAATACAAATTTAATGAAGAAATATGAATATTGTTGTTTGTGCATGGCTACCACCAAACACATCGTGAAAAATATACCATGCATATATACATTGGAAAAGATGAAAACCATTAAAAAATTTAGAATGATTTATCTCGCTTAACCATACTATTCCGGCTATTTTGTTTTCTTCCTCACATATAAAGGTGACTACAGTGCTACAGTAGCAGAAGACGAGAGTGTGGGGTATGTCATTGTCACTGTGGTGGCTAATGATGCAGACTCATCAGACACTTTTCATGGAGTGGTGACATATTCTAAAGTGTCGGGGTTTACTAGTCAGCTTCGTCTGATCAGTACCACGGGTGAGATCCTGATAGCTTCTGCCCTGGACAGAGAAAACAGGGATGGCTATGTACTAGAGGTGGATGCTACAGATGGGGATACGACTGTATCAGCAACAGTGTCCATCAATGTGACAGATATCAATGATAACACTCCTATATTCAATCCGGTGTCATACAGGTGAACTGCTCTGCAAATCTAAAAGGCAGTATCTGCTTACTGGTAAAGTGAGCAGATACAACATTTTGGTTTGCATAGCAGTACAGCTATATAATTATAGATTATACCATGGTTGTATCGTCCCCCATATCAGCCCGACCTTGTTGTATTCTCGAGAGGGTCATGGGTCGTGTATAGAACCAGGATCGAAGACCCTAAGTACAATACAGGAACCCATAACCACAGGGGGAATGCAGCTAGAGAGGGCTGGTATAAGGGACGAAACAACTTCAGCCATGGTATTGTCTTTTTAACTCATTTTTACTTTAGAAAGTAAATTACCATAACGCCTATAACTGTAACATGACTTGTAACATAACTTCATCATACAGTTAATGTTAATATTAGTAGCAATAATCTACTGTATATTCACTTTGTCAAGTTCAGTGCCATAATAATTATTTCCAATTAATGTGAGCTGGTCCAATAATATGTAGGCCTATAGATTGCTTTCCCACTTACCACACTTCTCAGTGTCACATCTAGCGACGATGCAGTAACAGAGGAGAGGGGGGGGGGGGGCTGCTGGTTGAAGGAAGTGTGGCGTACACTATTTATGTCAGGAGATGCGAGTTTCTGCACGCGACATTGACCCTATGTTGATGTAATGCTGGGCCGACGATCTTGACGATGGACCAACAATGAGCTAATCTTCATTATGGCAGTGTTTACACAATGATGTTCCACCAGGTGAGGTGATGAACGTAGCCTGATTCTGACCCAATCAAATTATAATCCTGGGATAGCAGGTATATCAAAACACCGTCAACTATCAAGCTGTCTGCTACCTTCAGACAACTTGAGCTCACGCATATTATGCTATGCATCCACGACCCCCCTTTCCCCTGGCCAATCAGACCAGCATCAGACAACTCAGTCGAGATGACCTGAGTGTGACCTTCCACACTGCAGTCAGTAGACTGGTGACGTAATAATTAATATTCATGTTGTTTTCACCCATATCTCTGGCTGCAGCTCCAGTGTACACCTGATGTCAAGGTCAGACCTGTGGTCTGCCTGTCTGACCTGACTGGACAATATGAGATTTTATAAACGACAATGACAAAAAATCCCCGTGGGGAAATAACTGATCTATGCCTACCCTTATAGTGCACACAATTTGTTTCCACTAATTCTTCATAGCTGTATCAGCGGGCTAAAGTAACCTTGTATCTGTACATCACAAACCTTGGTATAAGATAAAGTACACTTACCAAATCAGTGTAGCATAATAATATTAATTAATTAAGTTAATTATGGTGAGTGATATAATTATCAACAGGTGTATCATTTCCCATAACCAGCCATCTGAGCAATGTCCCTTCATTATTTAAAACATTAAAATAAGTCACATGAATATATTATAGATGCATGCATAGAATACAATGTGATAACAAACGAATGTACTGTACATATGTTTATATAAAAAACACAGTATTGATGCAGATATAATATAACAGTTATAGAACAATTGATATGTGATTGTGTTGATCTGTACCGTTGGTGGTTGTAGTGTTTCTCTTGATGAAAATTCTTCCGGCCTCACTGGTGTAACTGTAGCAGCTACTGATGACGATGATGTGGACACAAATAACAATGGCGCCATCGTTTATGCAATCGATAGTAAGAATTGTTCATCTTAGTACAGTAAACAGATGAGTTTATATAAGTACCGCATATATGTGAGAGTCATTCTATCATTTGTATTCTTTCTTTTTTTCTCAGGTGGAAACACTGGTACAGATTTCAGTATAGATGGCACTACTGGAGTAATCAGTATAGCAGGTTCACTAGACTTTGAGGATACAACATCATACACCTTAACTATATCAGCCACGGACAGGCTGGGTGGATCTGGGGCTAACACAGCAGAGGCCAGTGTCATTATTAGTATTAATCCTCTGAATGAAGACCCACCGACCTTCGCCAGCGCTACATACAGCCCTGATGTGGATGAAGATTTGGGTTTGGGGAGCGTCGTGGTAACTGTAGCTGCCACAGATAATGATGATGGTGAAGACGGAGATATATTCTACTCTATGTCATCCCACACCAAATTTTACCTAAATTCCGAGACCGGCGATTTAATATTGACGTCATATTTGGACTATGAGACGGACAGCAGCTATACACTGACAGTGACGTCATCAGATCGGGGATCTACCCCTCAGACTGACACTACCACTGTCACTGTGTCGGTGAATGACGTGAATGACAATACTCCTCAGTGTACACCCACTGCTGTGTCTGTTACTCTCAGAGAGGATGATCCAGTAGATACCATTCTTAATATACTATCATGTACTGATCAGGATTCAGGAACAAATGCGGCCCTCACATATACCATCACTAGCGTCAATGGAAATGCAGGTGGTGGAGATTTTGCAGTGAATGGCTCTGGTGTAGTTTCTGTGGCTTCAGCATTAGATTATGAGACAGACTCAAGTCACGAGTTAGTGGTAACTGTAGAGGATGGCGGCAGTGTCTCACTGTCTACTTCTGTCATCATAGGGGTAGCAGTGACAGACGTCAATGAGTACGACCCAAGCTATGCGGGAACTCCTACTTCTATGAACTTCGCTGAGAGTGCTGTTGTGGGGGATACGTTATTGACAGTAACAGTGAGCGATCAGGATACAGAGGAGACAGTGACGTATTACCTGAGTCCTACCAGCACTAACTTTCATATAGATCCATACACAGGAGAGATATTTGTAAAGTCTCCACTAGATAGAGAAGTAACAGATACATATACTCTGACAATCCTAGCTCAGGACTCAGGTACAGTGGATGCTATACGGACATCTACTCACAACCTCACAGTGATAATAACAGATGACAAGGATAGTTATCCAGTCTATGATCCTGCTGTCTATTTTGCAACTGTGTCTGAGAACGACGCAGCAGGTGTGACAGTGACAGCAATCACTGCCACTGATGACGATGATAGTGACACACTCCAGTACACTATCACTGCCGGCAACTCAGGAAACATCTTTGGCGTCAATAAAATCAACCCGGCTCAAACTGCTGAGATTGTGATTGCCTCCATAGCTAACTTAGACTATGAGACGTATACGTCAGTGGAGCTGACTGTAGAGGTGGAGGACTCGGCCTCCTTCACAGACACTGCCCTGGTTATCATAGAAATCACAGCTTACAATGAACACACACCCACATTTATACCTTCCACCACTTACACAGAGTCTCTAAGTGAGGACTTCACAGTGGGTGACACCTTCATACAAATTAACGCCACTGACGATGATGCTGGCCAAGATGGCGACATCACCTATACCATAACATCAGGAAGCTTAGGGAAGTTTGCGATCAACTCTAATACAGGGTATATTCGAGTGGTTGCTGACTTAGACCGGGAAACCACACAAGAGTACACCATTGAAATAGTAGCGGCTGATAATGGTGGTACACCCTCAGCGTTATCGGCGACAGCCACATTAACTGTCTCTATCCTTGATATCAATGACAACTCACCTGTCTGCAGCCCTTTTATTTATGTTGAGGAGATAGATGAGGACACTGCAGATGGTACATCACTGACAACCATAGCCTGCTCAGATGCAGATTTAGACCCCAACGGACTCAACGATGACTTCACGTATTCCATAACAGTGGGAGATGATTTAGGAGATTTCGAAATCGACGCGAACACCGGTGAAGTGAGTGTGGCTGTATCGGCTTCTCTTGACTACGAGACTACACCAGCCTATAGTCTTATAATAACAGCAACAGATAAAGGAACACCTCCCAGATATGGCAATGCCTCGTTATTCATAAATTTGGCAGGTTTGTTTTTGACTTGAGATTGATATAACTCATTTTTCGAATTTGCATTAAAAAAATTCAGAGAACAGTATACCTTTACTTATTATACACGATTCTTGTGATAATCATTATCTATTTGCATCAATTAGTAAGCAATATAGAATGTTCCTTTTTGGTAGGTGTAAATGAACATACTCCAGCTTTCACAAGTGGATCTTACAGCGACACTATTGCTGAAAATCTGTCACTAGAGAGCTCTATTTTACAAGTGGCAGCTACTGATCAAGATGATGGCGTGGATGGTAAGTATCCCATTACAGAGCATAGAATATGATATGTCAGGATATAGTCCAGTTGCTGCGCTTATATGTTCAATGGGGACCTAGAAATTATGAGAAGTGTAAGATGTTTCGACTGATTCATATTATTATGATGTCATTGGACAAATTTAGGTTTGTTGCCCAAGTGGCAACTTTGGGCAACTTTTTTTATTAGCATAATTAAAATAATTAGCATAATCGGCCTAATCTTCATTATGATCCAAGGTAAAACGTTACTTTTGAACCTGTGGCTGCAGAAAAAATGGCCAATATCAAATTTATGTTTAGGTCAGATCAAAACAAATCACTTCTGATCTTATATTTATCCTCTGCCTCGCTTATAATAGTTTTTTCGTCTGTCCGTCCGGCCGTCCGTCCGTCGTGCTGTCCATTCATCACTAGCCTTGGCTAATCGATATATTAATTACTGTTTCAGCTGCAGTGGTCACATTTGTATCTGGCGAATATCTCGCTGAAATTCGAACATGGGTGACCTTGACCTATTTTTGCAGATCGTACAGGTCAAAGGTCACGCTTGCCTTATTTTCAATCAATATATAAAGACCGCTTTAAGAAACCGTTCTAGTTACAGTGTCCCAGTCTGCACCACTGGTGTATCTGGTGAATATCGCGGTCAAGTTGAGATATAGGCGACTGTTACATATGTTTTAAACAATGGGTGATGACTAAAGGTCAAGGTCAATGCCATATAACATGTATAATTTTATCAAATTTATATTTAAACAACAAATGCGAGAGTTTGCTGTATTGTGGTCTTGTCGGACCAGTGTTTCAGGGTTTCAAGATTGATTATTTTAGTTACAGGTCACGATTAAACAGAATATGTCAAGGTCGTCAGACATCACGTGATGTAACTGTATGTATAGTTGATACATGCACACAAAACGAGTAACTTTTTTAATTGTGTATGAGGCTTTGTATGCACGTTTTCTCATCATTGGGCAGCAGCGAAACATTCAACTCCTTCCAGTGTTTCAGTACGAGCTTTCCCCTGTACAACATTCTTTGGTCGATGAATTTGTAAATCTGCTGGGCGGCGGCCCTAGGGTAGTGGTTAGCACCGCTGCCTTTCACGCTAGTGCTCGGTTGTTCGTTTACCGGTCTCGGCGGTTTGAAAAACAACAAAAATGTTTCTTCCTCATCCACTTGTGAAACTCAGTATTGTGGGGGACCTCCGTGACCGATAGGTAGCGTGTTCGGCCTCAGACCTCCAGGGTTTGAATTTCGAATCCCGTGTCTGGAGGGCAGTGTCATCTCACTCATCTCACCATCCTCAGGAGGTTCTCCTGGCCCAATTTAGCCTGTATGTGCACAGGAGGGCATAAAGCCAGATTCATTTCATTTGGATATCTGCTAAAGGGTGACAGGTCTGTACTGATGAAGGCAGACATTGCAGACAGTTGTAAGGCATGCCTCACAAGTGGTGAAAAGTACCAAGGTGCAACTATCTTTGTCATCTTCGCTCGATAGGCATATGAAGAATTAAGTGCCAAAGATCATAAGTGTCAGAGAAGAGCTGGTGAGGGTGCTGCAATATATATCAACTGACTTCTAAATCGCGATGCAATAAACCACAGCCAGCAAGCGCCAGCTGAATCAACTTCTCTGCAGTTTCAGTCATGGACACAACATCAGCATGGTGGGAAGAGAAAACTGTCTTGTACATCACAATGAGGCTGAAATAACCTTGGTAAGCTACAAGTTGAAATTTGGTGAAAAAGGTGAGGCAGTGGGACAGATCAGTGCTTGATATTAACACCATGCTGTCATTGCGCTGAGAGGAAATGCCAAGGTCTGTCACAGTGCGACACGGTTTCTTTCCCATGTGGAAAGGGCAACGTCCCAGCATTAAAAAAAAACAATATTCCTGCACTAGATGAGGTACTGGGGGAACATGATGTCACAGAAAGTGACTTGATGGATATAATAGGTCAGACATTTTTCTTATCAGTCTACTCAGAGAATATATTGTCAACTGCACCGGTACAAAATCCATCGCAAAAAACCTCCTACACTGAATTCCCTGCCCCCCCTACGAATATCAACCTGGATCTCCATAATCGTCGCGCTTGTCTCCAAATGTGGAAGGCTCTCGCTCCGGAAATGTCACAAATCAAAAGCAACTCAAGAGATCGCCAACTTTGGCTGGCAGATTGCAGAAGGTTCGCAAGTGATGAAATTTACTTCCTAAGCTTCTTGGTGTCATCAGTCTTAGATATTGTGGAGAGCCTCCGCGACCGAGTGGTATCGTGCTCGGCCTCAGACCGCCAGGGCTCGAATTTAGAATCCTGTGTCTGGAGGGCAGCGTCATTTCATTCATCTCACCATTGTCAGGAGGTTTCCCTGGCCTAGCTTAGCCTATATGTGTACAAAGGTGGCCTATAACTCCCATTTAGTTCATTCAGTCTTAGATGATTGTTGCAAAGAATCAGAGGAAATTCATGTTGAGGAGGAAGAGGAGGAGGGCGAGTCCGAAGTCGGGGGGATTGAAAACAATGAACTGTTAGATTTTTTGTATGTATAAGCTTATCGTACATGAAGTGTTAAGATGCTAAAGTATGTTTTAATGGTTTGTTATATCTGTGTTGTTCACACCTTGTCAATAACTCCCAGGTAGCCTGTGTTAATTGTATGGATAACTTTTTTGGGCAAAATGATTATTTCACTGTTTCTATTGAAACAGGGCCGTTGTTATGTGGTGATAATTATGTGGACGCCCATCAGTCTTTAATTTGTGTGGCCTATGACACGAACCTCGTTGTTTTGCCAGCAAGTATAATGCGCTGTTTATTTACGTATGGCGGCCTACTGTAGCCTGTCTATAGCTGCAGGTTAGACCAAAAATTGAATGAAAATTGCCATTGAAACAATTTTTACCTCTAAATTGCGCCAGAATGCAGCTATAGAGCCTATTTTTTCAACATTTATGCGGGATGCCCCCAGCCCCCATATTACATTTAGGGATGGTCGTTCTGTACCCCCCCCCCCCTTGTCTTAGTTTGTATACGGACCTGTGAATGACTCAGCGATAGGCATATGGCTAATTACCCTAGAATTGATACTCACAGAAGAGCCAATTTTGACCTACCTAGACAAAATTAGACTATAGCAGGTTTAGGGGTATTCAAGGGTGAGTTTTCAGGTACAGCAGCTGCATAGATATAAGGGTTTTATTATAAAAGTGAAGCAAAAGAACCCAACTATTTTAATGTGTGAAGTATAACAATTGTTGGCCTATGTCTACATAGCCTATAAATAATGAGCTACAAGAAGAATATAATTGGCATTCTGGTGTTTGCTAACAAAATACTTACTTTAATAATCTATATCAATATATAACGTAACTACTAGGCCTACCCCCCTGAAGGAAAACTCCTAGAGATATGTATATATTTAGGCATACACTCAATTCTGTGAATCTAACTTCAGATTAAATTGCAATTTATTTATGACTAACGGTACTCTTTTACACTGATCAGGTCGTGGGCGTCCTGGGCACTGTCCATTTCCTATTATTGGTCAATTCAGTTAGATTTGCATCATAATCATTCCCTTTGACCTGGATCTCTTTATTACCATTAATGTCAGAAATGAATTCCTTATGTCTGAATTATATTGAAATGTGGTATTGGAGATTTGTGTACGTCCATTGGTTCAAAATTAACATTTGGCATTACTCCCCATTGCTAATTATGCTAATTATGTTAATTATGCTAATTAAAAAAGTTGCCCAAAGTTGCCGTCTGGGCAACAAAGCTGAATTTGTTCATAAACCCATTGGGAGCATGAATCAATCGAAAAACCTTACACTTCTCACAATTTCTAGGTTCTCTGGACGGCAACTGGACTAATACTATGTTATATGATAAATAATATTTATGATACATTTAAAAATAAATACAGTATTTTATTTAGTATGTTTCATGTATGTGCTGGCTAAAATCTTCTAAAACGTATCGGCTGTAATTAATCATTGGTATTTTGTGTTTATCTTCCACCACAGGCGATATTACTTTTGAGTTGACGGCTGGCAATGGTGAAAATAAATTTTCAATAGAAGGAACTACTGGCTGGATTATCTTAGCTAAGTCGTTAGACAGAGAAACAACAGACTCATATACATTAACCGTCACTGCCAAGGACCATGGTGTCTCAAGTCTGAGTGCAGATGTTACTGTAACATTTAATGTTACTGATATCAATGATAATGAACCATACTGCACAAGTACTGTATACATGGCATCTGTGAATGAAGATGAAGCAGCAACCTACTCAGTCCAAACCATAGATTGCCAGGATGACGATGATGGCGTGAACGCTGATCTGGTCTATACAATAACATCTGGTAACACAGGTACAGCATTTTCTATAGATTCCACTACTGGAGAAGTTGAGGTTGCTGCGGCTCTAGATGCAGAAACGACAGATTACTATGAGATACAAGTAACTGTTACTGATCAGGGAACTTCATCTCTCTCCACTGTAGTGACTCTTGTGGTAAACATAATTGAAGTAAATGAAAACGCCCCTGTTTTCTCTCCCAGTGCTAATTACACTGTCGATATGAACGAGGTGGAAGCACCAGGCACCTACGTAACTAATGTTACTGCCTACGATCTGGATCTTGGTGTGAGTGGTCAAGTAGTATATTCTATCTCTGGTGGAAATACTGATAGTGTGTTCCATATTGATAGTGTAGATGGCTACATATATCTACAAGGCTATCTTGACAGGGAGACATACCCTGACTATACACTGCTAGTTGAGGCTACTGATGAAGGCACTATACCTTTGACTTCTACTGCCACAGTCTATGTGACTGTACTGGACTATAATGACAATGAACCTGCATGTCAGTCTGATCCATACGTTAGTAGTATAGCTGAGAGTGTGGGTATAGGGACTACGGTGGATACAGTGTCATGTACAGATGATGATATCAACTCTAATGAGCAGATAGATTATTACATCACGGCAGGCAATGCTGAAGGAAAATTTGCTATTGATACCACTTCTGGCATCATCACAACCATAGCAACGGTTGATTATGAGACCACCCAGAGTTATGATCTTGATGTTGAGGCAGTAGACCAGGGGGTTCCTTCATTGACTGGTACATCTAAGGTATCAGTCTTTATTACTCCAGTCAATGATCACGATCCCGACATCATAGAGCCACTCTTCGGTTATGAAGTAAATATTACTGAAAACATCACACGAGGTGACATAATTATTGAGATAGAAGCAACAGATGATGACTTAGATATTCATGGTGTTATAAGGTATTCTATTGTGGCAGGTAACTCACAAAATGCGTTTGCGATAGGGAGTAGCTCCGGAAACATTAGTGTAGTGAAGAATCTGGACAGGGAGGCAGTCTCCTCATACACATTGACAGTGAGGGCTACTGACAGTCTGCCTGCTAATGGTGATGAACGATCTGCAGATACAACTGTCACTATAACTGTCACAGACATTAATGATAACTTCCCCATATTTGTACCAGCCGTTTACAGCACATCAGTTTATGAAACAGCAGGCATTGGTGCTACTATAGACCAAGTGACAACAACTGATGATGACACAGGAACAAATGCTGTACATGACTACCTGATTGTTGATGGCAACACTGATGACTCGTTTTACATGGATGGCACTGATGTAGTATTAAATAATTCAATGAATTATGAAGTGATTGACTTTTACAAGCTGAAGGTGATGGCAAGCGATCAGGGTGATCCTGAACTCACATCATATGCATACGTTATCATCAACATCTTACCATTTAACGAGTTCACACCTGTTCTCAGTGAAAATAGTAGCACTGTGACACTCAAGGAAAACATAGCAATTGGTAGCGCTATATACAACGCTAATGCCACTGACATGGACGCTGGTGAACATGGAGATTTATTATATGCCATAGCGGAAGGCAATCCTGATGACTCCACGTTTCTTATAGATTCTGACACTGGCTTGGTCACTGTGGGTAGAAGCTTAGATTATGACACAGCACCGAGCACATATACTCTCAACATTACAGTGATTGATAACATATATGAGAATGATAACCTGTTGGATAGCTTGACACTTAATATTATTCTAGAAGATGTAAATGACAATACTCCTATTTTCACTCAAAACCAATACTCTATTTTTATCGATGAAGACATAGGTTTGAGTACCAGCGTGGGAGAAGTATCTGCTACAGACGCAGATAGTGATTTGAATGCAGAACTATTTTACTCAATTAGCAGTGGAGATGGTTTCAGTGAGTTTGCTGTTAACTCTTCCACGGGTGTTATCAGCACTACAGCTAGCCACACCATAGACTACGAAGATAAAACATCATACAGTTTGTTGGTAAAGGTGGAAGACTTAGGAGTACCGTCTAGGTCATCATTTTGTGTGATGAAGATATCCATCAATGATATTAATGACAACGATCCTGTTTTTGACGTTGATGACTTCACAGTATCTGTAGATGAAGGAGAAGCTACTAATTACTTCACCACCTCTGTAAGGGCCACAGACAGAGACAGTGCTCTCAACGCTCAACTAACATTCTCGTTTCACGCCAGCAGTGATTCCAACAACCATTTTATCTTCACATCAAGTGATGCTAACACTATAGGGGTGACTACAAACGTAGTCCTGGATAGAGAAGACATTGACAGGTGAGCACTATTATAAGGTTTCCTTTATCATCATGACTATAATATATTCTCGTAAACGTTTTTAAATTAAATATTTCAGTCCGCAAAGCCAAAAGGCAGTAACTCCTCACTTTTAAAGTAAGCAGTTGCTACGTTTAGGCTTTGCACGGTAGTATAGAAACGTGTCGAGATTCTCTTTGTTTTAGTTATAAGCTGGTATTTGTGGTGACGGATGCTGGGGTTCCAGCTAGGGATGCTACGGCTACTGTGACAGTCCTGGTGGGTGACTTGAACGACAACAACCCTGTACAAGTTGGAACTTACACAACAAGCATAGATGAAGATATTCTTGAAGGAACACAGATTTTTGCTATTTCTGCTACCGATGATGACCTTGGAGAGAATTCTGATCTCCGGTACTCCATTGTGAGCGGAGATCAAAACGGACATCTCGAGGTAAACTACTACAACGGGAAAATGTATACGGCGAGCTCTCTTGATCGAGAATCCATAGATAGCTATGAGGTTATAGTGACAGTGTCAGACAGAGGGACACCAGCAAGAGAAACAAACATTACCACTACAATAACCATTCTCGATATAAATGACAACACTCCACAGTTTGCACAAAATTATCATTTTTACATCTTGGAAAACGTGGCAAATGGTACATTGGCTGGTACTGTCTCCGCTACTGACGCGGACATCAATGAAAACGCCGTGCTGCAGTATGACATCACAGATACTCTGTCTGGCACTGACAAACACTTCGCCATCGAACCTGCTTCTGGTGATATCTATGCTAACGTGGATGGATTAGATAGGGAGACTTTAGACCTGTATATCCTGTCTGTGAGAGTGGCAGATGATGGTGTGCCATCACTCAGCTCTACTGTTCATGTGACAATCACTATCACAGATCATAATGACTGGCATCCAGGTTGTGATCATGAGACCTATCAGGCTGATGTGGATGAAAACGCAGATCCAGGAGTTTCTGTTCTACAAATCACAGCCTACGATCAAGACATCAACCAGAATAGTGACATTCTGTTTAACATATCAGGAACATTGGCTGAGGAGTATCTCTCTATTGATGCCACATCAGGACTTATCACACTGACGAAAACCATCGATCGTGAAGAGATTGAAAAGATAACTTTCCAGGTGTTGGTGACAGACCGTGGGTCATCACCATTACAAGGAGACTGCTTTGTCACAGTGGTTGTGAATGACCTGAATGATAACATACCTCTGTTTAATGAGAGTTTTTACAGTTTGGAGGCTGCTGACGATTCCACTGTGGACGATGTGATTTTCCGTATCTCTGCTAATGATCCAGACAGTGGCATTAATGGTGCTGTGAGCTATGCTGTGAGAGAAAGCAGGAGTTACTTCACTGTGGACCCCAGTACCGGTAAGATAGTAAACATGACATGTTCTACAGATGTTAGTTTGATGTTGGACCAGCGTCGCAGACGGTGGTACAGCACTGTTTGCTGGTATGTCATTTAAAATAGACAATTTCTCTGTAGCAGGCTATTTCAGTTTACCACAAATTATCTCAAACGAGAAGACAAATACAAATAGTTAGTTAAATGTTTTAATTCATTGTTTCGTCTCACCAATATTGAATTCAATAGTATGCCACCTAGATACTCTTTAAACAATATAGGTTATTTAAAAAGAACCCTCCAGTAATATTACCATGCAACCCCAGGGTTCTCCAGGGGTTGCATGGTAATAGTACTCAAGGGTTCCTTCTAAAGAACCTATATTATTTAGAGTGTACACATACATTGTAATAACACCCTGCTATGTTTCTACAGGTGACATAACAAAGAGTGCTGGTGTAGCCCTAACCACAGATTACAGGTACCCATTTACTTGTGTAGCTCGGGATGGAGGGTACGTATCTCTAGCCTCTGCTGTACAGGTCCGTGTGGACACATTCTCTCCAGAACTCAACGTGGTCGGCCTCAACACCTCAATGGATCATTCCACATATTTGGAAAAAGAAGATGATTTCCTGAGCACCCTGCAGAGCACACTGTTTAACATTTATCCCAAGGTGGTGGTCAGACGCTGGAAGCTGGATATCTACACTGTCTCTGTAGCCTTGAGTAGCGGCAGAAGGCGCCTTCTTCAGACATCGTCAGTGAATTTATCTTAATATTGTCTTTCATATTTAGGATCAAACCATTATTCTATTTCATTATTCAAAACAAAAGCATTTAAAGTACATGTATGTCCCTGTGGTGATATCACCAATCTTTGAAACTTCCTCCTTCCAAGTAGATTATTGTGCAAACTAAATATTATTGCCAACCGCGTCTATTGTCGTTTTTGGCCGTTTTATCCGTCCTTCAAATAAAACAAAATGAAGGGAAAATTGACATTGAATTTGCTAGATTGACATACGTTTTGATTAAAATTGTGTAAACGTAAGTAATTTTTACCCATTTAAAGTCGTGGGTCGCGGTAGCCAGACACAACTTCAAATGGATAAAAATGTATTTTTTATGATGTAGCGCGTTAATAGGTAACACTACATACTTGTGTTATCATATGTGTGGCTCATTTTCATTATTTCTTTTCATATTTCATTATTTTCTGTTACAGCTCGCTAGAAGAGCGTGTAACAAGCTGGGTGTATGCTATCAGTAATTCTGAGACACTGGATGCTGCCAATATTGATGTCGCTAAAGCGTTTGTTCTTGCTGAGGATCTTCTGTCAGCCTGGCAATCTGGTAATGACGATGACCCGTCAGATCTTGTACAAAGTAAGCCAGTCATTTTCTATACAAGTCTTACTTTGATAATTATTGTGACAAGTAATCAATAATCACGAGTTTTGTGTTTGAAATCGTACAATAATATGTCTTTAAAAAATCAATTTTGTCGCAAAACAATGTCTTGGGGGGGGGGCGGTATTAACATCACATTTTCTGTAGTATAACGAATCGTACTAATGCTAACATAATAACGTAGAAAAACGCCGGCTCTGATAATCTTTTGGAGCACGAATATAACTTGTATTCAGATATAATTAGATACGCATTTTCATTCACACATAGGCGAATATGCTAGCGAATGTGCTTCCAAATGAAATATTTGACATTCTCTCAAAATTCGTTACACTCGCCGAGTATTTGTAAGCGTTGGTAACAAATTCGGAACGTTCGCAAGTCATTCTCCACCTGCTTACGAATATCAACCAATTTAGGAAGCGTCTCTTAAATTACAGCGAATGTTGCGAATGTTGTCATTCGCCGTCAATTTTCGTAACCATTCGCAAGCCATTGGTAACGTTGGTAAGGTATTCGTTGGTAAGCATTTGCAACGTTCGTAAGGCATTTGCAAGGCGTTTGTAACGTTCGCCGTTTCCCATTCCTTGCGAATGTCTTAGCCTACCACTGTAGTCAATGATTTAAATTCAAGAAAACAATGAGCTCAGCCTCATATTCACTCCGTATTTATACCAATCGCAGCCTCGTCATCAAATATTAGCATCATTCGTAAGAAAATGACAAGGCAATGGCAACGTTGGTAAGACATTCGCATCATTCATAAGCACGTTTGTAACGTTTGCAAGCCCCTTTGTAAGCATTCGCAAACATTCTTAACATTGAGATTCCTTGGTCGTAGAATTTATTTTATATTATTCTTGAGCTTATTTGCACTATTCGCAACCATTGCTAGCAACTCGTAAGGCATTGGCAAGCGTTGGCAAGCATTCGCAGTGTATTTGCAATATATTCTTAAAGAGAGGTCGAGGGATGACCGAGGTGAAAATATCCGCTATCTATTCGCAATTTTTAGGCGAATTCACTGCGAATTTCAAAGATTCTAGCAATAATACTAGCAGTGGACATTCTAGCAGTAGACGTTTTTTACTAAGTGGCTTATCTTGTATTTGTCGTTAATTAATGACATGTACGTGTAGGCTAACTTGAAGAAATAAGCTGCTCATCATAATTAGAGAACAGTTAGCTAGCTTGTCGTTCTTGTGTCTATTTTTACTAGATCTCTGTCCACATGCTCCATTCTGCGGATTTCTCCATTTCTACGGCCTGTTTTCATGTTAAGACATTTTCTGACGTTTTTATTTCCTTTTGTCATTTCTGCGGATTTTGATTTTTGAAAATGTATACAGTACTACCTCAATATAACGACAACATTGGGACCATTTTGTGGCATTATGGCGGGGTGGCATTATGGTGAGGGAGGTGAATATATGAGGGCTGATTAACATTAATTCTGATACATATTGAGTGTTCTCACGCATTCTGTTTATAGTAATAGAAAAAATTACAATATGCCCCATATAATATTGTTTTATTGAGAGCACTATACATAAAAATAATTTTGATTAATACACAAGAAAAAAACACACTAAATAATGACTGGCATTTGAATCGGGGTTATTTCAATTTATATGTAGGCCCTATGCCTACTCCTGCGATCAAAGGAATATATCAGAGGCGCAGTGTGTTAACATTCCGCTCACACCACATGCGGGACAATCAATATGTCAGCAGGTGATGCGAGTGTGCATCACACTCACGGAACCCGATGAAATGGTTAACCTACTCTGTACATCATGTCATTTTTTTACTTCCAACTTATGAGGCGAACTTGACTTTAAGCCAAAAGAGTGGTAGTTTACATCAAGCGTCTGCACTTGACCTAAATATCTGCGTAAAATAATATTGTTGTCAATCTAGTGTTTGCAACAGTGGCCCAACATTGTACCAGCAATGTATCTCGTGCCTGATGAGTTATTATTTCATTGTAATTGTCGCTTCAACACTCATAGGTAAATGTGTATGCAGCGCTGGCCCAACATTGTACCAGCAATGGATCTCGTACCGGATGAGTTATTATTTCATTGTAATTATCGCTTCATCACTCATTGGTAAATTTACATAGGGCTACGTACTGACACAATGAGAAACAATTTGATTTTAACCGTTTTGTGTCGACATGAGTGTATGCTACAACAGACATTCAGACATTGATTCATTGGTTGATCAAAGTGCATGTCAAAGATTAAATAAACGTTGGGCTACCTGCTTTTGTTTGCTGGTAAAAAATGAAATGAATCGGGCTTTAGGCCACCTTTGTGCACATATAGGCTAAACTGGGCCAGGAGAACCTCCTGAGGATGGTGAGATGATTGAGATGACACTGTCCTCCAGACACAGGATTCGAAATTCGAGCCCTGGCGGTCTGAAGCCGAGCACGCTACTTCTCGGTCACGGAGGCTCCCCAAAATACTGACTTTCACACGTGGATGGGGAAGAAACATTTTTGTTTTTTCAAACCGCCGAGACCGGGAACCGAACCCCGAGCTCTAGCGTGAAAGGCAGCTGTGCTAACCAATACCCTAGGGCCCCTGCCCTTGTTTGCTGGTATAACATGTCACTTACAAGTGTACATAGGCATACCCCAATTAGTAGGTCCCCACGACCCAGTATTTTATCTCTGTCACGCTTTCCCGAACTTGTGAACGCCTGTGCCCACTGCTGTGTGTGCAATGAGCCGCGGTACAGGCGGCGATAGTTGATTAAAAAGAGTGTTTATTTAACAGTCATGATGTCTCATAAATTAGGCCTGTTGGCAGTATGATCGGGGGAAAAGATATGACAAAACTGACATTGGGACTTCAAAACCATTGGTGGATGGCGAATACCACGGTTGGCATTGTGCCGCGGAAATCCATTCCAACACATTATTTGGCAGAAAGTGGGGTTGGCATTATAACCGGGGGCAATTCCAAGGGGAAGCACTGTATGTACAGCTTCCCAAAACAGTCGTTTTCCTTTTCCATGACAAACTTGATTGATATTGATATTAAAAATGTCTTTGTTTATTTATTCAATTATTATGCAATTATTTATTCAATTATTTATGAAATTATAATGCAATTCTGATTTCACGCACTATCAAAGTAATCAATCAATCAATCAATCAATCAATCAATCAATCAATCAATCAATCAATCAATCAATCAATCAATCGATCAATCAATCAATCAATCAATCAATCAATCAATCAATCAATCAATCAATCAATCAATCAATCAATCAATCAATCAATCAATCAATCAATCAATCAATCAATCAATCAATCAATCAATCAATCAAATAATCAATCAATCAATCAATCAATCAATCAATCAATCAATCAATCAATCAATCAATCAATCAATCAATCAATCAATCAATCAATCAATTAATCAATCAATCAATCAAACAATCAATCAATCAATCAATCAATCAAGCAATCAAACAATCAATCAATCAATCAATCAAGCAAGCAAGCAAGCAATCAAGCAAGCAAGCAATTAATCAATCAATCAATCAATCAATCAATCAATCAATCAATCAATCTGTAAAAAATCAATTCTGTGGTAGAAACAATTCTTTATTTTTCCCTGTCCTGTATTTGTTCCTGCCCATTGGACAACCCTGAAGCCAGGAAACACGAGTCGTTCATGCAATGCTATATTAATGTTGGACCAGCATCCTGTGTTTGCCAGGTATCATATTTCTGTATAATAATCACGATATTCTGATAATAGCTAGATTAAGGCAATATATGTGTATGTGTGTGTAGCTTCAGAGTTTGATGAGTACGGTGTGACAGCGGTGAGAGAGTACATACCAGAAGACGAGGATACCTGGCCAGAGACGACTACAGGCATGATAGTCATGGGTGTACTCGGATTACTACTACTACTCATTGTCATAATACTCATCGTTATCTGCTGCTGCAGATGCGGGTCAGTATGCAAAAACACTCCCAGCAAACACGAGGTGTTGGCTCAATGTTGTTTTAATGTTGGGCCAGCGTCGTAGACGCTGGACCAACATTGAAGCAATATTATGCCAACACCTCATGTTTGATTAGAATTAGGACTAGTCTTATTCAGAAATCACTGTATATTGATCCAATGCTGGTTCGAGGCTGAACCAGCTTTCGAAGACGGTGATGCAACATTGAACCAACGTTGGATTAGCGCCTTGTGTCTTCTGAGTAGTAAACATTAAAATTTTGATTCATTATCATCCACAGTTGAAACAAAGTTACATGTTGTTTTCTGGTATCACACATCTGTTCACCAGTCAGTAGAGCATACATGAGTATCACTATATGCCTACATAATCTCATACATATATCGTGCTGCTCGACTGATTACTGGAGTCGGTATACGAGACCACATCACACCCGTTCTTAACGAACGCATACATTTTAAAGTGCTGTTATATATTTTTAAAGCGTTGCGTGTTCAGGCACCACAATACTTAGGTCAGTTGTGCTGTTACAAACAGCGTCCTAGTCATCTCAGACAACCTAGAGACTTTTTGTTGCCCCTGACACATAGGTCAGCTACAGAGGCAGCTTTTAGTGTACAAGGGGCTGTCCTGTGGAATAAACTTCCACATGATATCAAGACGGCAAACTCTGTGAATGTTTTAAAAAAAAAGTTAAAAACACATTTTTTTAGAATTTACTTTACCTAGCTAATGACGATATTTATTCATGACTGTGTTTATTATTATTTTTACCATAACTTTTTATTTAATGATGTCATATTATTGTAAGCGCCATGATCAGCTGTGCTGGATTTATGCGTATGTTTTAAAGTACTGCAAATAATTAAATAAATATATACATATCTAATTACATGTATTTATATAATGTAGTTGCTAAATTAAGGAATAATTATTAAAGCGCATACATAATAGGCGTCCAAAGCTCAGAAACGGGGGATACAATCAGATCTGTTTCCATAGTCATGATAGCAGGCCTACATTTATGGTATGCTCGAATAATTTATTCAACTCGCAAACTAGATGTGTATGCACTTGATACACACTAAGTGTAACATAGCTTTAAAGGTGGAATATTCATAAAATCTGAAATATTAAATCGCTTAACCCTTTCAGCGCGGGGAACTACTTTACACCTCAGAATCTGACGTCTATAGATGTCAGATTCTGACGCCTAAAGTCGATCTCCACACAGAAAGAGAAAATAGTTATGGCCGTAGACCCATAACATAGGTAATGAAGTAGAAAGAGCTATCAAATAGAAAAAAAACTGTTGGTTTGTATTACAATACTTCAGCGCTTCAAGGGTCAAAGTGTCATTTTGTTAGTATTTCAGGTCTCCAATGGCTAACATTCAGCCCATACGGTGTCTCCACACATAACAAACGATCGTGTATCATGCTATGACAACCATATAGCCCCATACATTATTCAAAGTGTACTTTGCACAGCCATGTTTTTTTCTCTGTTCACAATGATACGCTCCAGTAAACACAAAACTTTTGTATAACATTAAATTTTGTACAATGCTGGCCCAACGTCGAAGAAGTTGGGCCGACGTTGTGTAAATTTTATACAGATAGTCTGTGTTTGCCGAGGTTAAAATGCCTGGTATAAACGACGACATGCATTATTTAACTGAATACACATTAAGTGTTTTTTCTATATATTATTATTATTGTCAAACTTATATTGCGCCATATTCAAATTTAGCGAGGGAATTTGTCAGAATAACCGCGCCGATACTGTAGATCTGGTAATATTCGCGAGATTTGAATTTTCGCAAATTCCGCGTAGAGGACAAATTCGCGAATTCAAAAATCGCGCGAAAATTATTATTATTATAGAGCTGCTGAAGAAAAATGAAAATTCGCGAATTCTAAACTTCTTGGAAAGTCCTAAAATCAGAAATTCGCGAAAATTTTAACACGCGGATATTACCAGATCTCCAGCATATCGTATCACAACTTCTGTCAACCGTCTATTAGCCCTCAAACTGTCGGTACCGATTATATTCGTTTTTTACCATTTTTTACGAGCACATTGCCCATCAGCTTTTAAACATGTTGAAAATGAAACGTGACATTAATCAGCAAGATTATAAAATCGTTGACCTCCATATTGCAAATCAGAATAATTTTCACTCACTTGAAGTTGTGGATCGCGTCAGCGAGACACAACTTCAAGTGGGGGAAAATGCAATTGAATAATTTGGCGGTCAAAGGGTTAAATGGATTGAAATGCTGCTGCTTAAAATAGAACAAAACTGGGTGAATAGATTTATCGAGCGAATTGCAGAAAATGTTTACTTTCTATTCCCCACGCTAATATCGATTCGTTTCCGGTTAACATTTTGTTTGAATAATAAATTCTATGAGAGGTCAAGTCAAGTGCATGGGATCATAGATTATGCAAGAAAATCCATTGATTGACAAAAAAGACACGCATGAAGAATAATTGTGGAACCTCATATTTCAAGTACAAACACATCAATAATAGTATAACCACAACGGCAGCTTATGGAAAGGTCAGACACTGTGATTGAATGCACCAGAATTACCTGTAGCTACCATAGTATGTTGTTAAGATCATTTTTTAACTTCATGTCAACTCCGATTCAATAGATCATATAACACGAATATTACAACCAACGAGGCTGTATAATGCTAACTAAAATTGTAAATCAGGAACAAGTCCAGGATAAAAAATATAGCTAATTATATTATAGTGAAAATAAGTTTATAATTAGTGACGATCGTAAAACTGTTTAAATATATATAAGGTTGTATAATCAGTCATTGACAATGTCACATCCACTACAAAATGTCGTAATGCGTCAGATACAATTTGTTTATTTCATCTGATGGTTAATTAAACAAAATCTAATTAATTATGCTAATTTCTAAGTAATTATTCATACTATTAAAGATCACTTTAAACACATTCAGCGAGATGAACAAAATATTTTTTCGTATTGCAATGGTTCATTTGTGATAATTATAGCATATTTATATTTTTTCCTGTGATTATGCTAATCGGTGAAAATCTTTTCAATATCAATCGTTAATTAGCAAATGATCAAATGTCTAATTACTCATTCGCTACTCAGCAGGCCTATATGAGTATAGATAATAATAGAAAAAAGATGTATTCTGCTATAACAAATCGCAATGAAACATGCGCTTAGTATTGGTGGTGAGATCCCAAATAACACCATATATACAGTCGCTATCATGGGATCAACCTACGTATGTCACAGTGGAAATATACAGCGAATTAACACATAACACATCGTCGCCTCGGAGCTAAAGGATCCTATCTGACACTCGTCAGAGTGTCAGATAGGATCCTTTAGCTCCGAGGCGACGACATGTATAATATGATATAAGAACAAATGGTATTTTATGCCGATTTCAATGTTTGTATGGTATATACAAAGGGGGTCAGCATACATTTCAAGCACATAACTTTCAGATCATATTAGTGTAATGAGATGTAATGAGGTGTATAATATAATGACATCTACATTGATTTGAAACTGGTGTTTTAGCGAATATCCCTGTGTTTGGGCATTTTCACATATCCTTTACAGATTACACTTGTCTATTAGGTTAAATAATTTGAGAAAAATATAATAATGCTATGCTAATTAATCTAAGATTGTTTTTAAGTATATGCAAGAACAAGACCAGGCCAGTGCCAGCAGAAAGACCACCCCTTACGAGAGAGGAGACTATTGAAAGTAAGACAAATCATGCAATGTTGCTGTATTATAAGGTCATTTACTGCAAATTGAAGACATTGTTAGCACTCAAATATTATTATCCATTACAAATCAAATTATTTCATTACTGTTTGTCTACTTTTTTCTACTACTTCTATGACATAATCCGTTCCATTGTAATAAAAATATAACATTTATAAAAATGTACGACGCATGACTAATTATTGCTATATTCTGTATGTTTATAATAGAAAAGAAGAACCTTACACCTCCATCTGTGGTAACCATGCCATTTCCTGTGACTAAAGTAAGATTTTTATGTGACAGCATGTTGCTATTATGAGATAATCGAAAGATTGACCCACCAAGAATATGTTGCAATCTAGAATGCTGTAACATAACAGAGCTCTGATGTCAGCTATAGTTTGATTAGCATATGTGCAAGTAAATTCTAAAAGTGAGCTGTTTTGAAATCTGTGACATTGAAAAACGTTCTGACGTAAATTTGACAAATTACTTGGATTTGTAAAATTTACGTCACAGCGTTTCGCAACAAATTATCTGATTATACAACACATAATACCATGTATATCGATACAGTTCAACAAAAACTACACTTGGACTCAGCGGTGCTCACTTTACTATTATAATATATGTGCATTGCTCTAACGTTGATCTACTTATAAGGTGCTTAGTTATGTCCAGTAATATAACGCTGTTGCTCTGTACACATAACCCTATTAGGACCCAAACTCTGTTATAGTTCACAATATTTTTTGTTTCAAAGCAATGAACAATCTTCTATGAGCATGATAAGCAGATACAAATTGAAAATATTATTTCGATATGCGTTAGATTATCCTTATGAGTAGTACATTTTAAAGAGTTTACCCCCAAGAAGATTCAGTTCACTATATCAACATATACATGACATTCTGCATTTGAACAGGGAAGTGATGCTAATTATGATGATTACTGGAAGTCAAACAAACATACCACTTCGACGGAAACCACTAAAAAGCAGAGCAGGCATGTAATGAGCGTGGATCCGGTGGACACGGAATATGACGGGATAGCTGTGGATCCCGGTAGGTATCGAAATAATTCACGTGGATATGAAAGGGTGTATCTCATACCAAGGTTTGTATTGTACCAGATACAAACTTTTTTACAAGCTTTTTTTGATACAGCTGTGAAGATTTCGAGAAAACAAATTGTGTGCACTGATAAGAATAGGCATACATCAGTCATTTCACCCGTAGAATGTTTAGTCATTAACATTTATCTCACTACTACTCCCAGATTAGAGTTTGATCGGCTCAGAATCAGGCTACGTTCATCTGATCACCCCCACATCATTATGGTGAATCATTTTTTCTGTAGTTTTCTCATTTTATTAAGATATATCAGAAATATTGCATGGTAATTAGAACAATAATGAGGAAAAACACCTTACTTTAGACATAAAAATTAAAATGGCCGCTTGGCGGGCACTTTTTATATTTTACCCAATCTCTTGGAAACCTTGCATGACAACTTAGATCATTTACTAAAATAAGCTGTCATGTATAAACAAGCGTGGCTCATATTGCAGATACAAAATTTAAAATGGCGAACTCGCGGTAATATAGGACTGTTTCGCATCCTTTCTGAATAACTCCTATTTAATTCATTACTTATTTCGGCTTATTCTTATAGTTTATTATTAATTGCCTTCACTGAGTATAACTAATGACATATGTGTGTGATGTTTTTCATTACAGTGAGTGGAAAAATGTATAAATACAACACCAGAACGAATGAAAGACGATGGATAACATCGAACGAACAACGAACAATGACGCCTTCCAACTCTCGTACCAGTACACCAGCTTCCACAACTCATCACTGAATGATGAACAATGACGCCTTCCAACTCTCGTACCAGTACACCAGCTTCTACAACTCATCACTGAATGATGAACAATGACCCTTCTAGCTATCGTACCAGTACACCAGTTCCCATTGCTCAGCACTGAATGTTGAACATTGACGCCTCTCAACTCTCGTACCAGTACACCATCTTCTGCTCATCACTGAATGATGAGCTTTTAGATATCGTACCAGCTCTCGCACATCTCTTGTCACTGAACAATATTAAATGCCACTTGTTATATATCGTCGCCTTATAATTAAATGCGATACCGATGTACATATAATCGATAACAACTGCAAATCTTATTATCCTCTTGTTTCATACTATTCACATACGAGCAAGCAAATAAATCATGTATTTTATAAAACATGGATCTTTTTAAAACTCGTTTCTGAAGTGAAAATCATTGAGGCGGCGAAAATGCATAACGTGATGACACATGTTAAATAGGTTGGTTATATAATCATGTATATAGACTACTATAGACTTCAACATGATACTATCCGTCTAAAACATGTTATATATCCAGTGGGATCTACGCGTGGTTCATTGGCAATTATTCCACCAAATCTGAACGTCATGTGTTTTCTGTGCAGTCCATCACCCTTAATGAACAGCAATAAAATACTTGCATGTTAATATCATGACACAAAAGCAAACATTTTGTTTCGCCATGTCGTGGTAACAATTTAATTACAATTCTCACAAAAATAAAGTACACATTTAATGTTATATGGAAAGAATTTAAAAAAAAAAATTTCAATTACTTATTTTTATTCATCTGCGCATGTTTATTGTATTTATACATAGCATGTCGTATCGTAAATTACATGTGTGTCATATTATTATTAAAATAATTATGTTGGTTGTCCATATAGATATAGATATATTAACGGGTGCGTTTAAAAATGATTAATTATTCCAAGGATAATTCTCAATAAAGAGGTAAGAAATGTGGCACGTTGTCATGCACCAGCGAATATCTAGCCAACGTATCTGATGCTGTCGCATCATTTTCTAATTCTTCCAAATAATATAGAGTAAATAGAGGAAATAATACAAAGTACTTGTTATAATGTTATGTAATTTATTGATAAGACGCAATATAATTATATAAACCTCTAAATCGCCAATTGTATATGGCAAAGAATCTATGTACGTTAGGTGACTATGTATATCAAATAAGTGCATACAGATATTATATGTCTAGGAATAAAAGACTAAAGACAATACTTTGTTTAATAAAATAGCAACAATAAGATTGTTTTCTAGTTATTTAATATACATTTGACTTAACATCAATAAAATAACCAGGGGACGGATACATGATCTCATGAAAGAAGGGTTGAGGCTTGAACGGGGAGACTTCAGTTGTATTCGTTCTCACTAGTGGGAAATACAGCCTGCAATGTCAGGATGATTCCAACAGGCGTCTATTATAATAATTATTGTGATCTTATACATAAGAAAGCAGTACTGCTCACGCGGGTATTTAAAGCTGCAAGTTTTGATCTGTACATCTATAATTATAAAAAAAGCTGTATCAGAATTCGTTGCTGTATAAGTTTAAGATACAGTGACTTCGGTGGTGAAAAGTCAGCATTCTGACGTCCAAACAACTACTACATGTAATCGTAGTAATTGACACTGTGTTGTAATATATCTCTAAACGTCTTGGTATAATCCACGTGCCTGACCTACACTTCTTGTCGGCACAGATAGTATCATGCACAGAAGCTGTTACATGTGTAATGCGGCAGCACGAGACGTTTACCCAATGCTGGATTAATGATGGTCTATTATCTGCGACGCTGCCCCAACATTAGCATAGGCCATCATCGGGGGAAAACTCGTGTGTGCTAGCTGAAGCCAATTAAACACAAGTCAAACAGAATCATAGGGAATACAGTTTTGTTTACCAATATATCATGCTCATGACTTTCCTTCAAGTAGTTATAGTCCAGGAGCATTAGGGTTCAACCCGGAAATAATCAGGTAAAAACTTAATTTTTCACCACAGGTGCTTAATATTATTGGGTATGCATATACAAAGTTTCCCGCGTGTGCTTTACGCTCTATGTCGATTTTTCAAAATGGCTGCCACAAAGCATTTAAAAGAAACATTTTATGGAGCTTATTTGCTCATATTATGTATGGAAATTGTTTTAAAATAACCTTGAACACCTCTCCTCACAAAAAAAAAGACTAAAATGCTGACAATCTTTTACTGAAAAAGAACATTTTACTAGACACTTTTGAAGCTTTTGACAAAAAAACCTATTTCAATATCCCGAAAATACACAGACTATAATTACCAAAATATGAGTTATATACAACCAATTATTTTGGTGCTCCAAAAAAAACACCAGGGAAACTTGTCAGCATGTTCCTGATTACATTTGGAATCACCGAAGAAAAATAGGTTAATATTCCACCTAATACTCATTGACTGGTTAACATAATGGCGCAGAATGGTGCACCATATAATCAAAGAGGCTATGATACCTTCTTTGATATAATGACGCAGTACGAATAGAAATGACTGCATGCGCTGTAAGATGCAGCGTAACGTCAGCAAAGCACAACAAAACTGAGGATTTTGCAATTGTGGTTATTTTTTGCACAAACTATATCTGTATTTCCAAACTAAACGTATCACATTTCATTTTATGAAAGGCTACGTACAGAAGGTGGAATTGACCCGCTCCGACGCTAATCGGCTACAGGTTTGAAGCCTGCACCCCGGACCACCGAGATTCATCCGGACATGTAGCAGTAGAGCCCTGTAGGCCTATATAATAGGGGGCCTACCTGACACAGTGGACAACAAACTATTTACCGGACATGTAGCAGTAGAGCCCTGTAGGCCTATATAATAGGGGGCCTACCTGACACAGTGGACAACAAACTATTTACCGGACATGTAGCAGTAGAGCCCTGTAGGCCTATATAATAGGGGGCCTACCTGACACAGTGGACAACAAACTATTTATGGTGTTTTATGAATCAAAGCCTTGTTTACTGAATAAGAAAAAAATATATGCAATTCTTTGAACTAAGCATATTGGAATACAATGCAATTAATTAATACTCGGTATGTATTGTAATATTAAAATTATTACAGGCTGTACACAAAACAACATCTTTTTCATGCAGTAGCTAAAGTTGACTGCTGGGATGGAAAGGCGAAGATCGCGTGTTTGTCCCCCGCTCTGGCATGAATTCGGTTACCTTCATAACCCCCTCGACCCACAACCCTTGACCCTCGACCCACAACCCCCTCGACCCACAACCCCTCGACCCTCGACCACAACCCCCTTGACCCTTCAACCCACAGCCCCTTCGACCCACAAAAATCCTGAAAAAAATCTGTTAATCGGAGCTATGTTTATGGTCTGTTATCTGAGGGGGGGGGGGAGGGGCGGTAGATTATTTATCCTCACATAATTTTAACAAGATTATTTTAAATCTGATAAGGCCTACTAAGTCTACATGTTAAAAAAACTGGTAGACTATTGAAGTAAATTATTCAGACCAGAATTTGTATTTTAAAAATTTAATATTACCTACCCCCCCCCCCCCCGGCAATTGAATGATGGCCCTCTAGAAATTTAGGCCCTCTACCTATATGCTTATGCTAGAGGTGGGCTTATACCTGTAGGCTATAGGCCTACCTCCATGAATTGGCTGGGTTTTTTCTGGGAAAGTTAGGCAGGAAACATCTATGTTTGCTCACAGTCTGCACCACTGGGCCAACATTAATCAAGCACCGTATTACGGCTTAAGTTAATGTGTCGCACATATAGGTGTATTCTTATCCAGCAGAAGCGAGGCGTCGACCCAATGGCTTTTTTTAGAGTTGGGCCACCGTCTACGACGCTGACCAACACTAAAACAATAATCTGCTGGGTACGTATTGTTTAAGCTGAAAAAATACGCTTGCTATTTATAGATTATGACTCCAGTGTCGAGAAACACGAGACCTTTCATCCAATGCTGGTTTAAGGATGGCCCGCCGTCTACGACGTCGGCCCAACATTAAAACAACATTGGATCAACCTTTCGTGTTTGCTGGGCAGTGTCCTCACCCAACAAACATGAGCCGCCGACGTCTTGGACAAAATCTATTCATTGATATAATAATAAAAAAAACAATGCCTATAGACTAAACCTACATAACATAAACAAAATATTTCAGATTGGCCGAGTTTGTGGGTCGAGGGGTTGAGGGTTGAGGGTTGAGGGGTTGAGGGTTGAGGGTTGAGGGGGTTGTGAGTCGAGGTGTTGTGGGTTGAGGGTCGACGGTCGAAGGTTGTAGGTCGAGGGGTCGAGAGGGTCGAGGGGGTTATGCAGGTAACCCATGAATTCAGGTTACAAAGAAACCAACGTGTAGTCCCCATTTTCTCATAAAGAATTAGTTTTGTTGAGAGCCTCTGTGACCGAGAGGTAGGGGTTGGGTTGGGGGGGGGGGGGGGTGGGCTCAGAATCCGCTACTGAATGAACCTCATATGAACAGCCACCTGTCTTGTATGGTCACTTTTCCTGTGGCCTAAGGGTGGTTGTTCATAATGTTCATAGGAGGTTCTACTGTATTGTTTTTCAGTGAAATCCTTTTCAAAAATTAGTAATAATGGAATATTTTTTTATTGAAATATGGAAGACACAACAAAACATTATAGCCTAGATTGTCTATATTTTTTAAATATTTGCATATCTGCTTTGAAAAAATATGAAACATTTAGATTAGTACATCAATCGATATGGTATAAGATAAAATATAGCTAGACTTAATCAGGGATTGCAGATGAAGCGCAGAGCTTAAGATCAAAGTCATCTTATACGTAGAAGCCCACCTGTAACTAAAGGTTGTTATCCTGGTGTGTGAATAGCCTGATATTATAGATGTTGTTGAATCAATAAGATAAATAAAAATAATTTCTGCTTTTAATATAATCTACCGTTAACAATGAGTAAATTTAATTTTAAATGGTTTAATGTGTTTTTTTTAAGCGATTTATACAGTGTACTTCCCTTTTATATGTTTTGTTATCAATTGGATGTGTATTTTCCATAACGATCAGTAACGTTCTATTTCAGTTCAGATTTGGTAAGCATTCGCATGATTTTATTCGAATCTAGTTTAGTGTAACCCTCCAAACCCGGTTGATTGATAAAAAATATTGTAAGGTCAACATAAATGTAGAAATTCGCGAATATTCTGATTTTTGTCTAACAAAAATTGACAATTTTATTCTATTTTAGCATACTTAAAACAAACAAAACATAACTTTAATCTCTTCTTCATTCACACTGACAAATATACGTTAATTAGCATACTTTGTACCACCAATGAGACCATGCACATAAAAATATGTATGTATTAAACAAGGTCTGCTCATGCGGAACTGCACTTTGGCGGCCATTTTGAATTTTAGCCTATTTAAAACAAAACTATTTCGACTCTGTACTTTATTCACACTGAAAATATACGTTAAGTAGTATACTTTGTGTCACCAATGTGACCATGTACATAAAAATAGGCATGTATTGAACAAGCTCTGCTCATTCAAAACTGCATTTTGGCGGCCATCTTGATTTTTAGTGCTTTACCGAATTGGGATTGTTTTAGACTTTTAATATGGTTTTAAGTACTATTTTCTGAGTGGATCCTAAAAAATCAGCTTGTTACAAATTTATTCCACCCTGTGGTGTATTATCAGGCTAATGTTCCTGGACTAAACGTATCACATTTTCACTTTATAAAATGCTACGCCCAGAAATCGGCTACAGGTTTGAAGCCTGCACCCCGGGCATTTAGCAGTAGAGCGCCAGCTGTATATAACACCTGACACAGTGGACAACAAACTATTTATGGTGTTTAACGCATCAGAGCTTTGTCAACTGAATAAGAAAAAATATATACAATTCTGTGAACTACGCATCTTGGAATACAATACAAGTAATTTATACTCGGTATGTATTGTAATATTAAAACTCTTACAGGCTGTATACAAACCAACATCTTTTTTGGTGCAGTGGCTAAAGTTGCCTGCTTGCATGGGAAGGCGAAGATCGCGTGTTTGTCTCCCGCTCTGGCATTCAGGTTTAGAAACCTATGTGTAGTCTCATAAAGAATCAGTTTTGTTGAGAGCCTCTGTGACCGAGAGGTAGGTGATCGGCCTCATATTGCGAGGGCTTGAAATTCGAAACATGTGTCTGGAGGGCTGTGTCATCTCATTCATCTCACCATCTAAGGTTTTCCTGGACAAGTCATTCCTTAATTCAGTAACCTCAGTTACCTCATAATGTGCACCTGAAAGACTTATTGTAACAGATTGTGTCAGGTCGCAATCTCTGTCGCAATTATCCACAGCAATAATGTTACATAGGGCAGACGACGTTGTATCGTCCACATCGACGCTGGTCCAACATGAAACAACATTGGATAAGTGTTTAGTGTTTGCTGGGTTTAAACAATCAACTTTCACATTATACTGCGTAGTAAGTTTGGAAATAAATGTTTGTATTTTGTATTCAGCGAATGGGTGAGCGAGCGAACGAACGAACTAACGAACAAACGCAAGCAAGCAAGAAAGTTAGCAAGCAAGCAAGCAAGCAAGCAAGCAAGCAAGCAAGCAAGCTGGCAGGCAGGCAGGCAGGCAGGCAGGCAGGCAGGCAGGCAGGCAGGCAGGCAGGCAGGCAGGCAGGCAGGCAGGCAAGCAAGCAAGCAAGCAAGGAAACAAACATGCAAACAAACAAACAAACAAACAAACAAACACACAAGCAAATAAACAAACACAAAATAAATAAACAATCAAACAATCGAGCCAACAAATGATCGAATGATCGAACCAACAAACAAGAAAATATCGAACCAACAAACGATCGCACGATCGAACCAATACATGATTCAACGATCGAACCAATACATGATCAAACGATCGAACCAATAAACAAGGAACAATTGAACTAAAATATGAGAGAACGATCGGACCAACAATCGAGGGAATGATCAAAACCAAAAAATGAGAGAACAATCGAACGAACAAACGAGATAATGAACGAACTAAATAAGCGAGAACGATCGAGCGAACAAACGAGCGAACGAGCGAACCAACAAATGAAAGAACTATCGAACCAATAAACGAGAGAGCGATCGAACCAACAAATGAGGGAACTAGCGAACTAACACACGAGAGAACGACCGAACCAACAAACGAGAGAAGGATCAAACCAACGAGATGCGATCATACGGATGAGCGGTGCGAATTAAGCTAATAAATTTATCATAATGTTGTGCTGGATTTGGCTGAAAAACATTAAGTAGCAATAATTACTACAGACGGATACGCATCCCAAGCCGACCTTCGCTTTTTAGGCCAAGTATGCTATCTTAGGACACCCCCACCCCCCCCCCCCACAAATATACCAAATAGATAACAATAACATTACTTTTATTTTTTATTTGTTGACTTTTGAAAAATAACAACTTTTTAGTCTGATTAACTGCACGTATTTCAAGGGAAAAATCATTTTTATTAGATAGAAAAGACAATCGCCTACTTGCTGATAAATAAATCGTCAACATTTCCACATTACATTACATTAGTGGACAGACACGTAAAGGCACCTGCATTGGTTAAACGTTTGATGCAACGGCCCAGTTTCCGCTCCCTCCTCCTAGTTAGGTTTGCAGGCTAGGAGCTGATAAGAGTCGAGAACGAGTGCCTCTAGTTTTACGTTATGTAGTCCACATGAGTCTTCATGGGAACAGACCAGAGTGAGCCTGGCACTGCAAACGTAGCTTACATATCACATTAATTCATAGAGGTGATATTTCCATCTACATTTTACTGTTTAAAAACAGAATAACAACACAATAACGACACAAAACGCCTGGAGATTTACACTTCACAAAACTAGATATTGATATAAAATGGATTCGCCTTTGATAAAGACGGTAATTGTTGGTTTGCTGGCTTTATGTTTATGTGTAGTGTGGCTTGTCAGACGTTCTCAAGGCACTAATGCCATGACCTTACCTGGACCATGGAATCTACCTGTTTTGGGTTACATTCCTCAGCTGTGTCTCAGTCCTCACACCACTCTGACAAGGCTGAGATCGCAGTATGGAGATGTCTACCAGCTCAAATTGGGCTCTATTCCTGTAGTGGTTCTCAACGGCTTAAACACCATCAAGTGTGCCTTGGATGGAAAACTTTCCGAGAAATTTGCAGGTCGGCCTGCCCTCAGCAGTTTTCTGATTGCTTCTGAAGGAAAGACAATGTGTTTTAACAGTTATAGCGAGAGGTGGAGACGCCACAGAAGACTGGCAGAGCGGGCACTCAAGAAAACAGCTAACCAAGATATTATATTTCAAAATGTGTTGGTCGATGAAGCGCAACATTTGGTGAATACTTGGAAAGCTAATGTGCAGCAGCCGTTTGATCCAGATAAAGATTTGTTCTGGAGTGCGGCTCATGTCATGTATTCCCTATGCTACGGCAGAAGCAGGGATGATCCAGATTTTAAAAGTATGGTTTCGCATACAATGAACTTGGTAACTATGCACAACAAAGGTAATGTGGTTAACTTTGTCCCTTGTCTCAAGTACGTAATTCCTCAAACTAAAAGCTATCTATCTGGTGCCTGCGTAATGATGTCACTTACCAAGGAGAAGGAGAACGAGCACCTGCTCTCTCATGAAGATGGACAGATCCGCGATATACTGGATGGGCTGATCCAGCTGGGAGGACACGGAGATGACTCCATGTTAGACAGGGATCGTGTATTACATACTGTACAGGAGTATATTGGGGCCGGACTTGACATTACGTACAGAGCGTACACCTGGGTACTTCTGTATATTGCTGCTTATCCTGATGTAAAGAGCTGTCTGCTGAGAGAGGTCGATGACGTGATCGGTGAGAGGCAAGTACAACCTGCTGACCTACGTCATATGTCATATTGTGAAGCGTTTATACTAGAAGTTCTACGTCACAGCTCATTTGTACCATTCACTCTACCACACAGCACCATTGACGATGTGGTGCTAAATGGCCACTATATTCCTAAAGGCACCTTAACCTTAATAAACTTACACTCTGTGAACACTGATCCCCAGACATGGCATGAACCAGAGGTATTTCGTCCAGAGCGGTTCCTTTCTGAGGATGGTACACTTGATCGTGGATTGATGGATAGAGTGGTGGCATACAGTCTTGGAAAGAGACGGTGTCTGGGTGAGCAATTCAGCAAGCAGCAGATTAAAGTGTTTCTAGCTGTTCTTCTACAGCAGTGTACGGTTTGCTGTCCAGATGGGCACAAGGGTTATGATCTAGAACCAATATCTGGTGTTGTTCTCAAAACTAAACCTTACCAGATAATAGTAAGGAGCAGGTAGATAGATGAGATCCAGATCGTACCGATACGATCACTTGTTTTGAACTGCATGTATTAATCAAATTGTAACAGCTATAATAGATTATTTATTTTCAAAATATCAATATCGCATCATGTTGATTTATTACTTTGCGTTATTTTTGCTGGAAAAAGGATGATCCTGAGCTGTAAGTGTATAATGGTCGGGATGAAACTCTTCGAGCCAGGTTTGGCATTATACCCACGATAAGGCCACTATGTTTCATTTCGCTGTTTTAGATCAGAGAAAATCCAAAATCTAATGAACGAGGGCAAAAAAAAAACGTTCAAGAAAAAAACCCATTAAACTCTTTTTTGTAAAAGTTAATGACGGCGACGAAAAAAAACAACATTGGACAAATTTCTAGAAAAGTTGATGAGGGCGACGAAGAAAACAAGCAAAAAAAACATAGCTGGAAAAATGATTTTTTTCTCCTGAAATAAACTTGTTTTTTCGGATTTTTTTTATTTCTCGAAATTGGAAATCGGCAACAATCCAATGCGCGCGCTAGGCAGAAAAACGTTTTTTTGGTAATGCGCTGCCTAAATCTAATCATACTAATGCGCGCGCTCATGTAGAACAGAGAGAAAAACATAGTGGTCTAACCTTAACCAATAATAATTGATGGTGACAATGTGTATCACATGACGGGAACAGCAAAGCACCACCAGTTGTACGTTACTTAAATAAAAGTAAACCATCATACTTGTGCCAACCCTTCTCTGTTTCGAATGTTAGATGAGTGTGGCTGATGTCTGCTCGAATATAGTATTTATTCACATAGGCACGCATTCGAGGTGAATTTGGAAAATTCAGGCGATGTTTGATGGGAATTTGATGCGAATTTGGGGAATTCTAGCATGATTTGGACTATCTGGACTTCACGATTATCCCTGCAGTGTCATCAGAAAAAGTTATCAATGCTGTTATATTGATTCATTTCGCCTGACCGCACTCTGTCAACTATTTCCTTGCCTGAGTTTTAAATATATGTTTTTTTAAAGTGTTTTTTTAGATTGCGTGCATGAAAAAAAGCGATGTTCATTGTTTTGTAATAGCTGATTGTTTAATGCAATAAAAATATTGTCTATTGTATATTGTTATAATGATGCAAGGATGTATCGCAAGCATTCAGAATAAAGTTATTAATTACTCTTGGAATCGCGGTCGCTATGCTGTGATTCGAATGCACCTTTTGAGTATCATCTCAGCGCTTAGAATGATTTCAAATGAGCCAAAAATGTCTAGAATGCAGGTCGAATACAGTCAAATGTTATACAATTTACTATGAATCACACTGAGTACAACAAGACTTTTAGTGCTTGAAATTGGACAGCGCAATATATGTAGTGTGAATAATAAACGATCTAAATTGGGCCCATTTCAACCTTTTCTGCTTATTTAAAGCTCATTCAAACTTAACACAAATCAGTAGGAATAAAGCGCACATTTTTTTACAGTTCTGTATGAATGGGATTCATCTAAACCGCTTCGAATGATTCTTGCACATACGGCTGAAATATAATATCCCTCATATTATGCAAATTAAATGGTCCTCTCCCGAGAGCGGTGAGAATGTTTTGCATGTTTGTCGCATGCTGCGGCAATGCTATGTTGAAAGCAATAGTCAATATTTAATGTAGTTAAAGTACACAATGTATTCTCTAAAATTGTAGGCCTGCCAATAATTTTAAGAATGTCTGACTTGTATTAGATTCATCAGTTATGGACATTTTGTTTGCTTTAGGGGCATCCGATCTCTTACATGAAATGTATTACCGAATAAATTATTAATAGACGAACAACGGCGTCTCCTTTCTAGCACATAACTTGACATTTATACATGTACATCACTCGGCAGGCTGGCTGCTGTAGATAACAATGTTATCGCAGCTTAAACAAGACTGTTTTACGCACAGTCAGTTAGATAATGACTAGCGCCTGCGTTTCCTTAGCATCTTACACAAACGTTAATTTTTGCCCTGATCGGCTTACACCTCAGCTACCAATGCAAATAACGCCCACTTATTACGGCTTGGGTTTCGGAAAACTAGGCGCGGTTTTCTAATAATGATGTCAGTGAAAAAGCTTTGAATATTTTAAAATTACTATTACATCAATCTTTCGCATCTCGAAATAATTAAAATCAGTTAGTTGTAGAACAGCCAAACTTTCATAATTAACCCTTTAACCGCCAAATTGTTCAATCTGAATTTTCACCCACTTTAAGTTGTGTCTCGCTGACGCGATTCACAACTTCAGGTGAGTGAAAATTATTCAGATTTGACAAAATGGAGGTCAAGTGTTTTCAAATATTGCTGATTTATGTCACATTTTATCTTCAACATGTTTAAAAGGTGGTACTTAATGTGCTAATACAAAATTAAAACCCTAATATATGCGGCACCGGCGGTTAAAGGGTTAACCTCTCCAGTCGGCTGTGGAGAAGCCACACTTTAATTTCCATACTGCATGTCAGACGTCGGCAGCACAGCCACACTTTTACCCCAGCAAATACGATAAACCAATGTTGGTTTAATGTTGGGCCAGCGTCGTAGACCATGGACCAACCTTTGCTGGGTTGGGAGAAGTGTCTTAAATGCACACCTAACTTTAAAACATTCAACCGCCAAAAATATTATAAAAATGGTATCATGGATAATATCTGGCTCTTGTTATATTTCAAAGCAAACAGACAACATAAATTGATGACTGTTCCTATTAATATAAAGTTTGCGGACAGTGAATATTTTTTAGAAACGAAATCATCGCTGCTAGTGAGGTACGTGTTTTTAACATAATTCTTTTATGACATTTATCGCAAAAATATCTTCATATTTTCAACCTATTTTTGTTACACTCAGCGGAATGTATTTTTTTTACATATTGAATAATTATTTGATTTGTTTTACATTTAGCGAGGTGTCAATGTTTTACATAGTGAACAAGTATATGTAGTGTAATTGCTTTTAAATAGTTTTTTAACATTTGATGACTTTTATGACATTTTACATTTAGCGTCAATTTTGTTTACATTTAGCGTTCCCATAAGCACTGACTGTATCTGTCTATACCGATGGGCTGCAGATCCACAGGGCTAGTGAGTGCAAGTAGTTCTCAGAAGTGATAGTGATTAATAATTCTGACACGTGTGTCGGCATTGACACCAAGTAAATAAGGTGCATCCCATTGCTTATTATTGACGTGCTTACATTTTTATCAATTATTAACTAATGTCATCCTATACTTCGTTGTTAAAGCAGTCGCAATCAATAGTATTATATTCATATAACATATTTTTGTACAGCAATATGAAACACGGATTCGTGTTTTATCTTTATTCAGGATCCTATTTCTGTTAGTAATCAACAAGCTGTTTCGTTTCCTACTTGTGTTTCCTATATTTTTTGTAAATATTTTGTTGCAAGTAGCTCATTCATCAGCCACTAGCCGCCGCCACTAGCTAATCAGTTGTCTTGGATTTTTGTAAAAAAAAAACTTTTTCAGGTGAGGCACACAATCATTTTTTTTCATACACAATGTAGGCCTAAGCATGTGAGAGTCTCATAAATCCCAATGATGAGAACATTCAAAATAACCAGTGTATCATTCAAATGGAATATCTCGACCCTCGCTTCCACTTCATTCACATTGAAAAAATATAAAAATACATTTTCAATAAACATGATAAAGCAACACATCTCAAAATGTTTATGTGTACAGTTATTATTACCTTTGTGAATAATAAAAACAATGTAAAAGTGTCACCTCGACCAGCAGATATATGATTTTATTCATGCTGTTATAGCCCTTACGATGCCACTTTTACACCTATCCAATGCGGCCCTTGTACGCCCAGGTAAACTACATGAATATCATGAGAATGATATCAAGTGAATGATATCAAGTGAATGATGGTGACTGATTAATAAAGTACTGACATTATGAAAAGTAACACCATTACGGAATTAACCCTTGTGTTGCTAGGCCCGTGTATATATAATGTCAAGCTAGTTTCAAACGAAACTACATGCCACTAAAAATCGTTTGTGTAAGGTGGTCAGTTGTTCAAATGATTCAGTCTGGCCAAATGACGAAAATAATTACTATTTATGACAAATAGACATCTCCCAGTGGGAGATGTCTATTTGTCATAAATAGTAATTATTTGAAGCTGGAAATAACGTTAACATTATTGTAATATCAGATAAATGAAAAATAGAAACAACCATTTGTGCAGCGAAGGGGTTAAATATGCTGTCATCTCCTTATAAAGTTGCCATGTCTACATGTATGCCTATGTTAAACAAATTCTATTTAGTTCAATTGAACCTATGCAATAATAACTTCGTAAATCTTGAAGGCAAACCCAAGCAGGCTGTATTCACATATTTGTTGCTTATGGATGCCTTGAAAAATCCAAGAAAGAATATTAGATAGGAAATGGACATGACCTATAGATGTTGGCTACTGCACATGTATCATTATTATTATTATTATTATTATTATTATTATTATGTTATTTGGTTATACGTGCGTGTTATACTGCTAATATATATCCTTTGTTATAATATCCATGTTTGTTTATAGTATTATTTGAATCATCTTTTTATTATTTTATCATTTTATTTTTGTCACTTTCTCATTAATACGTTTGTATTTTAAATTGCTGAGGTGCCTAAGTGTGACAGTTTTTGTTTGGTGTTTCAATACCTAATTTTGTATTCGAGAGGGGGGAATGTACTTTACAATTGAAAACATAATGCTGAAATGAATTTAACTGTTTATTTGTACAGCATATATAATTTGTAATGAGCAAGATAAACATATTCTTTCATCATCTTACAATTTCCATCTCTATGTGACCCTTCAAGTGATACATTTTTTGAAATGCAAGTTAGTGTTGTTGAAATGATAGTTAGTGCAGTATAAATGTCAGTTGTTTTTTTATCGAAATACAATCAATTTAAACTAACGTCTTATTTTCAAACATTCCAAGATGTATCCCGATAATTTAAACTTGTATTTCAAAAAACCTAAACTTTTCGAGCTGATACCACAACACCATATTATATACGACTAGTTTGACATTCAATGATTAATCTGATACGCAAAACTAGGACTGTTGTGATTAAGACAGATTTTTATTTGCCCACTACACATTATCTCTCCTAACAAAGTCAATATAACGTGTTTTGCCAGATCAAAATCCACCATGATGTGTTTATTTACCATGTTTACGATGACCCTAAAATGACACCTTAACTCTTTCAGTATGGGGATCGACTTTAGTCGTCAGAATCTGACGTCTATAGACGTCAGATTCTGACGACTAAAGACGATCCCCGCTCTAAAAGAATTAAAAGATTTATAATGGTCGTAGACCAATGACATATCGCCCCCTTAGATATGAAAGGGTTATCTAATGCCCTTGGATATGAAAGGGTGTATCTGCCACTTCGCAAAGTGTCAGATACACTTTTTCATATCCAATGGGACGATATGTTTTCAAATGAAGCGGGAAAAGATAACTAAGACATGATAATGATTTCAAATTGAAAATGCCCTTTGGTATCCATGTCTCAACCTGTTACCACTAACTAACCTTAACTAACGAGGGTCAAAAGAGGTTGTTGGTCGATGGAGCTGTAGGTCGGGGGTCTAGGGGGTCGTGGATCGAAGGTTTTGGGTCGATGGTGTCGAGAAAGTTATAACCGTTTCAACCTTAATTGGACGAGACTGCTTTAACGCGATCGGCTATTTTGATAACAGTAACACAGTGTATTAACGTCAGCTGCGAATGCAGTATAATAATAGTGTAAGGTGGGCCTGTATAATTTATGGATATATATATATTTTATATATACCGTGAGAATGTATTCACAAAGCTATATATTTTTAAAACTGTTCACATTTTCAAAAAAAGACATATCATGAGTGATCATGTAAAGAAATTATGGGTCGTAAGCGGCTTAAAGACAATTGTATTTTATATGTTCAAATAGTTTTGTCAAGATACTTTATTGTTCGAATATAAGTGCATGTTGTTTTTCTTTACATGCATGTGTTATGTTCCAAAATAAGTTGATGTAGCTACCACAAAGCCCCACTGTTTGGTATAAACATATTGATTGGGATTTCCAAATAGTATATTGATACAAAACAGACGAACCAGGGGGTCCATCCCACTAACACAATATTAACATCCATCTGATGTTAAATTTGTTTCATTCCCATTAGAAAAGTTCGGGTTCATCTTAGCTTTTATAATAGAAATAACAGAAAGTTAAGATAAAGCTATAGAGCTAGTCTTTTCAAGCTCTATGATAAGACATAGAGATTGAGACATTGAGATGTTTACTGCCGTGCAAAGCCAAAAGATACTGTAGTATGGTGGGATGGGCGCCGGGACTTTGACCAGTTTACGATCCATAGGTGTTTACATGATCACTCATGAGATATCTGACATTTTAGGACAGTGTGAACAGTTTTAAAAATACGTATTATTTTGCTCAATAGGATAATAATGAATTCCTTGTCAATTATTAATAGATCTCCACTGGAAAATGAAACCAAATCATGCATAGCTATCCATCCGAGAATAACAAACATGATATATGTGCCGTATGACGATCAATAGTGATGCAGTCCAGAGAAACATCCCATGGTCAGACCCCAGGATCGTCCTACTTTACGGACAATAACTTCTCGGTGTCCGTTCTTTTATTATGCTACTCTTAGACTATCTTAGCTTTGTATTGATCTCGCCCTGATTTCTATAATAGCAAAGCTTAACGACCACATTCAGTCAGAGCAGATTGATTGGGTGCTCTAGGTGACCTCGACACTTCTTTTGATTATGATACATATTATAATATGGAATATTGTTTAGCCGGTTGCTTTTACTGGCCTGATACGTGGCCTATGCAAGCTAATACAAGATGTTGGCTATATGATGAATACAGATTTAGTGGTGTGGTAGACCATCTTTACTTATTGTATTGATCTGCTACGTCGCTGATTCAACCCCTGTGCTTGCCGAAGCTGTGTTTGTCACAGTACTCCAAACTATACAAATGTCTGGTTTATGCACTATAAATATAAAAAAGACGAGGGCACACTAGTCCGTTCGGCATTTTTTCATACGCAATAAATTATTTTTCATAGTGCAAACAAATATATTTGAAGCCACATTTACATTACATTATACCTACATGCTGTATTAAATATTCATGTATGTGTTTCTTTGTCACACAACATACATGTAGATAAGCATACCTGAGTAACACCAAGTAAATTATTGAATAACGTGTTCAGCTGCTACATATTAAATAGTAAGTAGATATATATTTGGCGTAATATTATTCTAATAAACATAATAAAGAAACACTGTAACAGGACGCGACGACGACGCACAGAGCAAGTAATCGATTTCTGTTACATCAAGGCATTGCCTAAATACGTAGATTATATGAAATCTTACCACAATTGAAGCGTAGCCATTGTTATGTTAGATTACACTGGTGTGCATACTTTTATAATGAATGTCAGAGGAATCATGTTATCCAGTCCTTTGTTGTTTCGTGCCATGGAGACAACCCCCCCCCCCCCCCCCCTCTTGTCCATTATATCTATCTTCATCTTGCTGTTAACATGATTGTATCTTCCAACAACATTGCTTACGTGTTGGCTAACTTGTAATATGTTGGCCATACATTAGCCCGGTTATATGCCGGGGTCAAACACTTGTTGGGCTGCTGCTGACACTGCCATATACTCAGGCGACACACATGCTGGGAGACCAGCAGTCATTGCAAGCTTACGCGTGTCGCAGTAACGAGCAATTTCGTCAATTTTATAGATGATTTTACACCATTTTGTCCGGAGTATTCGGGATCAAGGCGAACATGTTTATATTTGGCCAACGCAGCTGTCATATAATATGCTGATCAATATTTAGGAATCTGATAAACATTGGCTGAGTTCGGTGGCATTTCGTCGAAAAGAATCAATGTTTTCAACTTGCAAATCACAAAACCATCATCAGCCTTATGCATCATAACTGAAGCTAATATGGATTTAAGAAAAACATGTACACTAAGGCGATCTGGATATCAAATGAACATTTAAAGACTGTCGTGTTATAGATTTGGATAAACAAATTGTTGATGTACACACAAATTATTAATATATCATCAGCAATATATCTAAGAGATATCCAACAGGAATACAAAATCGACATAAAAGTATGGTACACTTTAATATTTTCGAGATCTAGATAACAAGTAAACAACAGAAGATGGGCTTTATATCTGTTTTAAAGCTGAGTCTACAGCAGACGTCTGTGAGAGGAGTACCCAGACTGATCAAGCAACAAGACGTCTTCCTCAAGATGCTCTGGCTCATTGGTATTAGCTTACTGGCCAGTTTAGCTATGATTAATCTGTACATGTTACTATCTGAGTACCTGGCCTACAAGACGGTCACCTGGTTAAAACAAGGAAGTTTACTGAGTATGAAGCTCGATCCCATATCTCTGACTATGTGCAATCTAAACCCCTATCCCAGTACTCCTGTGCAAGGGATACTGACAAAGCAAGAACACACACAAATCATGGACAATATATTGAGAAGTGCCGCCAGTTCAATGAACACGTCTGACCCCTTGGTTCACAATATGATGTCTAGGATATATTCCACGAAGGGATATTATGAATATATCGGTAAAGAAAACGCTAGAAAAGCTGGTCACCAGAAAGAGATGTTTATCGTAAGTTGTCATTACCTTGTGTTTATTGGGCCGAGAGATAAAATCAATGTAGCATGTAATGATAGCCTTCTGCAGCAGATCAGTCATCCTGACTATTTGAATTGCTACTCCATGCTAGTGGATACGAACTCTGCGGCTCTGGCACAAGTATATGTGTATGGTGTATCCATAGTGATACACTTAGATCAGCCAGCATCCGGTAATCAGCAAAGGTACACATCATACGACAGTGACAGTCAACTATCAGGTGTTGGTGTCTCCATGCATTCAGCAGGTAAACTGTCAAAAATGTTAACAGACCGGCAGGATGTGATGCCGGGCCACCAGATGAGTCTGTCTTCTGTTATATCTGCCATCAGACGCATGCAGCCACCATTTGGTACATGTGAGGAGAGTACTGGATCTGTATGGGACATGGACGGGGGTCTGCTCGTGAACCATGAGCTACATTGTGAGTCTGCCTGTATTAACCGGCAAGTGGCTGATACCTGTGGTTGTCTGGACTCTGTTCTGGGTGCCGTGTCTAATGTATCTGACTTAGATCTGCCATATTGTGGTGCTCCTACCACAGATCCTACAGACATGCTTGCCAAGGTGAAATGCGCTTTAACCATCACAGAAAAAGAACAATACATTTGTCACGATAAGTGCCATCCGCTCTGCTTTGAGTTTGAGTACGATGAAATTCCTAACGTGATGCCATGGCCTAGAAAATCACAAAGAATTGCCTTTTATGCCAGCGAAATTGCCGGTAAACAGAAACCTTATGCTGGTAAATATACCGTTTACGGCCAAGCCGCCTCTTTGTATGCAGATAACAAGTACACTGAAGCTGAACAGCTGATGTCATCTACCACACTCATGGAAGACAACTTCGTTAAGGTGGAGTTATTTGTGAAGACAGATATAGTAATGACTACAGAAGAGGTTGCCAAAACCACTAATTTCCAGCTGCTTTCACAACTGGGTGGGATACTTAATCTGTACAGTGGAATCAGCTTAATTGTTATTCTTGAACTTTTGGAGTTGATTTATCTGATGAGTCCACTGCGATCAAGAGAGTCCACATTTTCTGCTTCCAATGACAAAGGTGATAGCTCCAAGGACGCACGCCAGCGCTCTGACGAACTCTTCAGCCAAAACGTCAAAAGTAGACAAGTGGCCCCAGCTTCCAACCAGTTGACTCTCGTTCAGATCTAGACTTTAGCAAATGTATTTTTCATTTAAATCGACATTATAAAACTACAATAATTGGATCAGATGTTTAGAGCCTATGAGCTAAACCTATCATTATTAATTTATCCACAACATTTAACTGTCGTATTATCGGTCAAAGGTATTTCTAAATTTAGCAGGACTGTCAGTAGATTTTAAAACCTCATACATTAACCTATTATACACTGACTATTTGATTTATTTTATAGCATTTATAAGCATGATTGTGCTGTTTTAATTTTGAATCAAAATCAGTTTGCCCAAAAATTTAGTGCGATTAAAAGACAGATTCATTGTGCACGTTACTGACTTCTGTAATCTAGTGCAAAAAATAGTGCAGTGCAATCATAGTTATGGATGAAATAATAAAGCTCAGTTATGGATAAAGTAATTAATTACTTTTACAGAAGACAAAGTGACGTGTTTGTTGTTTTGTTGCATGCTAGTACAGCATTTGACCGTGTACATCATCTGAATTTAAATATTTGCTTAAAAAGGTGTGTGTCCAATGCTTTTAAAATTGATTTTCCACACTTGTTGACACCAGTCAATGCATGTTCAATGTACAGACTGTAAATCAGACCCATTTTTAGTAGGAAAACAGAGTAAAACAGGGTGGTGTTTTATCACCCATTTTATTTACTATTTTCATTGATGTACTATTGAACAAATTAGTTCAGGTTACAGCTGTTGTAACCGTGATATATTTGTTGGTGCCTTGGGATACGGTGATGGTGTTATCTTACTCGCACCCACCAGATTTGCAGTTAGACGTCTGCTAGCAATATGTGATGAATTTTCTAAAAAAAATATTTGATATTCAATCCTAATAAAGAGCATTTTGTAAATATGGTCACATGACAATGTACATATGAATACTACATAATGAATTGACATATTAGGTGCAGCCGTTGTATCTACTGATAATGCAATTCATTTAGGTAACATTATTGGGATAAACTGTAAATATAAACACGTTGAAGCGACAATAGCTGAATTAAACAAGAAGTCGATTGTATTATTATACAACTTAAGATTGTACCTCCTCATGTCAAAGCTAACAGTTTGCCTATTTATGGATGTCAACTGTGGGACCTATCCGATGATTATATAAATAAGTTCTAAGGGAAATAATACTTCATCCCCTTAGATATAAAAGGGTGTATCTGTCACTTTGCATAGTGGCAGATACACATATCTAAGGAGACGACTTACAGAAAGCATCAGTTGTCCACGACTTACTGTACAAACAAGGTTGTTTTCTTAATGCACAACAATATAATGACTTTTTATAGTACTTATGTTGTAATATAATCCTGCACTTTATTTATATGTATTCATCAGTGTACCTTAAATAAACATATTAATATAGGTTTGAGGATAACAACATGTAATACAATTTACTTCAAGGAATTAATGTTATAGTGTATTTTTAGTGTGAAAATGCACATTTAGTATCTAATCCTTAGTATCTAATCTGCAATTAGACATTTATTTCTCATATTATTAATGTAAAACCATGCAATATTATTTAAATATAGGCCTACTTATAACAGACCGCTAAACCCACTGGGTAACGTCTCGCGACCGAAGTAAATCGGAAACACTGGGGAGTGTGTGTGTGTTCATATATGCACACACATTCCGAGTGTCGCCGATTCAATTCGGCCGCGAGACGTTACCCAGTGGTTAAACCCATTTAAAATTGTCAACACACTCAACCATCACCTACATGTTATTGTATTAGACGTATTTTCCTATACTTTGGAAGACCAGTATTTTTAAAACTTTGACATCTTCGAAAGCGCAATATATCAACCCGACGTTGGCTCAATGTTGTTCTACAATTAGCGCATTTCAGCGAAAAGCAGAGAAACTAATTAACTCAGTATCCACATAAATCACAATCGTTTTGCAAATGTATATTATTGGTAATATCTTTTTGTTGGTTTCGGAATAAAATATGTACTTTATTTTATTGTTTTTATTTTTGTGGGCTTCAGGAGGACGCCATCACCATTCGCACAACCTGTCAGTGAAGAATCAACGAGATGTGCCGTGAGATTTTTTTCTCAACTAATGCGAATAGATTTAAAAATAGTATGAGAGCCAGTTGTGTGTAAGTGTTATAAGCTGAAAAATGTGTTCGTGTCTTTGTGTGTCTGTATGTGTGTGACAGAGCCGCAATCCTATTACAGATGTATAAACAGATCCTTGGAGGTATAGTGAGCGACATAATCTCCCTGGCAACGTAGTGTGGACGTGGAATGAGCGAAAATAAGCTCACTAAACCTTTAACCGCCAAATTATTCAATCTGAATTTTCACCCACTTGAAATTGTGTCTCGCTGAAGCGATCCATAACTTCAAGTGAGTGAAAATTATTCAGATTTGACAAAATGGAGGTCAACTGTTTTCAAATATTGCTGATTGATGTCACATGTTATCTTTAACATGTTTAAAAGGTGGTATTTAATGTGCTAAATAAATGAAAATCCGAAGATATGCAGCACCGGCGGTTAAAGGGTTAAACGCAGCAGACGTATCCTCACTACGTCCTGTCTCTCGCTTTGGTATTTCACAGGTTGCGATGGGTGCGCGGATGAAGAAATACACCATTTACAAGTAGGCCGAAGAGTATATGGTTTCCGGTTGGGGCCATCTCGCCCTTTTGCACTTTCTTGCTTTCGCAGTTTCGTTATTTCGTAGTTTCGTTGTTTATCATCGCCCTTTTCGTGTTTCGAATCGCAGTTTCGCATCGCTCTTTCGTTGTTTCGCAATTTCGTTGTTTCGTAGTCTCGTTGTTTCGCATAGCTCTCTCGCATCGCTCTTTCGTTGTTTCACCCTCTCGTTTTTCTACAGTTTCGCACTTTTGCACTGTCGAAATTTCGCACTTTCCCTTTTTCGCACTTGCGCAGTTTCGCTGTCTCGTACTTTTGTTGCTTCGTACTTTCGTTGTTTTGATTTCCATTGTTACGCACTTTCGTTGTTTCGCATAGTGTGGGAATATTGCCTTGCGAGTTTCTTTGCACATTGTGTCAATATCGTGATAAAAAGAAGCCCGAAGACGGCACTAAGTCCTACTCTTGTCGACTGACTTCAATGTTTCTTTATAGTGCACAATATTATATTATAGTCAGCACTAGACACACCAGGCCTTTGAATAATTTGGAAACCTGTATATGTACAACCACGATGAAACATATCAGGTCCGTCTGGGATTAAGGTCTTATAAATTGCCTCTACGCCACGAGCCACAGCCGAGCCGAATGAGCCATCGGGGCTGAGAGAGGAGAGGAGTGGACTAGAGCGAGTGGGAAAACAAAGAAAGTGCAAAACAACAAAAGTGCGAAACAACGCGAGACTACGATACAAGGAAAGTACGGAACAACAAAAGTACGAAACAACTAAAGTACGAAACAACGAAAGTGTTGAATTGCGAAACTGCGAAACTACGAATCTGCGAAAATGCGTAAGTACGAGTGTGTGAAAGTGCTAAAATGCGAAAAAACGAAAGTGTAAAACAACGAAAGTGTAAAGCAACGAAAGTGCGAGACTGCGAAGCTGCGAAAGTACGAAACTTCGATAAAACGAATGTGATAAACTATAAGAGGGCGATGCGAAACTACGAAGGGGCGAGCAAAACTGCGGAGGTTCGCAACTATAAAAAACGAAAGTACGATACTGCGATACAACGAAAGTACGAGACAACGAAAGGACGAAACAACGAAGTAAGCAACAACAAAAGTACGAAACAACGTAGGTACGAAATAACGAAAGTGCGAAACTGCGCAACAACGAAAGTGCGAAACAACGAAATGCGAGACTACGAAAAAACGAAAGTGCGAGAATACGAAACAACGGATGTACGAAACAACGAAAGTATGAAAATGCGAATGTGCGAAACAACGAAAATGCGATACAACGAGAGTGCGAGACAGAGATGCAACGAATGTACGAAACAACGAAAGTACGAAACAACGAAAATAGGAAACTGCGAATGTACGATACTGCAAAAGTACGAGACAAAGAAAATGCGATGCGAAAGAGCGAAACTGCGCAAATGTGAAACAAATAAACCATGCGAAACTGCGAAAGGGCAATGCAAAACAAAGAAAGTGCAAAAGTGCGAGACTGAGAAACAACGAAAAGGCGATGCGAAACTTCGAAAGTACGAAACTACAAAAAATCGAAAGTACGAAACAACGAAAGTGCGAGACTGCGAAACAACGAAAGTGCGAAATACGAAAGGGCGATGCGAAAGAGCGAAGCTGCGAAAATGTGAAACACGAAAGTGCAAAACAACGACAGTGCTAACTAACGAAAGGATGATGTGAATCTGCGAAAGAGCGATGCGAAGAACGAGAGTGTGAGACTGCGAAACAACGAAAGTGCTATGTGAAACTACGAAAGGGCGATGCGAAGTATGAAACTACAAATAAACGAAAGAACGAAAGTGCGAGACAACGAATGTACGAAACAAAGAAAGTACGAAACTACGAAAGTACGAAACAATGAAAGTGCGAGACTTCGAAACAACGAGAGTACGAAACAACGAAAATGCGAATTTCGTACTGTCGTCGCGTGTATATTCGCTATCGCGTTCACGTTACGGTCAATTTAAATATTTTTTAAAGTTTTCAACGAGCTTGTAGTTACAATATTTTTCATGGTAAATCGTGTCATTGGGCTAAACTGGGACGAGCCAGAATAGGACGGCATGTGAGCCCGTTGGCCACCGATACGCTCGCGCTTGCCTTATAGCGCTGGTATGTGTTTGCATTATTAAAACATAGTGTATTTGGTCATTTTCATGCCGCGTTTGCGCTTTAGTGTATCTGTAAAACCGTCTTATATGTCAAGAAGATATAAACCATATATACCATCTCCACACATGTGTCCGTGAATGTCGTTGAAAATCAGCTGTCTTGGACATATAAGTAAGCGACATCTGGTGAACCACTGTGAAGTGTTGTATGTTGAATTTAGGTGCACTCAATTTGCAATATTGCGAGCAGAAATCATGAATCAGTTAACGTGATCCTGTGGTCATCAGGCATAACATACATGATCTACAATACAGGTACCCTTGACTTTCAGTTTGAAACTAAGAGCAGCAAGTGATTTTTTTTATCTCAAATTGAACAAATATAAGTATTTTACATCCACTGGATCGCTGCAGCGGGACTAAATTTGAAGTGTGTGAAAATCTAAATCTCATTATTTTGCGTTTTAGGGTTATACTAGTCTAACTGGGATCATATCAAGCTGTCGCTAAATCATTCTTTGTGTGACATGTCAATTTTGAAAATTTAATTTATGTGAAGTTATATAGCCTACTGATCTTAACTAAAAATACAAAACAAAATACCCAATTGGTGTCATCCCTATCAGTCCCTTTAAATTGACAATATTAACTAAGCATACCATAACATTTCGTGTTCACATTTTTAAACAGAAGTAGGAGTTGGCCCACAAGTTTTGAATGGCTTGAAGATACATTTTACGTATATTTTCGGAAAGTTTGAGCGACGTAGTTTTCATTTAGGTCTCTACTTTATTTGCGCCTTTTTATATGATGGATATATAATAATATATTGCGGGAAAGAGAAAACAAATACAAAATAAATAAATGTATAATAAGATAACTTTCCTTTTCAATCGGTATGGTACACCACAACCATAAAACAATAGCTGCTTGAGGTTATTCAACGGATTCATATTATATGATATTACTAAAAACTCCACAATGTTTAACAATAACAACATTACGTAGTGTATCACAAGTCTAGCTTTTATTCATCAGTCATTCATGACGAGAATCAGAATTTTATACTTTTACCCGTTGATAACATCATAAAAGGCTAATATTCATAGTAATCATTTAAAATATTACCGTTTCCTTTTAAAGTTACTTTATTTTATATGTTTATATCACATTGTTGATGTCAGAATTGAGATTTACAAATTATATTTAAGGTGATCACCAACGTATCAGTTACTACATTATTAATCTCTGCCAAAAGGGTTATGCTTTTGTCGTGCTGGTCTGTTTGTTTGTCTGTCCACAAAATTACTTAGATTTGAATGGAAGTTTACCACAGGTGTTTCTGGTGCCCAAGACCAATCGATTAAATCTTAGATCTAATCCGTATTACTACAATCCGCATCGCACGGATTTGCATGACACTTTTACCAGAGGTGTGTCTCGGACCAAGTCAGGACTCTATGACATTAATGTATTGTCATCGAGCTAATTTACTCGATCTGCTTTTTTGACAAATTTCAACATGTCATTAAGAAAAATGCTAAATAAAATGGGATACAAGATTGAACTATGGAGTAGGCTACACATTTAAGGATATGAGCAATTTCACTAGTGACATTTCCAGTTTTTGTTTTCAAATACATATTTGCTGATATTTGATGACGAAAAAGCGGTGGCCCTGATCCAGTGGTTAGAGCTGCCTGTTTGGAAAGTCGGAGGTCGCGGGTTCGGACCCCATTCTGGCCTTTATGTTTCAAAGAAAGAAAATGTTTCTTTCCCGCTCACTCGTAAAGATTCGATATTGTGGGAAACCTCTGTGGCCCACAGGTAGCGTGCTCGGCCTCAGACCTCGAATTTCAAATGCTGTGTTTAGAGGGAAGTGTCATTTGACCCAGTTTAGCCTATATGTGCACAAAAGTGGCCTAAAAACCCATTGATTTCATTTCATTTGAAGACGAAATATCGGAAAACTAATAAAGGCGATGAGAAGAAAAAAATTGCTGGAATCTTCTCTTCTCATATTGATTATTAAATTTTGTTCAAATTGACCCGACCGACCAGATAAATACATCGTTATCCAGGTATAATGCGTGCGCCCATCTAGACCCATAATACATGATTGTAAAACAGACAACATTATAGAGAGAAAATATTGTGCCTTTCGCCAGGCGGCGCCCTGTTATAGAGCAGTACGGGAGGTGTCATCCCAGCAAACGCAAAACATTTGTATAACTTTTTTACAATGTTGGACCAACGTCGAAGACGTTGGGCCGTCGTTGTACAAATGTTATACAGATGTTTTTTGTTTGCTAGGATATCGAGTGTGCTTTCTGTTGAATCACGTGTAATTATGTGATTGCAATGCTAGTTCTTGATCGCTCCATTTGTTTTGTATTGTTAATTTAACAAGACTAAATGTAATATTTAAACTCATTTTCTAAACTAAAATGATGAATAGAAAGGATATATAATATTGAAAACTAAAAGTTGTGGAAATGATAAAATTATGTGAGGTAGGCTACTCCCCACGTGCTCTCTTAAAAACACTTGAGTAAAATAAAGAAAATAGAACAATGAATTATTTAATGTAATCCTTACTAACGTCATTAATGATAATGGAACTAGGTAGAAAAGACGACAGATGAAAAATCAGTTAGTGTGTGAAATACGATAAAAACCAGATGATTAACATTTCACTGCAAAATTGTTTACTATATGCACTTTGAGTGTCATACATACTGTGACAAAACTGTCGCGTCCTCTGGTGTTCAGACTGTCAGATCTGAGATAACAATAATATGAAGTGTGAATCATTAACCCTTTAAGCGCCGAAAAATTGTTGTATAAACTTTGAAACCCAAATGGTTTTTAGGCCCGGCCTAGGACAGAAGCCTTAATAGGCTTAGTTGGTATGAGTTTGTGTCCTATTTAGAGGGAAGAAGGGTGCTGTTTGTTGGAAACGGTTGACATTTCTGTACACCAGTCCTTTATGAACATGTCGAATATAACGTTTGAGGTCCCTATATAGGTTAAGTAGATTTCGTCATTTAAAAGTGTTCAGAAATAATACATTCACGACTAAATATAGTGATTAGAGCTTAAAGAGTTTTGGTTTGAATAATGTTGGCCCAGCGTCGCAGACGGTGGCCCACCATTACATCTACATTGGGCCAATGTGTTTCTGGCGCCGGGTAGAAAACGTCACTCGCATAACAATGCAGCAGTCAGAAAACACCGTAAAATCACCCAATGCTGTTTCAATGTCACGCCAGCGTCGAAGACATTGAAACAGCATTGGGTGAATGCCACGTGTTTGCGCAAAGAATACAGCAGACCCAGTGATGGATTAGTGTTGGTCCAGCATCGAAACATTGAACCAGCAATGGGCTGCGATGCTGGCCCAACAGTGAACCGGAATTTGGTGGGTAGGCCTACATCCTCTGTACGAGCTCCTTCCCTAGTGGGCGGGGGCACTAGGGTAGTGGTTAGCACCGCTGCCTTTCACGCCAGAGTCCGGGGTTCAGTTCCCGGTCTCGGCGGTTTGAAAGAAACAAAAATTGCTTCTTCCCCATCCACGTGTGAAAGTTAGTATTGCGGGGAGCCTCCGTGACCGAGAGGTAGCGTGCTCGGCCTCAGACCGCCAGGGCTCGAATTTCGAATCTTGTGACTGGAGGACAGTGTCATCTCAATCATCTCACCATCCTCAGGAGGTTCTCCTGGCCCAGTTTAGCCTATATGTGCACAAAGGTGGCCTAAAGCCCGATTCATTTCATTTCATTTCCTTCCCTAGTTCAATTTGAAATAATCTTAAATAGCTTAGTTAGCTCTTTCCGAGTCATTTGAATACATATAATATGGATTTATACCATTAGAAATATGTTAAGTCTTATAGTGCGGGGATCGACTTTAGTCGTCAGAATCTGATGTCTACATACGTCAGATTCTGCAGTCTGAAGTGGATCCCCGCGCTATAAGGGGTAACTTCAAATGAACAGGTTATAACATACACAATGGTATTTTCATCTAATTTTATTGCTGGGCAATATTATACGAAGGACAATGGATTATGGCGTGCAATATCGTGTTGTAACGTTTTAAAAATAAAATATAGCTTATATTTACTGAAGTACAATGTATAATGGATAATCCTAAGGTTCGAATCTTGTGTCTGGCTGCTAGTACCATGTGTATGGCTTCATCTTCCTGTAAAAAATATCATCTGATCTAGTTAGCAACAAGGTATCCAACAATGTCGATATCTCTACTTTACTGACTTATTATATTACATAATCAGGATGATTTAATAGTAAAATTAATAATATTTACCCGTCACAATTTCAAGACGCCTATCTGACTAATTAATTTACCATTTCTTACTTTGGACCTCACATGGTTAATGGATGTAGCACGAGAGTCATAATTAGAGGCCCAAGGTTCAAATTTCTTGTAAAGGCAGGGCTGGGTAAAAGCGTCCTCTAGCTGGAAAAAATGGCAATTACAGGGTGATAATTTACCACTCTTTACCCACTTCACACCGACTACGTGACAATGAACATATATGACAGGTCTATTATAGACGCGAGCTTTAATCAGAACTAAACTTAGATTAGCAGATTATTGTGCTTACAACTTAAAGCGACACCATCAGGCTAATATCATAAAAAAATCAATATGACCATATGATGAACATGTTCATAGACTAGAAGTTTTACATTTTTGTGTTGCACATTTAGGGCCTACCAGTTAGGCGAGATATAAAGCATGTAAAGAGGAAATCCCCGCATTTTTCATTTTGGACATAAGCGAAAATAAAAATACTGATTTTTTTATGATTTTAGCCTGATTGTGTCGCATTAATAGCAGTATATTAAAATACGAGCAATTCATGTGTATTCAATGAAGATAACGATATAAACGTGTCAAAATATGCAAAGTAAAGTAATAATAATTTAAGTATTTCTGTATTTATCGTTAATCCATATATCTGCTTATTAATCATACGACATGACCTGCTGCTTTTTTCACGCGGAAAAGAAACATTTGTCGATAGAAGCGCAAATGAAACAACATATTTTCAGTCCACTCTCGCGTCCATGCATATATTTGCTCAAACATACAACTCTATAATATTGGTGATATTATTATGTAATTCAGATATTTCATAACAAACAGAGAGTGTAGCAGAATATGATGATGCACTAAATTTAAAGATATCAAAGAAACGTAAGTGTCCAATAACGGAAGCGTGTATAAACCAAAGAGGTGTGAAGTGTGACACTCCAGAACAGGAGCAACGTCGATTTACCCAGCGCCGGAAATTGTCTTACTTTACGAAATTCTAATTAGCTTCCCCACATCTACTTTCATCTGTTAACGATTTAGCTTAACATTTATTGCAAATGCAATATATAAATGGTATATTATTCAGAATATATACATGTAGGCCTACTGCTGTTTATCATAATTATTTATAATAATTGATACAAAAATCCACACTTATACAACTCACTGTATAATATATTGACGACTTGAAATCCTAAGCTATTATCGTCTGTATGTTAAATTAGGAAGTAGCAGCTGGTGGGCATCGGTCTTTGTATAATCCAAGAAAAAAATTACACGTGGACATGGGGAGAAAAAAGTATTGGTAATATTACTTTTGTGTGAATAGATAGATAACTATTTATTGACGACGGAAAGTCTATGCAGCCTGGGCGGGGGCCCTAGGGTAGTGGTTAGCACCGCTGCCTTTCACGCCGGAGATCGGGGTTCGGTTCCCGGTCTCGGCGGTTTGAGAGAAACAAAAAATGTTTCTTCCCCATCCACGTGTGAAAGTCAGTATTGTGGGGAGCCTCCGTGACCGAGAGGTAGCGTGCTCGACCTCAGACCTCAGACATGAACAGTGTATATCCCATAGAAATAATATAATAAACTGATTTATAGCAATTGGATCCGTGGAAAATATCATTTCGATTCCCATGTATGAGGGAAAAATCCTGAGAAAGAAATGTCCTATACTTTGACATATTTACATATAGATTGAATATTTTGATAAAAAATACAACGCAAAAATACAACGCACACAACGGATTTAACCGCCCCAGGACCAGGCTACTCTCAGCTCCCATAAAAATCGATCCAATAGTTTTTTAACGTTGCCCCACAGTCCTCTACGCTGGACCAACATTAAATCAACATTGGCTGTATATATCGTGTTTGCTGGGGTGTAAGGCTATGGAGAGTTGTGGAGGCCGGGGGGGGGGGGATCTGGAGGTCAGGAAAATGGGAAAACTGATGACAACTCTTGTCTGGCACTCACTGTAGTCGGACGCCCAATTAGGGTGAACTCTACTCCCCGAACACATTGCACACTAGAGCACAATAAAAACACCTTACCCTGTGCTAGTCGATCTCTACAACACAGCATTGTCATCATTTCATGTTTTTCCGGATATCAGTATACAACATACCATTGGCAAAAAATATTAATCAAACAAATTAGAATGAACGTAAAATTGTTAAGTGTTAAGGACTAAAAATCCATTTTAGGTTCAAGCCAAAGGCCCCACAGAACTTATGCTTCAATCAGAATCACTGAAACACAGATCGATCCACGGGTCGCTACGGTGCCTCTTTTAGGATCTTTTTTAGCGGGACGTACCCTGTCTATTGACAGGCGGTGGGGGGACGGCGGGCATGACAAGCAAGGCCCCCTGGTGGTGGACAAAAAGCGCAGTGGGGCAGAAAACGAGCAGGCGCAGCAGAACATGTCTGATTAGAGCCACCCGGGGTGGAGGACAGAGGGGTAGATGGTGATAGTGGGGGCACGGCCACCTCAGAGCATCCCAGGTCTGAAGAGAGCCAAGAGGGTGGAGGGAAACGAGACATGATGTGGGCCAAGACTTATTTAGATCATTTTGGATCACAACATACTTACTGATAAATATTTTAAAACAAAAAAACATTTACTTTTACTTACTAATTACTCATCAAGCTAAAAACAATAACTGGAAACTAATCGTAGACCATGTTTACTTCCTACCCAGCAAACACAAAATATTTGTATAACATTTGTATAACGTTGGACTTATGCTTTGGGTTGACATTGTACAAATGTTATCTGCTGTATATTGTACAAATGTTATATGCTTTGGGTTGACATTGTACAAATGTTATACAAATGTTTTGTGTTTACTGATTATGAACACCATTGTTCTATTTCAGATCTGAATTAATTTGCTGTGCATACAAATACCCTATCAGATTAAGCAACTTCTCCATTTAAATTATTTTTTTTCTAAATAATTATTTATCATGTTTATAAGGAACGTTTTTTGTATATTGCTGTACCACGATTATAAATATTATAATTATAATAGCTTCAAACATTCACTTCTGGTGGTAGCATGAGACCAAATTAAAGTGTCTCTTCCAAATTATTAAAAAAAGACAGTCATGTTTCAAGGTACCTAGTACATGTTAATCAGATAGTCAGGTGATTGTACAGTAAAACTATCGATTTACCTTATATTGCATAGAAAAGAAAACTGAAGTAGGCCTATATATCACTGAGGTGACATATACTCAAAAAGTACATATTATGTTTTTATATTCTTCAATAAATAGCTATCAAAGATAGTATTACATTTACTTTGTCACTTTTGTTCATTCAGATTATTGAACAGTATTATTCTAGATGTATGATATGCAAACTGTGTTCATTTGAGTGCGATATGGGAAAATACAGCACTCGTCCAATGAATAAGGTGTGAGCCTTTAGGCGAACATTTTATTCATTGGACATGTGCTGTATTTTCCCATATCGCACGAAAAATGAGCAATGTTTGTATTTTCTCACATGATCAAGTCACACATGACATAACTGTCATAGATTGCAGTGCAAACAAACTACAGCTAGAGTGCGATATGGGCTGATATCGGTATACGTCTCATAGTGAAAATCACTGCGTAGTGTGAGAATTAAAAACAATCACATTGTCTGAACACTTTTTTAATCATGTAATTATGTAAGTTGGTGTTAGTTTATGTATATGATGTCAATGTATAATATCATCATATAAATTGTCTGCAGGTTTTATTTAGTTAAAGCAAGGATACTATAGAACCCAGAACTGTTGTAGTATCCTTGGTTTAAGTCTACACTTTTCCATGGTGAATTATTTGCTACTGTGTAATTAACAAGCTCGATTATTTTATCTATGGTTTTAGGGACAAGAAACATATAATATGCAGATATTATGGGAATGTCGCTTATATTTATATGGGTAGTTATCATGTATGATGTACTGAACTGAAACTATAACATTAACATGTACGTTTACTTTATTTTAAGTGAAGTTATTCTGTGTATGTTCTACGTAGCTATTATATTTTTGTTTTTGAGTGACAAAGATTATAATATTATCATATCTTAATAAATACCGTACATAATTCATCTATCTATCTGTATAATAGGCCTAATCTTTTTTTAGTTTTTTTCAATTACTTGTTTAACACGGCAGGATACGGTTATGCCTCATGCACTACACTGGCCGTTTAAAACGTTGTATATAACATATGCAGGCTTATGTTTTGTTTTAATTGAAAAAAAATTGTGACATAATTTTTAAAAACATTTAAACACTGCAATTGGTTGTACGAAATGTACTGTTTTCAAAACATTACAAATGCGTAATTTTTTAACAACGCCATATTGAACATTTAGATGAAAGTTCATTAGAGTGAATCCACTTTTCTGGCCTCGCTGCCCTTACAATGACCAATAATAGCCAGGCTTACAATGACCAATAATAGCCAGGCTTACTCGCCCAGGTGACAAGTCCCACTTGAAATTGATTTTATAAACGACAGAAAACTCACTCAGCGTCTGTGGAACCCATACTAAACGGGCTTCAGCTTAATTTAACCCATCTTGACACCTTTTACGTCCCAGTAGATGTATTTTAAACCTTAAATAGATATAAAGCCGAGCAACGTGCATGATTGGAAATATACACTTAACATGATATCGACATAATCCAAGATTTGCAATTTAAATCAGGTTCAGGTTTGCATGTGTAATGTCCATCGCAATATTTGTGCGAGAAATATGAAGTTTAAATAAATCAGATATACCCACGAATCGAGCCTCTTTCCCAAAACAAATAAGACATCAACGCAATCTTGGGTCAATATTGCTCAACCGTCTATGACGCTAGCCCAACATTGACCCAGCAATGGGTCAATGTCTCGTGTTTGCTGGGAAGATGTTGCGGTATATCACAGCCTTCAAAGCAGTTTATATGACAAAGCAGCTCGTGCCAGACAAATTGGGCGTGCATGCCGTACAGTAGGGCATGCAGAGAAAACCCACCGCGGATTGTTTGATTGTTCACCATCCCTGAGGCACCAATCACTGGTGAGTGGATGAACCCTGAACACTCAGGTCTGCCAGCATTTGCTCAATGATGGGACAGTGTCGGATCCTCTTTATTCTAAAGTGGTGGTTGACGGACAACAATGAGCAAAGGTGAGCAGCGTGAATGACTCATTATAGCTCGCAGCAGGACGGTCAAACCACATTAATGTTTTGTTCTCAGGTTTGAAGAAAACATCATACAAGATGACAATCATTATTTCTTACTTGATCTATTTAAAAACTAGGAAATATCCCCTAATTATTATTGGGATTAACAGTTCTCAACATTCACATAAAACAGTTTGAAAACGTATCACCCATCAGGAAGATAATAATATAATAATATGTTGGTATTTGTTATTTCGAAAACTGTCAGTCAGAGCTTGTGATAAATGACGTTATAATAATGATAATGACACGTGTTCCATGCTGATAAGCTAAATATATATTCCAAACAATGCGATTAAACGAAACTAAATATGAAAATTGTAAGATAAAGAATAAATATAATATGTTGTAAAACATATAGCGCGAGCATGAATGACTAAATATAGATCTCATGAATTGTATTTGAATGCTCTTTGTATTGAAGAAAGTTTGATTTTCTTCATTAGTGGTCTGGAATCTTATAGCAATGATATTAAAAGCACAATAATAATAATATGTATATCTTCCCAGTAATCTATTGAAAACAGGACTGGTGTGTCAAGTACAAATTGCGCATGCCGCCACGTTCTCGTTGTTATAGGTTTCTTTACATTTCCACTTTTCTTCACAATTAATCTATTAATGTTTAACCTTGTTAAGCTACGTCTATAACTGCATTTATACATGCAAATATTGAACATATCCTATAATAGATGGCTAAGACGCAAATACTCATCACTCACAACAAACATTATGACCACAAGCAGTATAATATACATAGAGGGACAAATGACCGCCTTTCTAGAATATTAAGGATTTGCGTTTGAGATAAGTAAAAATAGATTTGTTGTGGATAATTAATCATTCAAATATAAAATGATATGTATAAACAAATATGATGTGCATTTATCGTGCTAGCAAAAAAAAACATACAACCACGTAACAATATACTCTCACAAAGGTAGACAACTATCTAGTTATTATACAAAAATGGCTTAAATGACAACTTTTCTCAAATCTTGTATTGTTTGTTCGCCAGTTGTTTTGAAGATAAAGTAGAAAAAATATGTTTATCAAATGTATTATTACTGGGTATGTGCTCATTCCTAAAGGTGGCATACAAAGGACATTTTTCTTAAAAAAAGGTCTATTGCATAACTATTAAAAGTTTTTTTAATTACTTTGTTGCTATACCTAAACTTACATCAATCTACAATATGAAAATTGCCCATATATTGTCTTTCGCGTATGAAATTCATTTTGGAATTTTCATTAATAATCGATATAGTTATACATACTTCTGCTTTGTAGAAACATTTGTTTGGCGATTTAAGAACATAAGAAGTTAACTGTGAGAGCAGCAATACATATTAAACTATAGGTTATTTTCCCAGTCCTCTTTTATTTTAGATAATAATTTTATCTTGCGCTTGTTCATACAACGCCTTATTTTAGTATTGTATTTCTTTGCATGGTTTTATACCTGGCATTTATATAGTAGAATTGCTTTTACCATACTGTCAAAATTTAGGTAGTTGAATTTTGAGATTTAATTCACATATAAATTTAGTACTTAGCTTTATCTTTTAGCTTTGTGGTAGCTGCAATAAAACTACAATGATTAGTTATTAAAAAATTAGTTTGTTGATCGATACTCTGGAATGATGAAGGTATGACGACAGGCTATATCAATAATCTCATGAGAAAATTGTCAATCATTCAAATAAGTATGAATGCTTATCAATTTTGCTAAGTTTCTTTTCACAAATAATACCTGGGCTTTTTCATTATACCTTGTCGTGAACATCATAGTGACACATATGTATCGGTGCTCGGCAGACAAATAAGATATGTGACCCCGAGGTCAACTACTATAATAGAATACATCCTGGAAAATGAGAGACTGCTTTATTTGAGACAGATGCTAGCACGGTGTGTGTAATTGATAGTTAAGTCCTCGTGGGTGTATCCGTGAAATAATTGTACATAATACGAGTGAAACCAATGAGAAGGGCGAGTAGATGAAGAACTAGATGAATTATAACATGTATAATAACCCCTTGATTTCAAAGGTGTCTTATATACGTTCTCATAAGAGCTAATAGATATACATGTGTATATATATAAAGATGTAATAAATAGAAGGTGAAAACCATCTGCCTCACAATTAGATTGATTTAGAAACAATAATTAATGAAGAAGGTGTTATAAATGTGTGATAAAGTGAGGGCCGACTGTATTTACTGAATTTGCTTATTCTTATCTACAGATGATTTTTTGTATTTTAAATTGATAATAATGGCACAGTTATGTAAAAAAAATCTTGAAATATCCCCACAAATCGCTGCAAATATAAACTGTTAGAAAACTGCCATACAAAAGCAAAATGTAGCAGCTCCTCACTAAAATAGCTAGCAGTTACTGCTTGTAAGCACGTAATGCGCTTGTAATGCGCGTAATAGTGGAGTTATTAATCCGGTGAACACAAGACGTTCATCCAATGTTGTTTTAATGTTGGTCCAGGTCTACGACGCTGGCCCAACATTAAAACAACATTAGACAAACCCCTAGTGTTTGCTGGGTGAAGTTGTGGAGGTGTCCTTGGCTGCCAAGTGTTAACTAGGAGCATGTGTTTGACTGGTTCTGGATTCAGGGATTACTGAGGCGGAATCAGTGAGAGACGGAACCCTTACTCTGCTGGCACCACCCCCTCATTATCACGTTACACAGCCAACTAAACCAGGGCGATAACCAATAAATGAATCTATCAAAAATATGTAGTAAATTGAATGGTTATTGAAACCGGCCGGGTGGCTTTGTATCGAAGAAAACCGCATTCACTGGTGGCATCGTAGTGGAAAACTCCAATAACGAAAATTATAGGTGTAACGGAATTCTAATTTAACTGGATTGCCTATTAATTATAAAAATAAAATTCAATTGTGTAAAATATAAATATAGATCCATATTATATCGTGTAGCTTATTCCACTATAATATTTTTTTTATTCACGACTTTTGATAGTGCACAAATTATTAGCTTCTTTATAGGCTCAAATATTCCTTCAAACTGATATTATTATGTAGCACATTTAGATACATTTTCATATTGTAAAGAAATTCTCAAACACATAAATGAAATAACCTGATAACGTCGAAAGCAAGAAGCATATTTTTGTTAAGATATCTTTTTGTATATGAATGAGTGAGGAAATCTGACTTTGCCTAGCTTTCCTCACATTTTGGCACCATCGCGACAGGAAGAAGTCCAAAGACAAGACAAGTCCCTGGTGTTTCGAAGACGTTCCAGTAACGTTTACTGTACACACTAATATAAGCATCAATCCAGACTTCGGGCATTTGAACAGTTTCGAGGACTGCATGTACAACCACGTAAACACATATTTGGTCAAAAATATCAACCACGATAACACCCATTTATGTAAATTTATCAATCACTTCCAATTGAGGTTCGAGTCCGCGGTGTTACCGAATAACCAGTCTTTTTTTCAATGAAACCTCTCCCATACACTGTGGTGTGGATATGATTTTTATCTGCTGACAATTCTATATAGATGATGCATGGGTTTCTTGATTTATTATACTTAACACATACCACGCTGAAATATTTTTGTATGAACAACGGAGACCAGACGGTTTTTTCAATTTGACATCATCATAAACTACTTAGTTAGCTCTTTCTGATTTATTTGAATACATGTTATAGGTCAACGGTCATTATAAATATTTTAATTCTGAAAGCGTTAATAACATAGGCGAATTATTTATACAACTGACAAGTGATGAGTATATTCCTTAATATTAATAATACAACACAGTTAAACATTCACGATATATTATTTCTTCAATTATTAACACAATTTTCCGAGACATAACATCATTCAGTATATACATGCCCTTGTATACGTGTCAATGTTTCTGTTTCCGTCTTATTATAATGTTTTCTTCCTTTTTTAAGGCATTAGTTACACATCGAACAATTTTGCAAGGCGGTCTCTTGCAACTGCATATCAGTTCCCACGCGTGAAAATAATTACCATTCTCCATATCGATCATTTCTAGTCATGGACACTCGAATATACGATGTTGTTTATACATCAATAATCAAAATTACAAAATCTTTCTGACGGCTTTACTTCGATTACTCGAATACGCTTTACTGTATGATGTGTATTAAAAAATGAAATAATTGCAAATGCAAATGAAAAGGTTGGCTTCAAAGGATAAAAGTGAAAAATAAATTGGGTATCTTTTTTTTGGATAATGGAAAAAACATCTAATTCGTTAAGTGATCTAATATTTTCCTTAAATGACACATTTTGTCATGTATTGTGTGTCTGTGTTACAGAGTAGATTTCAGAACATGCTATCGGTAATATAATTTATATCTGATTCAATTCAAATAACTCAATAATAGATAGATGTGAATTGCTTAATATTGTAGTATATAATAATCGAAAAGTTGTGATTCCAAAATAAACTTGTTGATACTATAAATATTTATAAAACTATAAAAACAAAAATATTGTAATTTGATGCGTTTTTTTGCCAATTATCAAGATGATCATTAAGATGATTTCACCAATATCAAAGACATATTAACGTCTTCAATGTCAATGAAGAGTATAGCACAGGCAGCCGCTGGAGTCCGGCGTCAGCTTCCAGCACAGCCCAGTGAAACCTCGGCTCTCTTTCCATTTTTCGCACCTGCGTTTAATTATCTCTAAGTGATTAAACAGCTCTATAATTTACTCTGCGGCTCGCCACGAGGCTGTTGTGTGAGGTGAAAGGAGCCGCGCAGGTGACCAACAGCGACAACACCATGCTAGCCAGCCATACAACCAGTCAGCCAGCCATACAGCCAGAGAGCCAGCCAGCCAGCCATGCAGACACACATACATTCAGATCGCACTATTGGCTGTGTTATAGAGTGTCGGAATGAGTTGATAGGCAGAGACACTTTGGATTCCATTTAAATAGTATGATAACTTGTCTCAGGCTTCAGTTGGCACTAAGCATTACAAGGCGGGGGCCCTGCAGTGGTGCAGTGGTTAAAGCTGCCTGCTTGGAAAGTCGGAGGTCGCGGGCTCGAACCCCGCTCTGGCATTCAAGTTTCAAATAAACATTTTTTCCTTCCCTACTGTTCACTCGTAAAGATTCAAAAGTGTGGTAAGCCTCTGTGACCGACAAGTAGCGAGCGTGGCCTCAGACCGCCAGGGTTTGAATTTTGAGTCTTTTGTCTGGAGGCACATTCATCTCACCATGCTCAGGAGGTTATTCTGGCCCAGTTTAGTATATGTGCAGAAAGATGGCATCAAACCGTATTCATTTTATTTTATTTACTAAACATTATTTTGTACCTTTCTATCAATGGTCCGGTAATTCCCACAAATGGATGTAATAAATAGACAATTAAGATGCAATAAGGTATTATATTAAATGGCTAAAACCACTCTTATGAAATATATATATGCTATAGAAATCAATGATATAACAATGATAATAACAATTTAATCATAGCCAAATTAAAACAAAAAATAAAAAATATATCCATTTACCAACAATGCTGTTCAAAGTGTTCAATGTTGTTCAAAGCTAGTATAGGTCCACATTTCAAATACACTATTTACTCCACAATTCTTTAGTACAACGTTTTTAATGTGACTTCGTATATTGTTTCACTCAGCCAATAAAAACAAGACATTTAACCAATCTTGTTATAATGTTGACCCACCGTCTGCCACACTGGACCACCATTACACCAGCATGCATCTGTCCAATGTATCGTGTTAACTGGTAAGGCACATCTATATGTGACTTACATGTAGAAAACGGCAATCTAGAAAGACAATCTAGACAGATGATGACTATTGTGCAGAGCTCCCTCCAGACATAGACTAAGAGGGGCTACCATTCAACTACCCGGGGGTGTTGTAGTATTTTTAAAATACATATTTTCAGACTACATTTTCGTGAAAAAAAAATTATTTTCGCGGAGGACATGTTGTAGATAATTATTTACGTTTAAAATAAACAAAAAAATAAAATATTATAAAAGAATCTGAGAAACATCATGAAATGGCCCGTAAAAAACATTTCGAGCCAAATATGCGAAGCCTAGCTTCGGCCCTATTCCCTCCACATCAATACTCAGCCTAGTTTGGGGTCCAATTTTGTAGACAGAATTCGTTTTGGATAAATACTTATCACCACACACAAACTGACATAAATATTTTGCTTGAGGCAGAGTGTAAAGTTTTGCAGATAGGAAGTGAAATAAATAATTTGTCCAATTCAAAAACACCAGCCCCTCTCTAGTATTGAATGGTGCCCCCTTGGATAGTTCAGTTGCTGCATCTTATTGATCGCCTAGATTGTTATCATGACCTTCACTTTATTTACTTGTTGTCAAACTTGCGTTCTATTATTGCCAATAACTTGGCAATAATTTGAGGTTATTAGCCTCTCACATTATTTATCATTATCAAATGTTTTCTAAATTATTAAAAGGCTATGGGTATGCATACCTTTATTAGCATGCACGTATGTGCATGTCATTTTAACCCTTTCAAAACGGGGATTCAGTTTAGACGTCAGAGGGAGCCGACTTTAGAAGTCAGAATCGATGCCCGCACTGAAAGAAATAATCATTTACAATGGCCGTAGACCCATAACATATAGGTATTCAAATGAAGCTGAAAGATGGAACTAAGACATTTATGATTACTTCAAATTAAAAATAAAACATCGGTCTCCATGGTTTATACAAAAATATTTCAAGGTTCTAAGGGTTAAAAAGGGTAGTGTGTATCTCCCTCACCAATATATACCATAGCAGCATAACCACATTCACACTCAGCCGTAGAAACTATATGAAATAGTATCAAATAGATCAACAATGTATTGTGATTGGCTGCTTTAATAAGTGCAACCAATATCCGATCATTGGATCAAATTCATACATAGAAGATGGTTTATGTAGATGGTTGAGGACAAATTGTGTTCTCGCCTATCTTGGTGGACTATGTCTCTTAGTGAACTATGTCTTGTTAGAGTATATGATGACATTATCGTCACTGTTGACACATACACAGAGCATAAGACCAGCCGGGCGTGATGATGACACCTTACAATAAGCATGATGAACAGACATGTCACTCAACTGTCACTTAACTCAACTTATCACACCACATTATCCTATGTACTCGCCTCATTGTGTGCTGATCTATTTAAGTATATAGTTTTACTTATACTATATTTATACCACAAATGACCGACCGACCGACCGACCGACCGACCGACCGACCGACCGACCGACCGACCGACCGACCGACCGACCGACCGACCGACCGACCGACCGACCGACCGACCGACCGACCGACCGACCGACCGACCGACCGACCGACCGACCGACCGACCGACCGACCGACCGACCGACCGACCGACCGACCGACCGACCGACCGACCGACCGACCGACCGACCGACCGACCGACCGACCGACCGACCGACCAAAAGACCGACCGACCAAAAGACCGAACGAACGACCGAACGGCGAACGGCGAACACCGACAGACTGACTGACCGACTCCTACCAAATCCTAGCAAATCAATCAGCCAGTCAACCATCCAGCCAGCCAGCCAGCAGCTTGTCAACCAGCTAGCTAGCCCATCAGTCAACCAGCCAGCTCGCCAACCAACCAGTCAGCTGATTCTGATAAATTTCACCAGAATGTTTGTTCTTTATATTTTGCTCGCTTAGAAAAATCTGGCCAGGCAAACAATTTACACCTTATGAATTAATGATGAAGTCAGAGACCAGTAGCTGATTTACCTTCTATACAGAAGACAAAGCTGAAGCGGGGCTTGCAGTGAGAAGTCAATCTATTAAACTAATGCCCGTGCTCCTGTTTGTACAGCAGCCACACACAGTCAACAAATCTCGGGCCAGTATTCAAGTGTTGGGCCAACAACAAGCCATCGTTTATGTAGCATCTGCTGATGTTGTTGCATCCGAGCAAAGACAAATAAATCACCCAATGCTGTTACAACGAGGGGCCACCGTCTGCGACGCTGGCCCAACATTGTACCAACATCGGGTGAACGTCTCGTGTTTGCTGGGATGGCTGTTAAGGCTTGTGGAGGAGACAAATGCCCAGGGTGATCGGATATCACATGCCACACACTCATTCTGCCACAGCAGACACACCAGTCAAAAAAGGTAATCGGCCGCGATAAAACGGCATATGGTTGTTTTGCTGGCGATATTTTCCAAGCGTCGTTGTTCAAGGTTATCGTGGCATGACATGAGCACGTGTCCACGTGTCACATCTGATGTGTAGGACACTTCATTCTGAACACTCCAATAAAAACAGAGACCTTCATACGACACGTACGCAATGGCCCAAGATGATTTTCTGGTTAAAATGTTTCAATCTACTCATACGTATTTTATTGGTAAGCATAGAAGCAAGAATCCAGAACAAGGCAGCCTTTCCGGGAATGATATCAAATGATCAGTTTGGGTAGCAAGACATACCCAGCGTAATATCATTTCTTCTTTCTTCCAGTATGACGCCATTGCTAATCCGTGCATTGTAATGTTGGGAGTTAACCCTTTAACCGCCAAATGATTTAATTGGAATTTTCACTCACTTAAAGTGTGTCTCGCTGACGCGATCCACAACTTCAAGTGAGTGAAAAAAAATCGAATTCACAATGTGGAGGTCAACGATTTTAAAATCTTGTGCATTAATGTCACGTTTTATCATTACCTGTTCAAAAAAACGAATATAATCGGGACCGGTGGTTAAAGGGTTGATATTTTGTCAAGTAACAAACATGAGAGATTTAGACATTTATTTTTGTCATTCATGGGATAGCTGTGTCATGTGTACATGTAGTAGCCATGTAACTGAACTCGTTATATAAGGTTCTTATTAATCCACGAGATGTTCCTGCATCAATAAAAAACCCTAGGTGGTTCTTAGTTGTCTGTATACAATCTAAGTATTCTTTAATTCATTGATTCATTCATTGATTCATTTAGTGATTTATTCATTGATTTAATTATAAATTCATTCATTCATTCGTTGATTCATTCATTCATTCATTCATTCATTCATTCATTCATTCATTCATTCATTCATTCATTTATTCATTTATTCATTTATTCATTCATTTATTCATTTATTCATTCATTCATTCATTCATTCATTCATTCATTCATCCATACATTCATTCATTCATTCATTCATTTATTCATTTATTCACTCATTCATTCATTCATTCATTCATTCATTCATTCATTCATTCATTCATTCGTTCATTCGTTCATTCATTCATCCATTCATTCATTCATTCATTCATTCATTCATTCATTCGTTCGTTCGTTCATTCATTCATTCATTCATTCATTCATTTTTGTATTCATTTATTCATTCATTCATTCGATCATTCATTCATTCATTCATTCATTCATTCATTCATTCATTCATTCATTCATTCATTCATTCATTCATTCATTCATTCATTCATTCATTCGTTCGTTCGTTCATTCATTCATTCATTCATTCATTCATTTTTGTATTCATTTATTCATTCATTCATTCGATCATTCATTCATTTATTCATTCATTCATTCATTCATTCATTCATTCATTCATTCATTCATTCATTCATTCATTCATTCATTCATTCATTCATTCATTCATTCATTCATTCATTCATTCATTCATTCATGTATTCATTTATTGATGTATTCATTCGTTTATGCATTCATTTATTCGTCCGTTCGTTTGTTCATTCGCTTAACCTTTGGTTCAAGCCTTGTCTTGTACACCAATTAAATTAACAATGCACCGATAGCAAACACAAATACAATCATGATATTAATAATATTAAATTATCACATGTGTATTAAACATAATTTATGTCCATGTAATTTCAGCTATGTAGACTTTCACTTAATAACGAATTTATATTTTTTGCTGATTCATAACTGAAAGAATAAAAAAACGAACACGCTGGTATTGAAGGGGGTAATGATTACAAGTCATATGACACACACACATAGCCGGTAAATTATCGGCGATCATCATAAAGCCGTCAATAATTACCGTGGTCTCTTACGTCATCACTTCACAAAACACGTCATAATCGGCGACCATTCCCCACAGAAGGGGTCGTTTCCGGAGCATAAAATGGCGTGTTCATGCAGAAAAGCGGAGCATGATATTTCGTCCGGTTACACCCACAGAGGTGCACATCAAAGCTGTGCCACGGAAATCAGGGCTTCTCAAGCATACCGTTCTATCCCGCGCGTATAGCTTGTTAACCATCTGATCGCTGTAGTCCCAAGCCTCTCTACACATACAAATAATTAAATAACGGTCATGTATAATAGTGCTCATTTGTAAGTTTTCAAAAATGTGTTGTCCATAATTTACACATTACTAAATCACAGAAAGTATAATACTATTAGTGTCTTGTGATTCATGACAGTTTATTATATGACAGCAACAGTACAGAAAGGGTCAGATGAACCGTTGCTGTGAGTTACCGGCCTCTTTGATGTTTACTCACCACATTGTCTTCTGCTTTGCAGGATTCCTGCAGTGCAATGTATTACAGAGACACACGAGCCAGCTGTGTCTCCTGCCGTGTAAAGCCAAAAGGCAGTAACTGCTTACTTTATAAAAATAAGCAGTTACTGCCTTTTGGCTTTGCAGTTCAGTATAGTGATGATCAGTTACCCGCATGACTGGCTATTATTATATAACAGAAAAGGCTAAATCACTTCCCTTGTTATCCATCTCCCTAATTTGCTTGATTTCATCCTTACCGATCATCTCCTCTCATCTCATAATGGCGTCACCAGAATGCCGCCAAAATGACACAATGCGTTATAGGTTGAGGTAGACAAAACGCATAGCCTCGCAGTGTATTTGATGAAGAATATTCATATTTGGATACATGATGCTATAATTTTACATGCACAGAAATAATGATATTACAATATAGTAAAATATCCAATTTAAAATACTTTTAAAATTCACTTTTACAACGTTATTACATATTATTGTTGCCTTATACAGGTTATTTCAGTGGCAATAGCTAAAGCGTTGTCACATTTCAATGACGACAAAACAACAATTCTAGTGACATTTTCCGCCTAAAATGGTGCAGAAAAAAGAACGTTATTACATATTATTGTTGCCTTATACAGGTTATTCCAGTTACAATAGAGTGTTGTCACATTTTAATGACAAGAAAACAACAATTCTAGTGTCATTTTCCTCCTAAATTGGGTGCAGAAAAAAAGAATCAAAAAGAGTTTTTTTTTTAACGGGACAGCACTATATTGCATATGAATGTGGCAGAGGATATCGAGAGTTTTATGTCTTGTTGAGCTCCGCCTTCCATGTATTCTATGCAGCATTCTGTATTGCTATGGCAGCAATTCTGATTATTATTACTGATATAAAAAAGTAAATGTCAGTAATAAATAAAATACTATTTTGCTCTAAGCTTGTCTCTTAACATATTGTGTCACTTGTAGCACACTTGTATCTCACATATGTATCACAAAACATGCAGTTTGTACCTACATGTAATTGCATTAATAGTGCTAACAATGGTTTATTTTAGTTATGAATTTTAAGATAGAGAAGTATAACTACGGTGGAAAATCATTGTGAATAATTAAGGTTATACGGTGATATAGCTATGGATACCAAGTAATTGATAACTGCATGGTACATCTATTGTAGACGAACTACAGCCCTCTATTGAACTTAACTCAGTGAGTTCGACTGAACTACGCCAACAAAAACAATTACCAGATGCAAAAAATAATTGATGTGACTGGCCTTTTAAGGCTCATCCTGTTATAACTTCATTTCTATTAACCTTTGGCAAGAAAGGAGACAGTCAAAATGTCAGAGGTTAATGGCAAATTAATTTGGGCATTTGGGGAAACGGGGCGGCAGTAAGGTTGTCTTGTGTAGGCAGTTTGGCCTTTAAACTCTGTCCCAGAGCTGTCACACAGTCATTTTGCTGATGGAACACAATTATTGGCACATGATGTATACTGTTGGGAGCCACAACAACAGCAGAGACGAGTCAACACTGGCAGCAGACAGAACAGCAGCAGGCAAGCGAGCCAGGCTGCACGACAAGAGACACTGGCTCCCATGGGCCACATGGTTTGTTGACCTGATGATCCACTGACATTGTATGGCACGTGTTTGCTCTATCCCTATGACTAGGCTATGGATGAGCAATGCCGGGAGTTAATTGACAGCGCATAGAATAATAACCTACAGTCATTATTGTCACCAAACCTGCAGATATTTGAAACCACTTGAATATATCTTGCTTTGCTATCGCCAAAAAAGTATCCATTCTAATCGAAAAAATATAAAACAAAAATAACTTTTGCTATTATTCAAAATGCAGTTCGTTGTGGGGGCTGATATTGTTTCAGAGCATGTTGATACTGGTTCAGCCAGGCAGCCCGGAGTACACTGTACAGGGTGATATATATGGTAAACTACATACACTGTAGTTATGTATGGCATGCCTATCATGCTTACAAATTATAATCTATTTCGAAACCTCAATTTATCATATCTATATGGCATTATGGCATAGTGTTATGGTATATTACATTTTTGTGTACATTGTGTGTCGTGAATTTACACAGTTATAGTTTTATCCATTTTAACAATGTTAAAATATGATTGCGTTTTTCAGACAAATATTCCCTAATATTACGAATAAATATTGTTATTTTATTTGATACAGTTGCAACAAATTATATTGTGTTGTTTTATATCATTCAAAGACCAGTTGTCATATAGCAATCTATCCAATAATGCCTGATAAGATTAATTTGAAAATACATGTATCATGACATGTGTATGTCATTTTCACCCACTTGAAGTTGTGCCTCGCTTAAAATTTCTTTCCTCGAGAATTTCACGGCAATAATACTGTGTCATTGCTGGAAAATGTCAATACACATGATATTTGTGTTTATAATTAATTTATGATAAATAACATGTGATTAAAATATCTAACGGAAAAATATAAAAGAAATGTGCCAATACTTGAAGTAATTTTCAATACACATGCATGCTTGATTTAATATATACACGACTATGAGAGATTATTACGACAGTACAATGAGTAAGAACATCTATGCCGTGGATAATCCAAACCTACATTTGACTTTGACCACCCTGACTATCATTGTAAGCTTACAACGCTCAAAGTGTGAGGGCGGAGTAGATGGGATTAGGTTCATTCATGCAGCAAAAATGTCAAGCCCGTCAGTTGTTGATCACAAGGTGGCTTAAATTGCATCTTCATATAGAAAATGAACAATGTTTACAAAATGGCAGTGGTAGTCTCACTATAATTCCTCAGTGCTCCTTGTGAGCATGATGAATGATAAGATTCCATGGCTTTGTTATTCGTGCGGCTCAAGTTGAACAGTTGAGCAGTCCATTTACTGGTGTGTCACCCCAAGACGTCCCCTCGTGAGAAAGAACAGGAAATTCTAGCCCACGTTTACCTGTATAAAGAATACAACAAGCCGGGTCCCACTTTTATGATAAAGATGTTCAGTTTTTGGACAGGTAGCAGTTAAATGACTGGTGAATTAGCTTCAATATGTCGGGGGGTCTATGTATTGCTGATCATCTGATTCCCCGCTGATGGCTCGTCCTTTCTCTCTGGTCTGCTCAACCTGTCATCAGGAGTCCCATTACAATCACACCTGACAGGGGGGTGTCACCTAGAAACCCGAGGTGACAAATCCAGCAGAATCCCCAATCGAGTTTGACGGGCGCAAGAGGGAGGCGTTGCCAGGTATTTACCGTAGTAACCGGTGCAACGCGGGGAGGCACCTGCCCGAGCCAGGGTGGGGTTATATCAGGTTACATCAGAGTCTTCCCCAGTGAGCACAAAACTTTGTATAAAATTTATGCAATGTTGGACCAACGTCTTCGCCGTTGGTCCAACATTGCATAAATGTTATACAAATGTTTTGTGTTGACTGGGATCGGCCTCGGGATGCCTCTCTCACAGTCTGCTCAGGGTGATCCTGTCTCACTGTGAACCTCATGGTTTACAGTCAGGGGTCCCGTGCTGTCCACCCCCATAATCCACCCCAGGAAACACGAAATATTTTTTGACCAATGCTGTTTTAATGTTGGGCCAGCGTCGCAGACGGTGGGCAAAACAGTAAAACAGTATTGGTCCTACGTCTCGTCTTAGCTGAGACACTACTTAATCTCTATGTAGCATGCACAGTGATTTAGCCGAATTAGCTCAGCACACTAACTGCCCCTAGTTTACTAGAATTCAAGTGATTTTGGTCCGTATGTCAAAATCTACATGTACCCAATCAACAGATCAACGACCAGTACTAAATACCATCTTAAAAATTGGCCTTTCACGTCCGAATGTTGTTTTATAAATTAAGGAAGATTTCTATTACATACATGTATGAACCGAAATGTCTATTAAAATCCATGTTGTTGGTTTCATATAATGAATATTATAATATAAGATTTTGATGAGAATAAGACTACAATCATGTCAAGCAAATTAACCTGATGGTGCATTACGCGAGGTTCTTGGTCTCAGAGGGTTGATAATTACATACCAAGAATCTATGTTTAGCACTGCGGGAGTGGCATGTCATTTTGTCTTGGTTTGCTCACATGATAAAATGGCGGTCTTATCGTCTGGCACAAGTTTGCGATCTATATTAATACTACCACTGTAATACTACTATTATTTCAACTTCATATCTCGTTTAAATAAAATTTAGAATGGTAATATCAAGAGAAATGACATTCGAACGTCTTTATCACAACTCTTCTAAATCTAGATACGACAAGATAGACAGACATATATTTTATTGATATTTTACATATATATTAATATAATCATAGATTAATTTCAATGTGTTTAGGTTTTTGTGGGCTTATCAAGGCAGTGGTAAGAAAAATGATTTTATATCTCGTTATTAAGCTCGTAGCAAAGTCTTGACATGTCTAAGAATTCTACGAACGCCTCAAGAAAACCCGTCATCATAGGGATGACCTACGAGCGCATTAGGAACAACTTCAGAACAACTAGAGAACGCTGTGAGAACACCGTATAGATCTTATCGATGGAGCATTTTTGGAATTTTGTACGTAGTTCTTAGGGTGTTCCAAATGCGATCATATGGTATTTGTAGATTCTTTCACATATTTCGTTTCATTTTTTACAAACTTACGTAGTTGGTAAGGTTGCTGTTTAATTCGCAAGAGCATCTTGAGATAGACTTGAACTTAATTAGTGATTGTCTTCAGACGAGGGATGTAGAGCTTCTACTTTTTCAGCATGGCTGCCCCACGAATGTTCACGAACGCCCAAACTATTAGAAACCAAAAATTTGCACTGCGTTCTTACACACGCTGAAAGAACTCCGTAAGAAAAACTTAACATCGTATGCAGCTCTTAGATTTTTCTAGAAGCGACCGCGCGACCACCCTCTGATGATGAGTTTTTCTTGAGCCATCCGTAGAGTTCTTATACATATCCAAGACCTGGCTACGAGCTGAAGAATGATATAAGAAATTATTACGCTTTTCTTACGATCGCCTGGGGAAAGCCGCAAGTAATGCTTCCGAAATCGTTGGTACAGCGTACATGCGGATCATTTTGACCAGGTTGTTACATGATAGAACTAGAGAGCTCAATAATAGCACAATTATTCCTACGGTGACCGTAAGCATGCCACAATGATTCATCAAGCTGTTATGATGGCCCTTTGGGCGCTTGTACGAGCACCGTGCGAATATAGAGAGTCGTACGACGCTCGTACGAACTAACCCAGGTGTCAGTAGGGTGGTGCGAGGCGACAGTAAGTAGTTATCATATGAATTAATCAGTAACTTTACTGATTTCGTAAGTAGGTTTTGCGAATTTTTGTGACGCCGTACGTAGGAAATAAAGATTCGTACGAATCTATTGGTCTTGTGAACCTTTGTGGTCGATGTATTAGCCCTCTGTGTATTTCTGGCTCTATAATACATTATATTCTGCTTATTGTGTGTGGGTTTTTTTCCAAATAATGGTTCCATATGGATAGCAGGGTGATACATTAGCCATAAAATTAGATAACTAAATGAGCAAATGCAGTCAGGAAATGTACAATTTAGTTGACTGGTCCACTGCCATTATCACAAGTGCCTGTCTTTCTGTCTGCTGTCAGTCTGACTGGGGCTGCATCTAATTAACATCACATGAGCTAAAAAGGGAGCTGAAAACCTGTGCTGATATAACAATCTGTAGGATTCAAATAATCTGCCTCTCAGGAATGTGTTATTAAAGCAACACATGCGATTTCAATGTCGGAAGTATTTTCCAGTATTCTTTATACGCGCTGCGTTCCTATTCTAAAATTATATTATAGAAAACTGCGCTACCGAGTAGTGGATATAAACGATTATTTTGCAACATTTTCGCAATGTTGCACTGCTCATTGTAGCCGACGTTTAAATTTCGCCAGGTTAACTAATCTTTATATAGGTCATTTCCGCTACTAGTGACTACCCAGACAACACAAGACGTTGAGCCAATGTCAGTTTGATGTTTACCCACTGTCTACGATGCTAACCCAGCATTTATCCAGCATTGACCTTACGTCTTGTATATGTTGTGCTCCAGGTTAAACCCATGTAGAAAACAGGGAAACACAACACATTTGAATAACATTCGTACAACGCCGGTCCAACGTCCTTGACGTTGGACCAACATTGTACAAATGTTATACAAATGTTTTGTGTTTACAGGGAGTTGAAGATGTGCATTTTGAAGAGCACAGTTGAGTATGATGATGGACGCCAGTGTGACCACGTAATTGTGCCTGTAGCTGCCATGCATAAAAAAGCCAGACAGACGTTTATCCAGCGTCAGATCAACGTCTGTTAAATTGGCCTGACGTTCACCCAACGTTGAGCCAGCTTGTGACTAGGATCAGCAGACCCCGGACATGACACGGCGGAGATCGAGCCACTAATTTGGCGCAAATCGTTTTTGCCGGCGCATTAATACGTTAACAGCCGGACACGGTGCACCGGGACACTCCGCGATCAGGCCACGAGAGTTCCGCTTGTCCGTTTAACGTCAATCTGACAGGCATGATGGGTAAATGTGCGCCGCCAAAAATAAACCCTTTCAACTCCAGAAACAAGACTGCCATTTTGCCTCACCGCATTAGAGACGTTATTATGTAGATTTTATATGTGTTATTCACTAAACATGATGACTTTGTCAGCAATGATAGTCTTTGAGTGGGCAGCTCACCCTAACGGCACGTGATCCCATATCTGCATCATTCAAATGTGTCTCTTTAATATTACAATCAAATCTGGCAAATAAGATAAATATATATTATCTTGAAATTGAAAATAACCATAAATAATTTCTGAAATAGCCTAGTCAACACTGTACATTGGTTCTACTCTGTCACAATGTCGGGCCATCATTTACATGCACGACGCTGGGAAGTATACGCCGCTTTTATAAGCTCCCAGACCGTTCGTGTTCATGTCGTTGTCAGTTTTGTGTAAAATGGAGGATTGAAAATGGGGATGATGCGGACACTTAACCTGGGGGTTGGTTGACATGACAGAGGTGGGCTACCTCACGTCACCGTGTCACTGACAGCCATGTAGCTGCTGACACCACGGCCTACTCAGAAAACACAACACGTTTAGCCAATGCTGGTTTAATGTCTGCGACGCTGGGCCAACATTAAATCAACATTGGTTCAACGTCTAGTGTTTGCTGGGTAATTTAACCCTTGAAGCGCCAAATGTTAGAATTTTAATTTTTACCCACTTGAGGTTATGTCTCGCTATATCGTGAACCACAACTACTAGTGGGTAGTGTACAATTTAAATAAAAAAATACGTCAAATTATCAATTTCAATGCCAATTTTTTTCAAATTCCCTTGTTTAAATGACAAATAAAAAGGCTATGAAGGGCTATAGATATTATTAGAACTTTATTGGTTGCCATGTCGGCTTAATGTTGGCTCAATCAATTATATTCAGCGTCCAATATAGGCCTCCTAAGGGTGCATATGGCACCGCGTATAGATTCATGTCAGTGTCAAAGCAGGGCAAGCTCGCGTTGTCTCGTGTTCCTGAACATTTCACCAGTTCAAATGCCTTTATACCTACTGGGAAATACGCCTGCTCTTAAAGGCTTAGTTTGGAGTGATTATAAGCACACTCATCATTTATTTATTTGATAATACTATATATTCAGTGATTTTAATACCGTCCACATATGAATGTCCACTCATTTAAAGATGCACCTCATAAAATCAAGTATACCCACCCTTAATGTACATCATTTATGTTGACAAAATCAATCATAATAAATAGGGGTGCTGTAGCAGATAGAGGGTGCGTGAGGAGGGTGTGATGGGAGACATTTTCCTGTCCTGATGATCATGTGTGATCAGGAGGTACACATTATAGCTGTCAACTAAATAGTGAAGGCACCCAAAATGACGTCCTCGTGGGGAGCTCTCTCAACCCTACAACTCCGCCACATTTTAAACATTTATGCCCAATATGAGTATATATTACAAGACTATTAAAGCATTGCTTGTTTTTAATACAAAATGTGGACTTCTGTATAAAATTTGTGCAAATTTTATACAAATGTGTTTACTGGGTTGTCATCAAATAGGCAATATTTCGTTTCAGGGTAGATTATTTTACCCAAGTTAAGGAAGAGACTGTTTGCAGCGGGGATACAACTTGTTTTATTGCATCATATTTTCCATTCACCACACATAATGATGTTTACAATGAAAAAGGTCGTATGTGCCTACATATATAGTTAGACACATATGGGGGTTTTGTCTTGTGAATATATGTATTCATTTCAAAGAGATCATCTGTACATATTTTTTAGATAATACAAATTATGCACATATTTTTACAATGATAACATATATAAAAAGATAAATTCCTAAAGTTGTCTGACTGACGGACCTTGAACGTAAAATAATACTTGATGAAATCCACGTCATTTAATTATTACATGACACATTGGCTGGAAAATAAGATGAATAACTACAGGGCAATCTCTAGTTTATGTAATAAAAAAAGATTTGCTCTTTACAAATATTACTATTAAGTAGTTATTTTATCTATGGTTTTAGTGCGAGAAACAAAATTTATGTATAATATCTTTTTACTTATTTTTACTTTAAGTGTAATTATCATGTATTTTATCCTGGATGTCGAGCTTAGTTAGGGTGCTGTATTTGACATCCTGTATTTGATATCCTGATTATATTATATAATAAAATAAAAAAATATTTAAATTAAAATTAAAATTAACATTAAAAAATTAATAAAATATTTCAATAAATTTTAGATGACTTTATAATCAGTTCTTATTTATAAAACAATAATATGAATATCTAGGGATTATTAAAATTGCATCGGCTATATAAGTGCAATAAAAAAATGATTTCGTATACAGGGTTTCATATAAAAGCTTCCAGGCATGTCATGAGAGGCGAGTCTCCTTTAATATCAAGAATATATAATATAGTTATTATATATTCTTCTTAATATATATGTGGTAACTGTCTAGTAGTATACATCGTCTTCATCTATTACAGTTTTTTAGTGTGGTCTCGATAATGCTTTATTCATTCATTTTTTTTTTCTTTGGGATAACCATAATAAGCTGTGGCTACTTTTCAAATACTGAATTTAGCTGTGATAATATGATTTATTTAACTGTATTGACCATGTAGACATACCTTCAATTTGTAAATCGAAAATTCAATATAATTATATCGACTGCTTCTCCAAGCATTTATCTGGCCCATCGACAGCTGCTCTGGTTTTTTTAACGCGCTGTAGTTTTTAACAACAATCTACTAGCTTACAAATTGAGCCAATAAAGCCAGCATGGAATTGGTCAGATCTCTGTGTGTGTTCTTTGTCGTTCCTAATCAATCCAATCACTCTCGATTAGGATTGCCTCTACCTAGCCTGCGCGGACCAAGTGCGATGTTTTAACACTCCATACAGGAGAAACAATAGGTCGATGATTGAAGGCAAGACGTGACTCGCAGAAAGCCGGCCAGTCACTGGGTGTGGTCCTACCGGAAGTGTTCAGCCACCTTCTGTCCTGAAACTGTGAAGAAAAACAGGCCCTACCTGTTTAGCATCTATTATCGCCCTAAAGAAAACCACATTCTTTCGCCACGTTCGGACCTAGCTGCTCAGCATGCAGTGCACCAACTAGCAAGAGATCAATACTCGGGGAATGCTTGTCTAATGTTGGCCCACCACCCGGCCAGCACTGTACCAGTTTATCAGAAAAAGCAGTAGGTGGACATCTCTGTCAGCAGACTACGGGGGGCATTTCTCAGCCGACACAAGACGTTGAATGAATGTTGGTTTAAAGTTGGTTCACCGTCTGCGACGCTGGATCAACGTTATACCAACATTGAGTCAACGTTTGTGTCTGCTGGGTTGAGGGGCAGAGCAGGCACGCCTTTTGGTGTTCAAGTGGTGCTTATGAAAGCGGCCAAATGTTCACATCTAGAGGTCCCTCTTCATCATCTTGTCCCCTCCTGGAGGTTGGCATTCAGTCACGCCTGTTATACAGTGGTCCCCATGCTGTGATTTCAATTCTCTCAATATATCTATATGCAAACGGTCATTCCAGCCAGTAGTAATCTTGTTATACGTTATGTGTAAATGACTGCTGGATGGGATAGAATATTTCTTCTGAAGCGTTGTCATGTCTAAGTAATATTTGCAGAGACTGTTGTGTGTAATATTCGACTTACAATGTAAGATAGTCAGCTATCACTATTACCACACATAATTATCTTATAGTTATAAAAAAAACAGCTTGCATTTTAGCACCATGCAATGTTCCATCATCTATGTTAGAATGCAGAACACAAACTTTAACTGGTGTTTGCTTGATCACGAGGCTCTGACCAGCTTCGTTTACAGATTAGAACAGCTTGTAAAAACAGAGGGTTAGTGTTGTGCCTAATCATAATTGATGATTCAAATCTAAGTTGACCACTGTTGACCATCAGCTGATTGCTGTCCAGTACACAAACACGATACATTGAACTAGTGAGGTTTTGATGCTGGGCCAGCGTCTCTGCATTAAAACATCACCGGTTCAGCAGTGTATCGTGATTGCAGTCCAGCACACCGCCTGCTGACCACCGCATGCTGCTGACCACCCCATGCTGACCATCCAATCTGACCACCATTTACTGCACTTACCACACCAGAGGAGAAAGTTAGGTAATACACAGCTAAAGTGGTATTCTGACACACACTGTGACGATGGCATCACGTGAAATCACTGGACAACACACCACTGACTATAACTGCACATTATGAAGACAATGACAATTCACAGGTTCACCTACACCATGCTGATTGATTTTTCTTGATCAGAACAATTGATCTGTGATCTCTACTTTTAACTATGATGCATACACTTAAGTTACAACAGCTTTGATTCCAATAAATGTTTTGTGAGCACATTTTAATAATAAAAAAGTATTGTCTTGCGTTTATCTGGAAAAGGGGACAAAGTTCAATTTGATTTTTTTAAGAATGACTCGGCATTAAATCATGCCATGTAGCAAAGCCTTATGAAAAGACAAAGATACTGATTTAGAAGGCTGAAAAACTTAGTAGAGAGGAACGTGGCGATTCTTGAGTCTTGATGTTGTATACTTGGACGAAGCACTTTTACTCAGGCGTACAGGGAACAGAGAAAGAAAGAGCTATGTTTATGAAATGGCAGCAGGTTAAAACGACACATGACTAAGCTGAAGTAATGTGTAATGAGAATCACATCAGACTGCAATACTGTACCTTTACTTGACATAATAAAGATGATGTAACATTATTATCAGCTTATATTATATAATTTTATCTCAATTTTTTGTCTATATTATATTGATATTATAGAAACACACGTATGTACTCAAAGGTACATTTGAACTAAATAGCTTAATGTATGCTGATCAAGTATTAAAATGAGTACTATATCATTATAGAATCTTATTTACCTGATCTCACAGATTCAGTCCTATTCAATAATATTGAAATTAGCGAATTTGCTCCTACTGAATTAGGTTTAAAAACAAACTCTTCTGGAAAATGATGATTTTGAGCAAACAATTGACTAATTGCAACTAGTGTCACTTAAAGTTATTTAAGATTAAAATGGGCGTTTTGATTTAAATTTCAATTATTTTCATGGTGGATGACAAAAACACTTAGTGTAACGAATTGTTCTCTTAAACAACCGACTCATTGTATAAAGAATCAATAACTTGAAATAGATTTAAATACTAGTTGAGATAAGAAACGATTGAAAAAATGTACTGTTATATTCATAAACTTCATAAGATCCTATTGAACAACTGCTGTAAATTAAAGTCAATGTAATGGTAGGTAAATAGAATTGTATAGCAAGATTTTGAATTATCAGCGCTAAGTTATTATTGGGGTGGGGTGAGGGGTGGTGTTAATCTCAATGTGTTCTATGTCAGATTAAATGGTTCTTTAGTTGGAGGGCGATGAAGTGTGACGTATTGTCCGTCTGGTGATTTACCCTGCCTGCGATGAACAATTAATCTGTAAACGATATCACAGCTAAATCCTTTATCATTATAAGATAAGATCAGCGGTATTAGATCGAGTCACATATATCAGATGTCTCTATATAGCTCCGATTGAAAGCCTTGTCAACAAGCTGTGGACATTCACGTGTAGGGTGGGGGGAGGGGGTCAGGGCAATTGACCCCCCTCGTGGTCACAGGTCGTCCTGGCCGTCCACAACTCGATCAAATGCTTCACTGAATGGCGGCCATTATCGCCCGTGCCCCTGCTGAGTCATTGTGACGTGTGGCTGGCCCAGTACGCTGGCACTTGAGCTCTGTCCACCCCTGTGAACTGCTAATTGATTTTATAGAGGTCGTTACAAGGTTTAGTAGATCTCCGCCCAATGTGATCATAAATTCGAACTTGTGATCTCTCGAGCCCGATCGGCTAGAACGAACTATAAAAATATTGTAATATTGTCTGCACAACTTGGCTTGATTAACGTCTTATGATATAATGTTATGCTGAAAATCATATTGTTTGTTATTGCTTATCAACCAGCTTTTGGTTATTTATAAAGAAGAAAATAAAATATTTCAAAAATTTTATTTTTAATTATCGAGCTGTAGAAATTAATTTGAAATTATTCTGGGGGTGAAATTAAGTACAAAACAGATTGACTGCAAAACAAAACCGAAAAATATATGTATCTTTCTTTTAGCAAAATACATTACGAAATAGTGATGTTTTATTGATTCCTTATTAGAAGGATATGTGTGAGATATTATTTGTAAAACAAACGATGTGTAAACGATGTCCAGAATCAATGACCGACTACTAAAACATATCATATGATTGGCTATTATCCACGTTGCATTGCAAAAATAGAGAATGTGATATCAAAATAAAATGTTCATTTAATATTGAATGTACAATTAAAGGAAGATGTATTATAAGTGATATAAAGGTTCTATTGACATTTTGCTTTTGTAAATTAAATTATATAAGAAATTATCAACAATATAATATTGTAGTTTTATATGTGAATATTTTACCTATAACATATGAGTTTGTTAAATATTTTTCGGCGGTGTGTGTCCAGCGTATAATTATGTTTGTCATAGTTTACTGTTTTATGTATCTGTCTCTGTAATATTCTCTGATAAATAAAATATAAAATGTACGTCTTGAGGAAAAGTAGATATAAAATTATTCCATAATAATATCATTATATACAGTCACATATTTTAAGTGTAATATGGTAAGCACATTATATGTATTTATTTTATCGTCTATAATGTGAGTGTTATACACTACTACTCACGACCTATTTCAAATTCTGAATAAACTTTTTTCACGTCGATATCATTTAGCAGCATGTCTACCAAGCACACACGATATGTCTACACAGTGTTAGTTTAATGCTGGGCCAGCGTTGTAACGCTGGCCCAGCATTAATCCAGCACTGTGTCTCGTGTCAACTGGCCAGTGAGGGTTGTTATAACGTGAATGAGTCCCGCCCATCATGTCCGCCTACCTATATGCTCATCATACACTCACCTTCTAATAGACTACCTGATTTACCATCACACACGTCCACGTGTTCACATGATGTGTACGGTACGTGCAGCCTTATTAGGTGAATTTATAAAGGAAATAGAGGAGATCGACAGACAAGGGGTTTACTGTACATGCTTTATGGAAGGGAACCCAAAGATTGCATGGAAGACAGTTTTACACAATTATACCTAATATAGAAAATGCCTATCGCATATGAACATTTTTGTGCATTACATACATACAATTGTGATTATAAGGAGACGAAATATGAAACATAATTATTCATTTCGCTCATATCATTTTGTTTTCCATTTTCGAATTGTGATAAATTACTGAATTACAACGTTGCTACGTATCGTTTGCGGTCTTAATTGTATCAAAGAGGGTATATGTGAATCGAAAGTACTGAAAACCGCATTTTGTGTATGATATATAGAAACTATTACTTTGGGTATATCATTTGTGTATTGATTGGAGCCTACGTTTAGAATTAACATTAGTTTACACATTTATATACTTTCTGTACCAGGCGATATGGAGCGTTAAATTCCTGTTCGACCGCTTTTGATAACATTTCATATGTTGATTCTAAATATATATCTATGTTTTGAAATACGTATTTATAAAGCGATGCGTTTATTAAAATAAATAAAATACATTATATAACAAACAGCCAGTAACCTAATCAATAGGGTAAGTCATTCACCCTTACTGTATACTCTTAGTGATCAGATTATTATATAGCATCACCTCACCATAATTAAAAAATAATATAATGAGGGACAGGAAACGAAATCAATAGTATCACTAAACACTGAGCATTAGCCCAATGTCGACTCAATGTTATCCCAGCGTCTTAGACGCTGGGATAACATTGAGCCGACATTGGGCCAAGCTCTGTTGTTTGTGACTATGATATATACACAAATTAGAGAGAAGGCTTCTAATTATCACTGGGTAATTAAGTAATATATCCCTTGTAATTACACGTGATCACGCTGATCACTGTTGATCACTGTTGTACACGCTCAATCACAAGCCACGGCTACACACACCGCGGTGTCTAATTGGCGGTGATCTACAGAAAAGACAAATCAATGAGAAATCAATCATGTGATATAGATCATTAGGCATACCATCTATACAGACAACAGCTCCCTATTCATTTGGATGATTAATTAATTACTGTTTTCCTGAGTTTAAATCCCATGCTACTTCCGGTGGAGATGTTTGTAATTTCTATTATACGTGTATAGTGATAACTATACTTATTAATTAGGAGACTCATAATTGAAATGTTGGCTATTATATTTTCTTGAATTTTATTACGAATTGAAGTATTCGAACATGGCGTTAATTGTATTTATTTTTAGGAGCGTTGAAACTTAATAATAAACTTATCGTACATGATTGTGACATTTTAGGATTGATTAATTAAAACCTGTCTATATAGCTGATGTGTGAAAATATATTTAATATACAAATACCTCATATGTCATACATAAGACCACGATGACTTTTTTCTCAATAATATTTTAATTGATTGATTGATTGATTGATTGATTGATTGATTGATTGATTGATTGATTGATTGATTGATTGATTGATTGATTGATTGATTGATTGATTGATTGATTGATTGATTGATTGATTGATTGATTGATTTATTGATTGATTGATTGATTGATTGATTGATTGATTGATTGATTGATTGATTGATTGATTGATTGATTGATTGATTGATTGATTGATTGATTGATTGATTGATTGATTGATTGATTGATTGATTGATTGATTGATTGATTGATTGATTGATTGATTGATTGATTGATTGATTGATTGATTGATTGATTGATTGATTGATTGATTGATTGATTGATTGATTGATTGATTGATTGATTGATTGATTGATTGATTGATTGATTGATTGATTGATTGATTGATTGATTGATTGATTGATTGATTGATTGATTGATTGATTGATTGATTGATTGATTGATTGATTGATTGATTGATTGATTGATTGATTGATTGATTGAAGCATTCATTCATTCATTCATTCATTCATTCATTCATTCATTCATTCATTCATTCATTCATTCATTCATTCATTCATTCATTCATTCATTCATTCATTCATTCATTCATTCATTCATTCACCTCAGATTTATAAACCTTCCTCAGTGTTAATACACTAATAACATCATGTAGTTTATTCAGGCACAACTGGACGATCTACAGCAGCAAGCACAACATATGCTAGAAACAAAAATTGTCTCTTCCCCATCTACGTGTGAAAGTTAGTATTGTGGGGAGCCTCCGTGACCGAGAGGTAGCGTGCTCGTCCTCAGACCGCCAGGGCTTGAATTTCGAATCCTGTGTCTGGAAGACAGTGTCATCTCAATCATCTCACCATCCTCAGTAGGTTCTCCTGGCCCAGTTTAGCCTATATATGTGCACAAAGGTGGCCTAAAGCCCGATTCATTTCATTACAACATACATGTATGCTGGGACGTACATGATATCTTAATATTGCTTTTGCCAGCAGTGATGTGATATCTACACTTTTTTAGCCATAATATTAAGCTTCCTGGTTCGGCCTAAGTGTACTGATAATAATGTTGTTATCGAGACCCACCTAATATTTTCACGTCACGTGGTGTTGAACTGCCAATCAACACCCGTCATTTCCGTGTGGTAGCGATTAAAAGACAACTTTTGCTGTGATATCTTGGAACATATGTCAATAGGTGAAACGCAATGGTTTATGTGACTATATTCAGCCATGTCAGATACATATTTATTTGCCCAAAAGCATAGTGACACCCCTTAGCTTTTTAGCTATTATTTAGATGAATCCGTATACATTAACATTTATATTTCCTAATGCCGAGTCAGCGTCGAAGACAATGGCCCAGAAGTAAAACATCATAATTATATATATAATAAAGATAAAATAAAATAGGGATAAAATGATTCGATTGTTTAGTAAACCATTCCTATTAACACTAAATGAACACATGCAGACATATGTGCTGTACTCTCATGTATTATATCAGTAATTACTAGTCATACATGGTTGATTAGGTTTGTATTTGAGGGCATTTTACTCAACATATATCACCCCCTAATCAGACAAGTCTGTTTGTTTATCCTGGGTCTAATAGGGATGAGCGAGTCAGGATATAATTACCTCATGATTAATCACGCGACTATAATTATCTACATTTGATCTGTGCGAATTCAATCAATTAATCTGGAATAATTATTTGGTAGGGCGTATTTTTAATTAGAGGCGGGGCATTTCCGCCTTGAGTCTTTTCATGGCGATTCTCAGAGATTTTTAAATTAAAAATATTTTAATTATAAGTGAAGTATAAATCAATCAAAAACAACACATTGACATTATGTGCAGGTTTAAACCCGTACAAATTCAATGTGTTGTTTAAACTGGCAAATAGCGAAACATTTTTTACCCGAACTATTTATTTTATTTGCACAGTCCCTTTTTGAAATTTGATTTGAAAAGCTGCATTATATTTTGTATAATGATTTTGTATTGTGATTTAGTATATTATTTGGTAAATTATATTTTGTATTATTTCAAATAAGGTGGCTTCTATGCCAGCTACTCTTTGTGTCCTAATTGGAGTCATTCTTACATGATATTCAATTTATATTATTCCAGTGTTATTTGTCGGATATACATTTTTCTTATTCTTCTTCGTGTTGACGCTCATGAAAGCAGAGTGATGTACAATGGAAATCAGACATTTCATTTGAGGATTATAGACGCAAAATGAAACTTTATAATATTGATTTAAATTGTGTGGCTATCTATTGTAGAGATTTGGCAGCATATGGACCGTCAACATAAAGTAGTCGTGTAGCTTTTGTCAGTACTGGGATACTTATCTTTCTAAAGCTGTCAATCACTCTGGCACTTACTGCTCCTTCACCGACACCCTTCCCGTGCTGCAGTTAGATCATAAAAATAACATATTTCTGACTCCTTAACAAATAAACATCTAGTAACATTTCAAATGCAATAACATTTTATGAGCATGTATCAATTATTCATGTTAATAGGAACATTTAATATTTTGTGTATAGTTGTATATGATAAAGATCACAATTCTTATTAAAATAGATTAGTAATGCGTACATGTTCACATGTCATCACATGTCATGTCCCCATAACCAATACTGAATTGATTTCGGCTGAGTGAAAGACTGTAGATAAATTTGCGTTGTGTTATTGAGAGATCTCGCAGTAGTTGTGGTGAGGCATGTTAACAAGGCCAGGACTCCCCCGCTGTCTCTTTATCTAGTCACTCTTCTTTATTATACATTCACTCCATTCACACCAAACATGACGCAAATGTAGGGCCTACTGCTAAATAAAAATAGTTATTTATTGAATCGTTCAGCTCCGAAACAATCTGGTTAAAATCACGATCTGCGCATGCATAATTTAATATTTGAACCACTTATATAAAAAAAAACAATTTCTTATGTAGTCATGAATTGATAAATATATATATTTGTTCTTTTCAGTTATTTGGCTATGAGGATAAACGGGTTCGGTTTTCAAGTTTTAGAATAAGGATGTCATACTTGACAATACTAGACAAGTGTTGCTAGACTTAATAGACATGTTAACATAGCTAACAAAGTGATTTTCACTGTCTGTGTCACGACCACCACAGAAAACACAACACTTTGCCCCAATGCTGGGGTACTATAGGGCCAGTGTCGAAGGCGATGGGCCAACAATACTCCAGCATTAGGTCAACATATGTGCGTATTTAACTATGGCGTGTTACACATGTAATATGTAGCTATGTTAGTACATAATTATTTCAACATGATTAATCCCTATAATAATAAATTCGTAATCCCAATACAGTATATATCCACATTTAAATGCTTATTTTCGGCTTGATTTCCATTCATATCAATTCACTGATGCTGCGAATAATATAGTGTATGACTGGGGAGAGTAAATATTTATTGGCAGTTGTAACATGTCAATATATTTTCTTCTATCATTATGAGTTACGTTTAAAACAAGTATATCATCCTATAAATACGTTTCTTATTTCTTACTGTTTTTTATCAAACAATAACTCACCTAATTTATTTTCTATTTCTCGGTACATCTCTACTTTTATTAGAGTGCAGAAATAAGAAAGTACTTGCAGGTATTTCTATTATAAGTGACATTGTTTGTTATTTCGGGTTTTGAACATCTTGTCATGATACATCCACATCATGATAAATTCGACTGATGTATTTGTTCTCACTGGCAACAGTATCCCTCCAAGAAGCAGCATATATCGACATGTAAAATTATCTAGTGCTAGGATGCCTCATTACGCTCCTTTTTACACAACATACATTAGTTATAATGCATTGGAAAAAAACGCAATACACATAGGATATACAATTCTAAGTGAATGTCCGTAAATCTAAGGCCACTATGTTTTTTTCTCTGTTTTAGATGAGCGCGCACATTAGAATTAGGCCGCGCAATACCAAAAAAAACATGTGTTTTTTCTGCCTAGCGCGCATTAGATTGTTGCCGATCTCCGAAAAAAACCATTAAATTTCGAGAGATAAAAAATATTTTTCCGGCTATGTTTTTTTGCTTGTTTTTTGCTTTTTTAAATAGGTCAAAATTTTTTTTTATTTTGTCGCCCTCATTAACTTTTACAGAAATATGATCAATGTTTCCAAAATATGTTCAATGTTTTTTTTTCCTAAATGTTTTTTTTTTCCCGCCCTCCCTCATTAGATTTTGGATTTTTTCTGATCTAAAACAGATATATTGAACAAAGTGGCCTAATAGTCCACAAACCATACTGCATAGTTATGTACATATTTATATGTTATGCATGCCTAAATGATTTATTTATAAGAAACAATTGATTCTGAAATTAATTAAAGAACGAACATGTTATTTTAGTTGTAATTAGATGTGTGATTGTGCATAATATAGAGACAGGATCACACGTATATATTTGTCAGTTGATGTGTCTGAGAAGCTAATTTAGCAGGATGAGGCTTGGGACAACCTACCGCTTCAAAGGTAGCTGAAAAACACACAACACACTCAGCAGATGGTGCGTCTCCTATGAGTGTGAACTTCAAGTGCTACACTGCTCCACACGAGATGTCGACCCAATATTGATTTAATGCTGGGCCAGCGTCGTAGTCGCTGGTCCAGCATTAAATCAACATTGGGTCAACATCTCCTGTTAACTGGGTACTGATAATTATCATGATTATACATCTATCTCAATACTGAAGCTTCACAAATGGTCTGCTGACTGGTCTACATTGTGATATTATATTGGCACACATAGAAAATAATGCTGCAACTTCATCTTCTATAATAAATCAAATAACTTCATTTAATGGAGTCTGCTGCGCTCGTCTGACCACTTGGTTAACACCCGGACATAGATTATTTTTATAACGAGACCTCGCCTGGCCCAGTTTAGCCTATATGTGCACAAAGATGGCCTAAAACCTCATTCATTTCATTTCATTTATAATGAGACCAAACGATTTTATATAAAAACGTGTGTATTTTTATAAGCAGGTATTTAAATTTATAAATCGTTATAATTATCTGCTATTAAAAATCTAAAATATGCATTATATTTTACAAAACTATTGCACAGATCTAATCTAAGGATGATTTGACAGTATATTCTTTTCTGTAATGCATGTGTACATTTTAAAACGTCAACCATACTAAACATTGTATAAAGCACAAAAGACATGTGATATAAGTATGTTCTACTACGTATCGATTGCCATTGATATGTACACAATACATTTAATTGGATTTGACTGGTTTGATTGCAGAAGCTAACGTGTTGTAATTGCAATCAAATATCAACTAAAGTCGATGCGTGGTCAATTGATGGGTGGGAGGTCCGTAAACTGGACACTGACACTTAGCACGCTACGGCGGGTTATGCGTGTCATAATGGGCTGATTATTAATTTGAAATGAACTTGCAACCTAATGTTGTAACTAAATTTTATAATATTTACATAATTATACTAAATGTAATAAAATACATTTCACAAACAACTGATGCTTTTGATAGGAAATAGCAAACCTATTGAAACGGATAATCACATGAATAATCACCTTTGATTAATTAATCATTTTAAGTTTACATTTTTTATAGCTTGGAGCCAATCCTTTTAGACATTCTCTAAACCACGTACTCCATGCACGTAATGATGCAGTCTGTGGCACCTCAATTAGGTATTACAAAAGTGATTCAAATCACTGGCATCAGAATACATAATACATTTATTGATCAGTTTATTAAATCTATATATCAGGTGCATTAATGTATCTGGACCATTACATATACCTTGAAGCTGGATACATTGACCCAATGTTGGCTCAATGTCGGGCCACCGTCTACGACGGTGGCCCAACATTGAACCAACATTGGGTAAACGTATCCCGTTTGCTGAGAATGGACTTGATTAATGAGAATAATGGCTGAGAAAGCAGGTGACGTAAGTCACTAGTCAGGCATTATAGGTGGTGATAGCTTCCGCATGATCTGTCCAGACTGACATTGGTACACTGACCAGTGGCTGACCAGCGTCCATCTCCCGCCGTTAGCGCCCCAGGCCCCGCCACCCTGCCACCAGCCACAGATTTATTCGTCACCTCGCAGTGACAAGTATTTCCTGCGGGACTTAAGGTGTTAACATCAGTGTGAAAGTTGGCGGGTCGGTGACGTACAGGCATTTAGCCGTCATCATCTGGTTATCATCGCCCATTACGCATGCTCTGCAAAACCAAAAGGCTATATCTGCTGACTTGTGAAGTGAGCAGATACTGCCTTTCGGCTTTACATGACATCATACAGGTTATTTATAATATCACAAACACATTCAACATAGAATGATTTAAGTGGTCAGATACATTTAATAATCTTACTTCGGGTATAATATTATCTTTAAATATATATGTTTCAAATTGGGGAGGTGATGTAGGCCCCTAGAATATCATTAAATACAATATCAACCTTATTCATTTGTAAATCAATGCAAAATGATATATTGTGGTGCTCATTCATTATGCTTGCTTGTTCGTCATTATTGTAAACCTATTTATTTCAATTTGGATGACCCAAAAATTAGCGCTAGTCGAGGGGCTCTATTTCATAGATAATCACGTAAATCCTTGTTTAGTCATATGAAGATCATCACATGCGCCTCCCTCACTTCAAATAAATTTGGTTATTCTCGTAATCTCCACATTCAATGAATGAATCAATGAATCAATGAATCAATGAATCAATGAATCAATGAATCAATGAATCAATCAATCAATCAATCAATGAATGAATCAATGAATCAATGAATCAATCAATGAATCAATGAATCAATGAATCAATGAATCAATGAATCAATCCATCAATCAATCAATCAATCAATCAATCAATCAATCAATCAATCAATCAATCAATCAATCAATCAATCAATCAATCAATCAATCAATCAATCAATCAATCAATCAATCAATCAATCAATCAATCAATCAATCAATCAATCAATCAATCAATCAATCAATCAATCAATCAATCAATCAATCAATCAATCAATCAATCAATCAATCAATCAATCAATCAATCAATCAATCAATCAATCAATCAATCAATCAATCAATCAATCAATCAATCAATCAATCAATCAATCAATCAATCAATCAATCAATCAATCAATCAATCAATCAATCAATCAATCAATCAATCAATCAATCAATCAATCAATCAATCAATCAATCAATCAATCAATCAATCAATCAATCAATCAATCAATCAATCAATCGATCGATCGATCGATCGATCGATCGACCAATCAATCAATCAATCAATCAATCAATCAATCAATCAATCAATCAATCAATCAATCAATCAATCAATCAATCAATCAATCAATCAATCAATCAATCAATCAATCAATCAATCAATCAATCAATCAATCAATTAGTTGTTAATTTAAACTACAATTGAAAAAGGAATATATATATAAAATACTGTTGATGCTGTGGCTGATGTTATTACTGTTGTTGTTGTTGCTGATGTTATTACTGTTGCTCTTGGTGTTGTGAATTGAGCTGTTGCTGCTGTTGTTTCTGTGTTGATATAGGTGTTGCTGTTTGTGTTGTTGTTACTGTCGATGCTGTGTTTTTTGTTCATTTTTGTATTTTTTGTGGTGTTCTTCTGCCTCTGATTTTGTCTCGCTGTTGCTGCTGGCTGTAGATTCAGCCCCTGAAAGCACGAGACATTCACCTATTGTTGGTTTGATGTAGACACAACGTCTGCGACACTAGCCCAGCATTGAGCTAACCTTGAAATTGTTCGCGTTGGCTGGGTTTGCTGTTGTTGCTGCTTCGCGGCTGCTGCTGCTGCTGTTGATGCCGCTGCTGCTGTGACAGGCGTTGCTCTAGAGCGCTTTGAATAATGGGAGGTGGGGAGGTGGGGAGGGGAGGGGTGTGTGAGGTGATGGCGGTAATAGGATTATTGGCACTTGTTGGGATCAGGTTAACGACTTAGTCTAATGTTTACCTAAAGCATTCACCTACACTCTGTGGAGACACAACGTTAGATGAGGATAACTTTACTGGCTCTAATAATCATATAATACTAATGACTGTGTCTATGCACATAACATGAGTTAGACCAGTATAGATACTGATTATCATCATTTAAATTCATTTACTGTATTATCGCTGTTCTACATATCTTCCTGTCTCATATAGTTATAGTGACGTAATAACGTAATCTGTTATTTTTAGGGAAGTAAGTAATTTCGTATTTCTTCGGTATGAGAAAACAACCCATCAATTAAACTGTGAAATTCATGCTGTTTATTCTCCATATAACGATAATTAATTAAAATATATATATATATACATTATTATATTTTTTAAAGAAAAATTATAAGAAATACAACAATCAGTTTGTCTTCAAATGTTGCAATTTTTGGGAGACAGTGTTTTTTTTGTTTTTTTGGGGCATTGTAGTGTAAGCCTATGTAACTGAACTCGTTCAAAGTTATAACCGAGGAGATATAACTAAATATAGTATTATTCCATAGCTGTATGTTTCGTGATAAAAAACAGTATAATAAATTATTGTTCGTTTTTTGGAAAATTATCACCTTTATTTTTTTTAGTCAGATGAATTATTTTTTAACGTAATGGATGTTAGCAAATGCACGGTGACCGATCCTAATTGGTAATAGTTGATTAATTCGCTGAGACATGTGGTACCTGTTTTATGAAGTGTGTGATTGACAATGTATTCTTGAGATAACCCCATGATACCCCCCTTCTATTGTCTCACCATCCTCTGATCATACCGCTCATCCCCCCCCACCTCCTCAATACCTAACACATTATTAGGCATATTCATACACTGTGACACTTCACGTACCAGAGGCAACAATATGGAATTATTATCTATGCCGCAATTGTGACATGTGTACCCCGCAGATACGTGAAACTAAACAAGTGCTGATTTAATGTTGGGACGACGTCGTCCCAACATTAAATCACACTTGCTTAAATTGTGTTTTCGTAAAATTTGAAAAATAATAAATACATACTCAGTACGAATAAAGTTTATCTATAAATGTTTATTTACAAGAAACAAATATGAACACGAAAAATATCTACCTTTTGGAAAATAAAAATGATCTTTTTTTAAACTTTTCAAATTTCCACATATTCTAGAGCCCAATGGGTGCTGTGTGAGTGTGCGCAGCCGCCTAGCATGGCGTGTGGGACAGCTCAGTCACAGCTGATCAGAAAAAGGCGGAGCAGCGTGTTGTTGTTGTCAAAGAGGCTACCAGCACGTTACCACGACGGGCTGGGCGGGCAGCATAGCAACACCACCTGTGATTGGCCAGTACACTGCCCGCCACTTGAGTGCCTGCCCCCAATGGCTGGTTCTGGCCAATGCCTGCCTAGCCTTACACCCGCCCCCTGCCGTGACCCCCCTCCTCTAGTTGTTCACTCGCCGCGTTTTCAAGCTGTGTATTTTCAGGCCTATTATTATATTTCAGCATAAACGGCCATGTCTGTGTTTGTATAAAGGTAGTGTTCTGGCTGGGACGAGGCAGTGATTTCAATCTCTTCTATCGTGAACATCACTAGATCCCGTACAGCGCACACAACCATCACCTGACTAAATGTCTTATGTTAAACCAGAGTGTGATAAAACAACAGATAAAAACAGCTACCCAACCGCCTTTATTGCTGCGTTTCTCCTGAAACTTTGATGATATTGGCAGAGGTTTTTAAAGGAGACTGATCAGTTTGCATGGTTAGGTGGAGTTTGTCTTGAGAGCCTGTGTGAGGGCTGGTCCTGACTTGTGGTCTGTGGTGGGAGACTGGGTACTTTATAAATTGGCAGGCTAGGTGACACGGAGGCAGCTAGGTGCCAGATAAGCTGAGGAGTACTGTAGTATCTCACGCGATCCCTGAGATGTGGAGAGGCAGGTGAATCCCTGGCAGACCTCACTCTGACACGGTGCTATTGACGAGGCGTGACGGGCTGCTGTGACAAGCCCACATACAGCTCTACCAGTCAAACAGTGCCACGGCCTGCTCATCCCACATTCAAGCTGCTCCAGAAATCAGAGACCAGTCTACAGACACGCCAATCTCTACTCTACCATCTGCCCTCCCCCAAGAGAGGCGCACAACGCAAGCCAGATCGCCACTTAAGGTAATGTAATCAACTCAAATGTAACTACCTGTGCATGATACTGGGGCGTTTGGCTGTCAGCTGGCAGAGGCTTTCTAAGCATTCTGCCAACAGTCAGTCACAGGCTAGAATTCAGATGTAAGGTTTAGATTGCACACACATTGAAATCATCACGGCATAAATAGACCTGTATGTTTTGATTTGAAACAGGGCAACTTCATTTAAAATCATTCATTCTGTGTGGCAAAACATGCATAGTTTGAAATCTTTAAAAAAAAATTATTAGATAAAATTGTATTTATTTTTTATATTCTAATATATATTTCAAGTATATTATATCGATATATTTTCGGGAAACATAAAGTTAATTTATTCTATAATTCTCCGACTTTTTTCTGACATAAGTTTTGCATTTTTTAATATACAGTTATATGCATTGTTATTTAGTTAAATTATTATTGTTATTTATATTAATATTTTTTCTTTACTTTTGTTACAGGAAATCTGAGCACTATATGTCGGTCTAACCAGGTGGTGACATAACTTGACAGAGCTGCAGACAGTAGTATGTACGACACTATGTTAAGTCCTCTACAGCTGACTACCATGAATATAGACAGTACCCTGAGTCATAAGAGAAGAAAGACATTATCACCAGCCAGTAGTACCACCAGTATGAGCAGTATCAGTCCTAATATGTGCTCCCCACAAAGCCAGAGTCCACGGACCAGCGAGGTGAACAAAGGCCATCTCTCCTTCTCCATAGACAGCATCATGGCCTCCAAACAGAACAATAACACCACAGACAAACTGTCACCTGGTAACAAGAGTCCCAAGAGAAAGCCTCTAGTGGCCAAGTACCAGAGAGACACAGAGGGTACTGACGCTAAGAGTGAGGGTAGACCTGGGTTCCCGTTGATCCCTATCCCCACACATGCTGTAGCTCAGTTTCCAGGATTGGCAGGATTACCTGCTGGTGTACATGAGAAGGAGATGCTCCTACAGGGATCAGCTGCTGTATCTAAAGCCATGCCTTTCTTACACCCTGCCTTTCTCATGTCCAGGATGGGAGACTATCATTCTCAGCTACTCAAACAATATCCGTACATGCAACATGGATCCCCAGTAGGACTTGGTATGCCTGGATCCCTCAGAGATCACTACCATCAGCTGGCAGGATCTGACTCTAGGTTAGGACAGATATATGGATCAGCGGCGTCCACAGGGGCGGCCAAACTACAATCCTTAATGAATGGGGGTGGTACCCCACCTGGTATGGCGGTACGTGGGGTACCAAATCACGGGGTGTACCACCACACACCCCATAGTGTACAACACGCACGTCCCCAGCCTGTACCACAGCATGGTGTACACATCAGCCCGCCCCGTGCCACGCACAAAGACACAGAAACCACGCTAGATCTGTCTGTAAAACACAGGTCACCACTGACCAACGGTCAAGATAACCACCAGGTGAAAGGTGTGGTGGACATGTCGAGTAAGGCGGCTAGTTCAGATGATGATACCCCACCCAGCAGCCCTGTCACTTCACCAGAGGGGTCCTTCTGTTCAGAGTCCAGCAGCACGCCAGGCAGCACTGAGAAGAAGCTAGCAGCTGTAGGGGGTCCTGCCAAACCGCAAAAAACATTCACGTGTCCAGAATGTGGAAAAATCTTCAACGCACATTACAATTTGACACGTCACATGCCTGTACACACAGGGGCACGGCCGTTTGTATGTAAGATATGTGGCAAAGGCTTCAGACAGGCTAGTACACTCTGTAGACATAAGATCATCCATACTGCAGATAAGCCACACAAGTGTACAGTCTGCGGGAAAGCGTTTAACAGGTCATCCACACTGAACACTCACATGCGCATACACCAGGGGTACAAACCGTACACATGTGAATGCTGTGGAAAGGGGTTCCACCAGAAGGGGAACTACAAGAACCACAAACTGACCCACTCGTCGGAGAAACAGTTCAAATGTAGTATCTGTAACAAGGCTTTCCATCAGGTGTACAACCTCACCTTCCACATGCATACACACAATGACAAGAAGCCTTTCACGTGTACACTTTGCGGCAAGGGCTTCTGCAGAAACTTTGACTTGAAGAAGCACATGAGGAAGTTACACAACGGGGCTCAGCCACCCAGCAAGGAGCTGCAGAGATTAATGGATATACAGCAGGGCAGGAGTCCTGAGGGACTCTCACCCCCAGGAGGACAGGGATCCGGACGCCTCTATCCCAGCTCCGTGCAGACGTCACCCATGAAGGGAAGCCAGAGCCGGGCATTCCTCCCTACTCTTCTCTCCCCGCCGTCTTCATTCGCCAGCCCCTCGTCATCAGCACTAATGTCGCCGTTTGTGATGCACGGAGCAAATCATGGCTTTCTCCAGAAAATATCCACGTTCATATAAAACGAAAAACTGATTACCCATCACGAAACATTTATCCAATGTTGGTTTAATGTTGGGCCAGCGTCTTCGACGCTGGCCCAACATTAAACCAACATTGGATACACTTTTCCTGATTGCTGTGTAATAAAATATAGTATCATTCATGTGACATGATCGTACAAATCAGTGTTATAGTTCTTATATTGAAGAGACAATCAAGCAAAATACGACACAACATCAGATAAATAAGTGACATCAGTGTACACTTCAAACATTATTATATTGTCGCTCCATTCTGTCACCTCATCTGCTGTTATAGTGAACTGCAGATAACTAAAGACTATGTTCGATCCCAGAGCCATGCATCATCATGAACTTATACCTACACAGGTAAATGACAATCATTTCACATGTGATAACATTTTCATTATTGAAAATTAATTATTTATTATTTATTAACAATACAGTGTTTGATACAGTTGAGTCGGTAGTTATTTTACTATGCGTTATACTATAATTATGTATCATATATTATTTTATAATAACCTTTCATTTGCGTGAAGAATTTATTAATTTTTCTCTTTCGATATTATTTTATTTATATGTAATATATATTTCCCTCTGATAGATACGGTATAACTTTAAAAGACTTACTCCCCTCTTGTAGTTTGTCTGTCACTAACGAAAAATATGCTGCCAGCAAAATTATATTTATTTTTAAAAATGCCTCGTATGTAATTTACGCTTTTCTATTTTCTCATGCTCAGTTTGCTGATTTGGTTAAAAATTATTCTATTTTTTTGTGATTGACTCACGCATGTATCAGAATTCTTTAATTGAGCAATTTATTTTTAAAACAGAATGATGTAATAATTGAATAATTATACTATATACAGGCTTAGTAGATCGAAGAGTATATAATAAGTTGGCATGTGCAGCTGATATTACAAGTTGGTTATTATTATTATTATTAATGTTATTATTATTTATGGCGTAGTAACTTATGTGCCTAATATATAGGCCTTCTATATGTATAAAAAATTAATAATGATAATCATGTTATTAATTATATGTGTGTGTATATGACTCCTCATTCTCATTGTACATATGTCATCGTTTCATTGTATATATACTTCATTTCATGCATATAAATTATTATGAATTCAAAAATTGATTTCTTGGGTTTTTGTTTAATTATTTAACGATTATTTCCCATATATAAATCCGGAAGAGACCGACGAAATTTCATTTTTTAATTTCACTTTTATTTGTCGATATTTTGACATCGATAGTTTAAAAATGGAAACCTAACTAATTTTATGTTGGTATTTTCTATTTATAATTATATTTTAAAAAAATCCAGTACTGTATTCTTATTATAAACAATTATAAATTAGGCAAAATAATCCTGTAACGGTCATGCTTTATTATATTATAATGCTGATTGATTTATCTCACGGCATCTGTCAATCATTGATTGCCGACCATTTGCCTACAGTTTGAATTTAACCGTTTTTTGTTATTGCATATACGCAGCGCTTTGAACAGCGTTTTATAGCGCCACAATACTGTTAATGTAACAATGAACGGATATTTTGATTAATTGAGCGAAAAGGTCAACTTTGCAAATACGCCATATCATAGATAAAAAATATTACTTTTTAGAAATATACATTTCTTATTTTATAATATTAATGCAGGCAATCAGCACCAGAAAGATAGAGATTATATCCGTCGAATTATGACAATGAATCCTAATTTATAAGACAATATATTATATGAACGGACTGACATCGATGTAGCTACAGATACATCGATTTCATGTCGTGTGATGTCACCGGCATCCGTCTGGCAGAAACATATATTTCACCGCCTTATTTGAGTAATTAGAGTTGACATTTTGATCGGTAAGTAGCCGGAGTCACCTGTGGTTACCGCGCTAGGCTGACAGGTCGCCCGCACGCCCCGCCGCCCCCTCAGATCTCAATGCCACGGCGGCGCGCTCAGAAAACTCTCATCAATTATGCATGCGCTGGGGCGGTCACACGTTTTTTCTTGTCATCCCGTGCGTGAAGAAGAGAAGCACGACAGTCGCCGTATCCTTTCTCTTTTCGCGCGTCGCAGGGATCGACAAAATAGAGAGCAGCGACGCCGCGATTTCCTGACTTTGTTTCCAATATTTCGCGTTCGAGTTTGATCGCGGGCGCATCGCGCCCGCGATCAAACTCGAACACGAAATTTTCACTTGCTACATTATATTGATTTGATTTTAATTGCAATGGCAGACGCCCATACATAATATATCATGCACGCGCGTAAATATAATTCATCTTTTTTAAATAAATGCCCCTTGGGATGAGAATATGATGCAGATAAATCAGTGTTGTATATACACAATAACGGCATAGATGTAGAAATAGGGGTTCCTTTGATCAACAAAGCGTGAATTTAAAGCATCCGTGGCAACAGAAAGTCACATGTTATTTAACACGCAGTTCACATAATTGGTGTGCTTAGAGCATAGGCCTATATCACAGATCTGTTATTTATATATATATATATTATCCTCTATTCCTTGAAATTTTACTATCTTTCAAAATCGAAATTTCGATACTTTTAGAGTATTTTTTATCATTTACATTAGTTAAAAATTATTTTGTGACACCATCAAATAATTATACAATTTTTAAAAAAAAATATATTTTTATTGTATATATATATCGCCAAAACATCATCTATATTATTTAGTTGGGTGCTTAAATTGTATATCTAATAAATATATTTTCTTCAGCTATTTCTATTTTCTTTAGGCTCATATAGGTTATAATATAGACATTTGTATAAACCAGCAGTTGCTATAACAACACTAGCCAGACGATTGTATTATATAGTTCATGTATCCCTAGGCTATTATAGGCTTCATATAAATAGGTTGGTCCTAATCCTAAAATAGGCCTCATTATTCTAGAGTGGATGGTAAACACGTGCAATGTATTAGAGCGGGTTTATTCTGGTCTATAGTCCTATATATCTATACTTTACATTCATTTATCTCTGGCTTGTACTTGATGTATATCCAAGGTTTAGACGAGCAATAGGTTATAGATATAGTGGAGTACATAATTATAGTATGAGAGACCGTGGATCAGAAACACGTTTTCTACTGGTTCATGGTAATCCGCATCAAGCTGGTCACTATTAAATATTATGGACACCTTCTGTATGGAGGAGGGGGGATATAATGGGCATTTTACCATAGCGAAGCCATGCTAGTATACTTGAAATATACTACATAGGCTACAAAGTAATGCACAGCGTCATGATCGAGAACAAAATAATATCACGCGTTTTGAATTTAGAAGAAAAAAATTACTGAATCATTTTCATCCAATATATCGTCCCCTTAGATATAAAAGGGTGTATCTGCCACTTTGCAAAGTGGCAGATACACCCTTTCATATCTAAGGGGACGATATATTGATCATTTCCTAATATATAGTTTCCGCAGCTTCAGCGTGTATAAATAGACAATTTCAAGGAATACCAAAAAAATGGACTGCACATATGTATTAAATTATTGTAATTCCCGCAGACATAATACGTTCAACTGATGTTGTTATTACCTTGGATCACCATCTGCAACGGTGGCCCAACGCTGCAGCAACATTGACTCAACGTATCTGCTGGATCTCGTAAATTATCCAATTCGTAGTATTTTTTTGCACCTATTTACGTCACAGAGAATCGAGCCCGTGACAATAAAACATAATACGCAACTAACACAAGACGTTCATCCAATGTTAGGTTAATGTTGGGTCGACGTTGAAGACGGCGGGCCAACATTAAACTAACACTGGATGTATTGTGCTTATCGGGATATATCGCTGGGAGAGCGTGCGTATATATAGCCCTAACCTAAAATCAGATTTTCAGGAGTGTCTCGCTGAAATAATTATAACCACCGCGGTACACACTTAACACGTGTTGATCGATAATCGATAATGTGATTGGTTAAGCGGGGCAGTGGTCAGATTTAGTCGCACAATGACCACTCAATGGACTTAAGGCTCAGCACAAATTGCTTTTGTTCCCCTCGTTATGCGGCGCCCCCGGCATGCACGAGTCTTTAAACCAATGTTGGTTTAATGTTGGGCCAGCGTCTGCGACGCTGGCCCAACATTATGCCAGCATTGGGTTAACAACTCGTGTTAGCGGCACCACTTCATCATAAGTGAACGCCAGAACGCCCAATACTTTGCTCTCTAGAGGATGCGTATATATTATTTATAAAGTTTTAACAACAATACATATAGACTTGGCAAATCGCAGGAAATGTGGCACGATTATTATGTTGTTTCAAAATAAAGCAGCATTCGGCTAATAAATTGATCTATAATAAAAAATATACATATATATATATATGCATAATATGCCTATTCACAATTATGTATATCGAGAGCTAAGAGTATAGTTTAAGACAAATACTATTTGACTCATTTTTATTCTTAAATCAATTAGCCTCGATGAGAGGTGAGCTCAAAATAAGGTTCAATGCGGACGATAATTTTGTAATTATCCGGTCATGATTAACTGCTAATTTAACAAAAAATAACGTTTCTAAATAACTGCATGTGTCACGACATAAAACCAGTTATAACAATGTTTTTACCATAAGACGTCATACGTATTCGATTATCAGTGATTTTTGTCGCATAGATAAAACTAGGTATAGGCTTACCATTCATTGGTTAATCATCGGGTCAGCTAGAATTAGGTTAGTCTGGTGTCACCATTACGACCTGTCACCAGGGGCAATGTGCCTCACAATGACATGCTAATATTAACACCATCCTAATAATTCTAATTATTATCTCACCCGGAAAACTAGAAAACTGTGATAATATATCGTTTTAATCGACGAAATAAATAGTATTGTACGCAAAATAATTATAATTAATAAATAAGCAGATAAATAAATATTCGTTCGAGCTGTATGTGTTAAATTTAATATTTTTATGATGAAAATATATTAATTTTCACCTATAGCCCCCGTGTGCCACGTGATGGAACAGAATTGTAATTTAATTTGTTTGTTCTTCTAGAAATAACAATATTGTCCCGATCATGTTGGTATAAATTTTATGAAAATCTGTATAAATACAATTAAATCAAAAAAGTGCATTAGAAATTCAAAATATAAGTTTTGAATAAAATGTTTCTCAAGGAGGCAGCACATGTTAGCACATACACCTTTGTAACACATAACCTTTTGCGTACATAAACCTTCACCTCTGTAATTTTAAGACGTTTTCTTAATCTTAGACTAGCCTTGTGTCGCCATAGACGACACATAACCCCAGGAGTGCAAGTGCGTGGTCTGGAGTATTATTCTTAGGCTGTCCACATATTGTGAAGAATGAGTGAACTAATAATAATAATAATAATGTCCATCTTGTGCAACGCACGCAATCAGAAATATATAGAGAGTAATACATTTTACATTAAATTAAAAAATGCTCACAGTTAGCCTACAATGCGCATAATGTATAGGAATAAATTGTTCGAATATAGAGCAATAGAGCAACTATTAGAAATATATACACATTTCACTGCACTTTTCATTGATAAAGATGCTGTGATTGTTGACGCATGCAGTTACCAGATTTAAAAGAATGAAAAAATACACACGTTTAAAACTCCACCATGCACAATTAATTTTACGATGTTATCATTTATATCACATTTAGCATATACACCTGCACAGGAATTTGATGAATATCTGTCAAAATTTTTGCTGTAAAAAAAGTAGCAAAAACTCCTTTATAACGGGACTTTTATAAGCTGCTCCAGACATTATTAACCGCCAAATAATTCAATCTGAATTTTCACCCACTTGAAATTGTGTCTCGCTGACGCGATCCACAACTTCAAGCGAGTGAAAATTATTCAGATGTGACAAAATGAAGGTCAACTGTTTTCAAATATTGCTGACTGATGTCATATTTTATCTTTAACATATTTAAAATGTGGTACTTAATGTGCTAATAAAAAATAAAAACCCGAATATATGCGACACCGGCGGTTAAAGGGTTAAAGCTCCAGGAGCGCTAATTTAAATGCGTAAATTATTGAGTAACACGAATTTTCTAATGTATCTGTATGTCTTACCCTTACACCGCTAAGTTAAAGGTGATATATCACCCCTTATATAGTATGAATAAATTTGTGACAAATAAATCAAAGTTGCCACAAGTTGGGGCACAAGTGTTTCCTTATATGGGGTAATTGGCTATCATGTGACCCTCTGAGAGGGTCACATGACAGCCGATCACCCCATATTAAGACCTAATTATTCATACCATAATAAGGGGTGATAGATCACCTTTAAGTAATTTTAATTTTTACTCGCTTGAAGTTGTGTTGACCCACAACTTCAAGTGTGTGAAAATTACTCAGATTTGTTTAATTTGAGAACAAACATTTACAAATAAATCTTGATGTTTAAACACTTATTTCATTCCCAATAACTGTGAGATGATTGAGATGACACTGTCCTCAGGAGGTTATCCTGGCCCAGTTTAGCCTATATGTGCACAAAGGTGGCATAAAACACAATTCATTTCATTTCCCAATAACTGTGACTTGATGAGCTTATAAAACAAATAAAATTCGTCTAGAGTCGTGATTAGAGGATAAATGACTAATTTAATCTTGATACTATAACGACTGGATATCGTGTGTTGGTCAATGAAAACGTACACATAACATAATCAACTATTTCTCTTAATGGGGTTGGATATTTAACTAGCATTCCCTGAGCCCAGTTTTACTTTGACCAGCATATTATTTTGTACGATATCTATAATAATAATATATGTCTGTACGATATATTACTTCACGTGGTAGGTATAGTAAATGCACGTCGATTCAGTCGTCAATTTGTAGTTGTGACTGACGCGTATATCAATCACAATAATGTTACTCAGTATTTCTGTCAATGGTTTTCAAACCATGCTCACATAACGATATATAATCTGTTAACTAAAAACTGTTGTATATCTATGCACTGGAAGTTTTTTGTCGATTTGCCAAAATAAACTTTAGTTTTCTAATTCAACTTTTTTTAATCATTCATGGATCCACGAATTTTTATATTTTTCACTTTTTCAATATCCTACAAGATTTACAGAGTCTCACAGTGCTATAAAACGATTAGTTACACTCAATTAATTTCAGATAATCAATATATATTTTACTAGCCTATTATTCACAGTGCACCATTTGAAATAATACATTATTTGGAACAATTTAGGATTCCTAAATCCTTCGAACAGATTTAGTATGGAGATTTATATCAAGTTAGGAGTAGGCTTTTAATTCTGAGCTGACATGTGTCAATCTTTACTGAGTAGTTTTTCTTTCGTCCACCAGGTACCGCGCTGACCAGTGTGGCGTCCCGGAGCCATTCCGCTGACACCCCACCCGTCACCAAATGAAAAACACGCTGCATAATTCGCCTCTTTGTGGATAAAAAGCGCTCAGACAAATCAGGGGCACATTGACAAACTTCTCACGGAAGCCGGCGTCTCTTTGCCAATTTATCGCTGACTTTGTAACGTCACACAGGCCTGTTACTGGGGGGCAGCCCAGGCGGTATACAGGCGGAGATGGCATGTACCCATGCAACAGCCCCATCAGCACCGCACGGTAGCGCCCCAAGGCTTTGTCTACAAAGCCAATTTGTGTCAAACCCCAATAACTTCGACCATCTATCAACCCGTTTAGGCTTCTAAACACCCCTTCATATCTAGAGTGACGAATATTATTGTCAGACAAGCAAGACGACTGTTGTGATTGTTGAATTTCAGTCAAAAATCACAGCATCAGTTTGCACGTGAACTGATAATTCAATTGTTATTTAGAGTTTTCGTTTCTTCTTTGACTTAACCCTTTAACCGCTGGTGTCGCAAATATTCGGGTTTTCATTTTTTATTAGCACATTAAGTACCACCTTTTAAACATGGTCAAGATAAAATATGACATCAGCCAGCAATATTTAAAAACAGTTGACCTACATTTTGTCAAATCTGAATAATTTTCACTCACTTGAAGTTGTGGATCGCGTCAGCGAGACACAACTTCAAGTGGGTGAAAATTCAAATTGAATAATTTGGCGGTTAAAGAGTTAAGGTGGAGTCTTCTCATGGTTACAGTCTGGTCGCCGGCACATTCCCCACTCTGCACGTGCACATTCGATCCAGTGTGCCGACACTTTGAACTCAGAAGATGGTCTTTCAGAGAAAGTTTGACAATCCCTAGTCACGGACCATACATCCATCTAACATTACTTATTTTTACAGGCAGTCCGAAAAAAACTTTTTAAGATTGAAATAAAATAAAATAAATGTTAGGTAATTATATGCATACATATATAATTATAGGCCCTATAGCAATCTTTATCAGTGTTTATAAGTCATACACTGAACAAAAAACTTTGAAAAACAATAAATCCAACATTTATATAGCAGAATATTTTGGAATTGAAATCTAACAAAATGTACATAATTGCAGGTATTATACTTCAGGTTATGGAATTATATAATAAATTAGAGCTATTTTCAAAATCATGATCAAGACATTAAATAATCAAATTATAGCACTAACGTATATGATTCAAATAATCAATGTAGATCGGGCGATGCATGGATATTACAGATTTCAAAATCCACATTTTTAGAAATCTTATAATATTTATTTTATCACAATTTCACCTGACAATAACCATTGTGTTTGAGATCTACTAGAGCAACATCAGATGTTTACCCAATGTTGTTCTAATGTTGGGCCACCGTCTTCGACGTCAGCCCAACATTAAAACACCATTGGGTGAGCGCCTGGCGTTTCCTGGGTATAAGCAGTTCATCGTTTTCCACGGTGTGCTGAGCTGAGCTGTGCGGCGCGGCACTTTGTAAGCTGTATCAGGAAATAGTGCAGGATGTTCCACGTGATGACTGGTAATTATCTGACCGACATCAACACACCGCCCTACACACCCTTATACTGCTAGAGGCTCAACCAACAGAATACTGGGCATTTATAATAGCTGATATGAATATTATTATTATCGATAACTAATAATCCCAGAAATCAAAATAGGCGTATATCTGTGAAATGTTCTCAATAAATTATTTGTAGTGCATGGATTAATTGATGCGCAAGAGATGGCTGCTGCATAAAGTGGAGATCATAGGGTGTAATAGGCATCACTTTTGTCATCAACTGCAACGGAATTTTTCTTTCGCGCGTTGTTGAATTGCAGTGTGACACGCAATGCGCGTGCGTAGAGGCATAAAAAGGGGGGCAGAACGAGACTTGGACCGATATGAAGGCGACATGTGATTTGAAGACGAGACTTGGCCTGGTATGTGAGGGTGACACGAGAATTGCAGACGAGACTTAGGGTCGTGTTCTGAGGCGATTTTAATAATTATTATGTTAACCTGCTGAATCACTACCCAGCAAACACAAAACAGTTAATAGATTAAGATGGACTAAATTATCAGGTTAACTTTTCAGATCGTCCCTTGGTCTGGTATGAAGGAGAAAGAAGATGCATATCACCAGACTGTAATCTGAGCATAGTCTGAATATAATGCGATATAATGCGATATCACCCCATGTACTTATAATGTAAAATGTATATTGTATCTCAAAACTGAAGGTTAAAATCAGACAATTATTTTCTTCACCCAGTGCAAGTTGTGTCTTGGTAGCGTGATCCAAAATACATGAGTAAAAATGTATGAACGATGCACATCCATGTGCAATATTTTTCATTTATTTCTAATCCATTAAAAGAGAAACTTCAATAATCCTATTATGTGAATGACGTAAGAACTTCATGGTTTTTAGCTGAATTGGATTAATCACACTACACACATCACCATCGCTCTGACATACTAATACACCAGTATTTACTTATCTGCAGAAGGTGTGTTTATACGCATAAGGATTTTAAAAATATCTTAACTTTCTCTTATTTTCAAGGTAATATTTATCTGATACACTATACTACACCAGGTAAAGTTAATATAATCTTAATTATATGATTTTAAGTGGGGTGGGTCCCTACTTAAATGTTAATAATAAACTAACCCTGTAACCCTTTAACCGCCAGTGCCGCATATATTCGGGTTTTCATTTTTTATTAGCACACCACCTTTTAAACATGTTAAAGATAAAATGTGTCATCAATCAGCAATATTTGAAAACAGTTGACCTCCATTTTGTCAAATCTGAATAGTTTTCACTCACTTAAAGTTGTGGATCGCGTCAGCGAGACACAACTTCAGGTGGGTAAAAATTCAGATTGAATAATTTTGCGGTTAAAGGGTTAAGTGCTAATCGCTTTTATTCATATCTGTTTTTAGGCTTTCTATTTGTCCTTTCAAAATCAAATTGTAAAATAGATAAGCATTAAGTCTGTAACATTGACAAATGTTCTGTCGCAAATTGTACATAATAATTTTTACCAACTTGAAGCGGTGGGTCGCGGCGGCGAGACACAAATTAAAGTGAGTAAAAAAAACAAATGTAGCGCTTTGAGTTTTAAGGTCAACATGACCTTTAAACAAACATTATTTTTCTAATTATGCGCAATTTTATAAAATATGTTTTTTCAATAATAAACAACAGCCATTTCGGATGGAATTTTTTTAAATATCTATTAAAAATGAAAGTTGTAAGATATATGATATCGTCCATTCCTATTCAAGATACCTAAGATTAACAAGTATGAAAAGATATTAGGTTTAAGGTTAGTAGGTATATAAAACTATAGCTACATGTATGATTGCTCAACTAATTTGGATGAGTTAATTGCAGTCAAAATGGCCTTATATCAGAAGAATCTGACGTTAGCTGCACGAAAACAGGCATGTTCCATGTCCAATTATGGCATTATTATATTAAAATGAGCTCCAATAACTTATACCCGTCAACATATTGTGTATCATTTGTGTGAGATTGTGTTATCGGTAAATATTTAACGCTGTGCAAAATCAGAAAGGGCGAGATGATAGTGAAATTAATAGGATCAGCTGTCGATCCAGAAAGTTTATAATTGCAATGTATCCTGTAATTATTGTCTATAGATGACCTTCTGGTAGTGAGAGGGTGTGGCTATATATACACTCTCCTGAAATAAGTCTCCAATTTTCTGCTTTGTTGAACCAAAAAGTTGTTGAACCCCAGTATCGTTGGCAAATATTTATTTGGCCGCCGTAATAACATGCTCACACACATATGTAGATGTATTCGAGGAAATACAACACGCTGGATGAATGTTGTTTTAATGTTGGCCCAGCGTCTACGACGGTGGTCCAACATTAATACAACATTGACCTTATGTATCGTGTTTACTGGGTCTGGATGTACGTCAGTTTTAATTTCCCACATTTCACCCGAAGGCTCTAACTGTCATTTAGTCACGGATGATCCATTCCAAGATGACCCTTTATGTGCTGCGGCCTATAATTGTAATTCTCATTCAAATTAGGTCGTGAGATCGGTGTCTGGGATGAAGAAGGTAAAGACTATATTCAGGTGGTGCTATCATGGCGTTTATGTGATTTTACGACACAAGTAAAAAACGTTTCACTCAGTTATGATTCCTATGTTTTTATTATGGACATTTTAGCTGCACCTCAGTGCGACAAGGGTCGTCATAGGCCGTGACCGTTGACAGCGCGTGTAATGATGACATCATCACGAGGTCTCATGCGCCGTGATTTGAAAATCAGCTGGCCCTCGTCACATTCAAAACGAGGCTGTTACGAGTGACCTCGTAACAGGTGTCATCTGTGATGGTAGACAAGGGTGCGGCTATACACGAGATGAGAGCGCGAAAAACAACAATAACTAGAAATATGATAATCATAGACGATAAGCTACAATACCGAAATATAGTCCTGTGAATTATTATAATTTATATTTTTATTGGCTATTATCAACCACATCCATGTTAATAACATGTTTAATCAGATCCAATCTTGCTGTATATGTAATAGAATGACTTTATCTTATCACTGAATTCCAATTTGTGTGAATAATGTAGCAAACCAGTGGATGACCTTTTTTAAAGTTGTACTTTTTGTACTTTGTCTCAGCTGTGTGTGTATAATGATATGGATTATATAATGACTTTAACCCTTGAGTTTACCATTGTCATCTTCAATCACTACAAGCCGCGAATTGCTGCCGCAATTCCCGACTTGTAGTGGTTGAAGATGATTTGATGTGGGTGAAAAATTTAAGAAAATTGCCATGTATTGGTAAACCAGTTTCATGGAAATTTTCGCTATGAGTTAAAACCCTAAGTTGTAGGAAAATGAAGTTTGTTTTCACAGATGTAAAATGATGCTTGATTGCATCGTGAGGGCTTAAAGTGTTAAAGCGCTGAAACATTTTAATAGAGACCAAGAGATCAACGTTTTCTGTTAATTTGAAATCATCATAAATGTCTTGTATATAGCTAGCTCTTTCCACTTCGTTTGAATACCTATGGTATGCGTCTACGGCCAGTATAAATATTTTACTCTTTCATTGCGGGGATAGACTATCAGAATCTGATGACGTATATAATATTAGAAGTCATATTCTGATATCTAAAGATCCCCGCGCTGTAAGGGTTTAGCTTCTAAATTGCACAGCAAAAACTGCAATTTGATAAGTGTCCTGTGCCAAGAAAGTTAACATGATTGGAAATTAATTTGTATCCCATGGATCTCTCGCTGATAAATCAGGTAAAAAAACTTTAATTTACTTTACTTTAATTTGTTATTATGTTTGTATTAAAACGAGCAACAGCCAGTGGAATCATTCAGGACATAAGTGCAAGATACAGCATAAGATAGGCCTATACGAGTTTGACGAATCAGTGTGCGAATTTAAAAAAAAATACATTTATTCAAATTTGACATTTTTTTGCAATTGATGTTGTACGGGCCCCAATAATTTCTCAATATAAATATATTTTTATTTTGGAGGTGTGTTGATTTAATTCAATGAGCTAAAAAATCGCGAATAAGACAAATTCGCGAATTCAAGAATCTCGCGAAAATTTTATTATAACCTGATAATGCTACTAACGGTAAATAGAAACTTTAAACTTCGTGAAAAGTCCCAAAATCAGAAATTTGAACACGCAAAAATTACCAGATCTACAGTACATAATTTATATATGGATGGCATCATGCACAAGTGGGCTAACCCACATTAAAAAAAAACAATGAAAATAATGTTTTTGATAGCAACAACTTGATCAATATACGACTTTCACATTCAGGGTTAGACCATTTGGTCACTAATTTGGTTACCCTTTTGTGTTAATTTGTGTTTATTCGTTTTGTCCTGTACTTCGTGTGGTAGCGCGTTTTTTTCTCAAAATCAACAAAATGTGGGTTAGACCACTTGTGCATGATCCCATCCATATGTGAACAAGACAGACAATGCAAAAACTTTTTTGTTGTTTTCTTGAAACGGAAATTAGCATGCCATTCAATTCTGCATTTGTTGGTGACAATAATGTACTCAATTCTGGCTTACAAATTAACAATCAGTGAGAGAAAGCACGAGTAAACCTAATGATAAATAATAATAAAACATACCAGATCAATATGTATATACCAGATTTGCAAATCGCGGTCCTTTTTAATATCTGTAATTTTAGTATCCTTCTCTAATATCCATAATATATTCTTTCCTACGCAATAAAGAGATAATTCTATTCCAATAATATTCCACAAGTTTAATTATTATTGGTATTTTTTATGTATTTTAAACTGATATGTATTCTGCCTCTGATGTGGAGGGCTTATTATTATTTTTCTATTTTGTACCCGAGGTTATATTTGGTATTAACAATGCGATTAGTGGTGTGGTGAAGATCATTAATTCTATACAATATCAAAATGCAGATCAACTGTCCACAGAAAATCTGTTATTTTACGAGTTGCACCCTTGAATCCCTATGCCGGCAATGTTACACTGAATATTATCAGATTTCCTTTTGATGTGTATAGGGCCTATGAGTGTGAACACTAGTCTAGTGCTATGAACATTTTGAAAGATCGTCTTTGGCATTTTACTTTTAAATTGTAATTTCTCCCCCTAATCATGCCACACAGCCGTGTACGGTTTCTAATGGATTATGTTGTCAGGGGAGCATGTAGAAGTTAAAGGATAATTTCGGTGCACCCTCAATCAAGCTTATACACCATTAACATTAATGATCGTCTCTCCCCCTGTGCATCTCGTGTGTAGCCCTCCCGTGGGAGGTGTTTTCCCACACTAGCTGCACCCCCCTGCCAGCTCAGCGCGTCCTCTTTCTCCCGGTATGGACAGGGGCTATAGGGAGGCATCATGGCTGACACAGGGGTAGCTCAGGGCTCAGGCAAAGCCCCTGATCTGGCCCGGGGGACAGCGTGAGTGACACGGCCTCACGCTCAGCGGGGGTGGCACCGCTGATTAAAAGCTCAAATCAGGCGAGTAAAGAGAGGTCCCCTGGCGAATGACGGAGAAAACACACGCCCTTGGCGGCCTGTTGACGTCAGTGTGAGCTACAAACACGGTCTCGTGTCCGCCCTGAGGCTCAAACCGTCACCACCATATAAATAATTGTTTTTGTGAAGAATTAAATTCTGAAGCTTTTAGTACGATGTGCATTCTTCAAATAAACGATCCACAGTGTAACAGTAGTGTTCACAACCTTTGGAAAGATTATACATACTATTAAATCCAGAAATTGTTGTTTTTGATGGCATCTTAATATTTTACATAGATTAAACGGAACGTATATATGACTCTTTGGTCATAATTCTGAATATCAACACTTAGCAGCACGAACGTGACCCAAGCGTGAGTAAAAGAGCGAGCAAGTGCGGGGGCCCTGGTGCAGTGGTTAAAGCTGCCTGCTCGGAAAGCAGGAAATCGCGGGCTCGAACCTCGCTCTGGCATTCAAGTTTCAAAGAACCAAAATGTTTCTTACCAGCGACTTGTAAAGATTCAATATTGTGAGCTATGTGTCTGGTCTGGAAATAAAATGAATCGGGCTTTAGGCCACCTTTGTGCACATATAGGCTAAACTGGGCCAGGAGTACCTCCTGAGGATGTTGAGATGATTGAGATGACACTGTCCTCAAACACAGAATTCGAAATTCGAGCCCTGGCGGTCTGAGGCCGAGCACGCTACCTCTCGGTCACGGAGGCTCCCCACACTACTGACATTAACACGTGCATGGGGAAGAAACATTTTTGTCTCTTTCAAACCGTCGAGACCGGGAACCGAACCCCGAACTCTGGCGTGAAAGGCTGCGGTGCTAACCACTACCCTAGGGCCCCCGCCCATTATGTGTCTGGATGGCAGTGTCATCTCATTCATCTCACCATCGTCAGGAGGTTCTCCTGTCTCAGTTTAGCCTACATGTGCACAAATTTGGCCTTAAAACCACCACTCATTTCATATCATTTCAAAAGAGCGAGATTATTTGTGTTATTTGTGTTTATAATAACCATAGCATGTGCAGACGTACTGCTTGGGAACAAAGACGAAAAGTGTATATTAGTGTAGTGTAATGATGATCAGAACTACCACATATCACACCAGAAGTCGAAAGTTATTCATACATTCATTCACTCATTCACTCATTCGTTAGATCGTTAAGTCGTTCATTCATTCATTTATTCATTCATTCATTCATTCATTTATCTGTTTGCTCGGACATTCATTCATTCATTCATTCATTCATTCATTCATTCATTCATTCATTCATTCATTCATTCATTCATTCATTCATTTATTCATTCATTCATTCATTTATTCATTCATTCATTCATTTTTTTTTTTTTTTTTTTTTTTTTCATTTTTTTTTTTTTTTATTCACTCATACAATATTATCAAATCGTGTGCCGTTCACATATATAGTATGAAAGTACATAGTTTTGTGTCTTTTAAAATGGGCGTCTAACGCGTATTGTAGTTAAACTATTAAAACATTGAGTTACATTTTATAAAGTAACGTTCCTATTAATACAGAGTGACATAAATATTTATATATTGTATAAATATATTCTATTTGTGTATAGGAGGCATACCATCTATATATAATCCGTAACACACATCTTCTATTTAAATATATCTTATCAGCTGTTTGATGGTTATTTCATAATTATGGGTAAGCGTATATTTCCGCGCTGGCTAAAACACCCTGTCTCTGTGTTGCCTTAATCGTCAATAGATTGATTGTTAATGAAATCTGATCTATTATTCAATTGCGGAACATGATCTTCACGTCACACATAATGAAGCTTTTCACTCTGTGTCAATTAAAGAAACAGTTGCAGTGCACCTTCTTCCTCCTATGACGTAAAATAAAACACCCAGCTGATTCTCAGCAGCTAATTTTCGTCAGCGATGAAGCAATGGCGAGACAAAATGATCACATAGGATGGATGATTCGTGTGTGACATTTCATACCTTTAAGGGAGAGAAGTATTATAAGGTCTTAGCCCCTAGAACACTGATGTCGTCTACACTAGACATTCTGTTTTTCTATTAGCACCTGTATCACCCCTGATAACAGTTGTTAAAAATAAAATATGTTGCCAATCTTGAAACACTGCTATATGTTGGGACTTAAATTTAACAAGTAACACAAATTTTCAGTCACTTGAAGTTGTGGATCGCAGTAGCAAGACACAACTTCAAGTGGCTGAAAATTTAAATTTCTTTCCTCAGTGCTCTAAGGGCTAAGTGTTTAAAACCTCCCAGTCCAGGTGATAAATTCACGTGAAATCCTGTATAAATGTACACCTTGCCACACAACACGAAAACGTGGGACAATATATAAGTTGTTGGCCCGTTGTGAAACCGATGCTGCTCCGATCTTTCTGGTTAATAGGCAGTGGCTGTTTGGTGATGGTGGTCTTAAGAGGGTGTGTTCTTTCCCGGCCTAACGGGATTCTGCCCTCCCTTCTCCTCCCCTCTCTCCTTCCCTTTACCGCCCAATACATTATCCACTTTCCCACCTTCCCTATTATTTCCTTCCCCATTCAGGAGGCGTCACCTTGCGTTTCCCACAAGGGAGCAGCACCTCCACCCTCCACCATCACACCACCAGACTCACCCAGCAAACGCAAAACATTTGCATAACATTTATACATAGTTTGCACAACGTCTTCGACGTTGGGCCGACGTTGTGTAAATGTTATACACATGTTTTGTGTTTACTGGGCCCACAACAAACCAACATCTACTGTGTAACAAAATAATAACAGACGTTGACTTGATGTTGTTCTAAGGTTGGGACAGCGTCGCAAACGGTGGCCCAACCTTAGAGCAGCATTGAGTGAATGTCCAGTGTCCACTAATTATTTGCGTGGAGGATGGCAAACCAGCATTTATATAATTGATGGCTTTGCGTTAGATTATGAATCTTTGGTTTGCCATATCTTGACATATCTCCGGTGTCGACCGCTAGATCGCGCCACCGCACAATACCGGCGGGTCCAGGTGACCTAACCCTCCAATTATCTCTAAATACGCATGCGCACTAGGTCACTAATTAGTTCAGCTCGCGATTACAGCCCTAGGGGATACACCTTTTCCTCCCGACGGAGCATATACATAGATAGAATAGAAATAGATAGAGTGCTATTCTCGAGGTATGTAATGGAAAATTTATGACGAAGTACAGTATGAATAAATTTTGTAGGTTTGTTCAATGATTGAAGGTTTGTATTGGGCAGATTTTCATAAACGATTCAGGCACTGTAGTTGCCCCCTCTTTATTTAGTAGTAGAAATATTTTGTGCCACCATGGCTACCACCATGGCTATTCTCGTTTGTAAATCTCCTAATCGGAAGTTAACAGAACTGCTTGCAAAAATAGCACTGTCACCAATCAGCAGAATACAAACAAATTAATTTTAATGACTAATTTAACCAGCTCACGCTCACTTGAAGCATTGGTGACCGTATACAGTGACCGTACTTGTCTGGATTTTTTAGCAACCAAAGGGAGTCAGTGAGGTGATTATTAACGACTGTGAGATCAAATACGGCGATATGGCTCCAAAGATCGCAGGATGCAGGAAATGATCATTTTTATCACAGATTTCCTACCTATCATGAGATTCTTTCACAGACATCGTGGCTCTATATATGGCAGTGTAAAGAGAAAAGACACTAACAGTCTGTAGGCTTTGTAGTATAGTTTTGTAGTATAGGCTTTGTAGTATAGTTCTAGCATCGAGATAGTAAGTAATCCCAGCAAACACGGGGCATTCACCCAGTGCTGTTTCAATGTAAAGCCAGCGTCGAAGACCGTGGGCCAACATTGAAACAGCATTGGGTGAATGCCCCGTGTTTGCTGGGACGTGGACCCAACTTTGAAACAGAATTGGGTGAATGCCCCGTGTTTGCTGGGAATGGTTCTAGTTCACTTTTTACATTTAGAGGACCAGACATATCCCACACCAACTCATAAGATTTTTTCTCAAATCAAACATTACATTTTACTCACTTATTGAAGCAACATAATTATCACTGGTTAATATGTTCTGTCTGTGGCAGGTTGTTATGTTACCAGACGTCAGCCATATCAATGTGAATACAGCCTGATATCCAGCATTCAGTCGGCCATTATATATTTGTAGTTTAGCGACATTTTAAGAGAAACTCCGGTGAGGAGTGCCAATATTTATATTGCTGTTAGAATAACTGTTTTACCAGACAAGAGTAAGTTAATATATCTCTATCTCCCCTGTGATGATTCAAATGTTCACAAATATACATGTACTGCCTTTGAATCTTGTTAGCTAAACAGAGCATAAAACGTCACGGTGAAAACTAAGAGATTGTTATAATTATAAATGGAGGTATGCCTACTCGCCTGAAGCGAATATTAGACAATACAAAGCATATCTCTGCCAACAACCAATTAATGATCAAGCTTGATTTCTTATGTGGTAAATTAATATGAATATAATACAATAATACTTTGAAAGCAGATATTTAAATATGCGGTACATTAACCAAAGCATATTACGTGTTCACCACGTATATGTTGAAATGACTTATCATCGAATGACCTCTTGACCATGTAGGGTTAATAGAAGTTAATTGAATAAAGATCATTTTTAGGATTACGGCATGTGAAAGATTGCCTTTGATGTGTTTACTGCACGCCTCAGGATATACCGCATGTATTTATGACCGTATAATCCTGATAAAACATTACCAACATGTCATTCAGCATGTCATTCAGAAAATATAGTGACGTAACCTAACTTTGAAATCACCTATATATATATACAGTCTTGTTTGTTGCGCCATAAAATTATAATCCTATAGTTGACTTTATATAGTGGATTGACGTATATGTTCAATGTCCGTTTTATACCCGATTCGCGTTAAATAAGTGCACATATTGTATGCTGCCCTTGGAACTAAAGTGTTAATTATAACTGGTCATCTTGACCACGTCCAGGTGGGTGTGTTTTGTTGGACATGCTCATATGGCCTTGTGTTATGGTCCTCATCACAAGGTCGTGTCCAGTTGTGCCCCCAGCGACTTGCAGCTAATTATGTAGAGAACAGGAACAACTGTGTTATAATGATTAGGGATCATCTCTAGGTTTGTATGAATATTTATTATACACAGTGTAAAATCCCACATTGGGCGATGAATGTGGCATTTATTTCATGAGTGTTGTTAACTTTGAAGTATTTACTTTTTAGAAGAGCATTTATATACAATGTAACACAAAAAGCTGAAATCCCAACAAATACACCAGGCTGACATACAATAAATACGTCGATCCTTTGTTGGCTTAATGTTGGCCCACCGTCTACGACGGTGGTCCAACATTAAGCCAACAAGTGCCAACGTCTCGTGTTAGCTGGGGTTACAACTGGCCTAAGATTTCATCCCGGCCTGAGGGCATTAAGGTCCGCCACACTTTTCTACCCCGAGGAGAGAGTGAATAATTGATGATGTTGAACTAGTGTAATCACTTTTTGAGGACCTTTGATCGGAGTTATAATTGACGGGCTAGTTACCCGGTGGCTTTTTACTGACCGCTAATGATATCAGCCTGTATATGGCACTGCCTCAGGTCCTGCTAATTAAAATCTCTTACTCAACTATATGTAATATGACCGCTAAATTACAGTGATCGCACAATTCAAAGAATATTATGCTTATAATTGTAACAGAGGTCATTATGACACCGCTTAGTTCGTGGCTCACACGTATTACAGACGGTGGGTTATTAATTACATTCGCACAGGAGGTTATGTTTTTGGTCGTGCTGGATGTCTGTTAGCACAAAGTAATGAACGCATTTGCATCACAATTTATTTTACCAGAGGTTTGTCCTGGACCGAGTTTTGGAGAAGATCCGGATTACGGGTATTTGGACATATTTCGGATTGGTTCAATTGGGATTTATCCAGAAAAGACTGACTGACTGACTGACTGACCGACCGACTGACCGACCGACTGACTGACTGACTGACTGACTGACTGACTGACTGACCGACCGACCGACCGACCGACCGACCGACCGACCGACCGACCGACCGACCGACCGACCGACCGACCGACCGACCGACCGACCGACCGACCGACCGACCGACCGACCGACCGACCGACCGACCGACCGACCGACCGACCGACCGACCGACCGACCGACCGACCGACCGACCGACCGACCGACCGACCACCTGATTGCTTGTTTGTTTGTTCGTTCGTTCGTTCGTTCGTTCGTTCGTTCGTTCGTTCGTTCGTTCGTTCGTTCGTTCGTTCGTTCGTTCGTTCGTTCGTTCGTTCGTTCGTTCGTTCGTTCGTTCGTTCGTTCGTTCGTTCGTTCGTTCGTTCGTTCGTTCGTTCGTTCGTTCGTTCGTTCGTTCGTTCGTTCGTTCGTTCGTTCGTTCGCTCGCTCGCTCGCTCGCTCGCTCGCTCGTTCGTTCGTTCGTTCGTTCGTTCGTTCGTTCGTTCGTTCGTTCGTTCGTTCGTTCGTTCGTTCGTTCGTTCGTTCGTTCGTTCGTTCGTTCGTTCGTTCGTTCGTTCGTTCGTTCGTTCGTTCGTTCGTTCGTTCGTTCGTTCGTTCGTTCGTTCGTTCGTTCGTTCGTTCGTTCGTTCGTTCGTTCGTTCGTTCGTTCGTTCGTTCGTTCGTTCGTTCGTTCGTTCGTTCGTTCGTTCGTTCGTTCGTTCGTTCGTTCGTTCGTTCGTTCGTTCGTTTGTTTGTTTGTTTGTTTGTTTGTTTGTTTGTTTGTTTGTTTGTTTGTTTGTTTGTTTGTTTGTTTGTTTGTTTGTTTGTTTGTTTGTTTGTTTGTTTGTTTGTTTGTTTGTTTGTTTGTTTGTTTGTTTGTTTGTTTGTTTGTTTGTTTGTTTGTTTGTTTGTTTGTTTGTTTGATAAATGATGTTGTAGGGAGCAGAAGGTTATCTTAGTGCGGGTGAGCATTAAATGAGAACTTAGACAAATGTCAGTGGGGCAGAAAGGCCATCACATTAAACTTGTATCGCTTAGTGCATTTAGCACTAGATTAAGACAGACAGAGTCCCGCCATCCCGGCGACCAGGATCGACAAGGCTTTCAGGGAATCTGTGCCAGCACAATACACAGCACTACCTCAATGAATAGAACTATTGACGAGCACTTTTGTTTGCATCGCACTAAAAGAACCGTTGTGTCAAAGACTAAGCAGATCTGAGACTGGTTGAGTGAAATAAGCTGGCGTGTGGTGCATAACCTTTTATAGAGATCCACCAAAATCAGATACAATAATATGATATTTTATTGTTCACAATGACCCCTGTGCATCTATATATAAATATGTACCTTTCAGGTCAGGTCATGTGAAAAAACATTATGTTTTCAACCATCTATATGCGTGTTACTCTAAACAGCAGATATCCAACATAGGCATACACAATCAAAATCTTATGATTACGACCTGACTATTATTTTGACTATGAATTTAATTATCAATAAATGACAACATTCCTGTTGTTTTTATTAGCCAATCTCACGTTATCAAAGCTAATATTGATTTTTAAAAAACATTATCTAACTGTTTATAATTTACTTTGTGTAGACAAATACACAAATTCATAGAAATAAAATTTGTTCAAACTAAATTGGATACCAATTACTTAATATGAAATATGAAATATTTGAGGGTTATATAATGGTGTAAGGCACTCTACCATAGTTTAATTAAAAATTTGCATGTGATTAATATGGCATTAGTATGGTTGAAATTCAATTTCCATCATGTTAAAAAATTCAATAAAGTTCTTGTTTTTTATAACTTTTCGGCCAGAAGGTACGGGTCTGTCTGCCTGGAAAGACAAGCGGGTTCGTCCCCCGTATGGAATTCAGGTTTAAAATAAACAAATGTTTCTATCCCGCTCTCCCGTAAAGGTTTGGTATTGTGAAGAGCCTCCGTGACCGAGAGGTAACGCACCAGCTCTCATGCAGACCGCTATAGGGATCGAATTGCAATCCCTGTGTCTGGAGAGGAGTCATAATCTCACAAGTCTCAGGATGTAATCCTGGCCCAGTTTAGCCTGTGCACAACAGCAGACTGAAAAAAACAATTAATGTATTTATTCATTCATTTATAAAAAAACCTGTCACATCTACGTGAACATTTAACGCAAAAATATGATTATTGTGTCATTTCTAATCCACGAAGTAGACATAATGATCAGAGAACATTCACTTTTATCCATCTCATATTTTATAGTTTTATATAGTTACTGCTAATATAACATGTTTATTCTAAGAATGATATCTGAAAGAAAATGAGTTGCCAATTCAAAACAATGTCACAAAAAGAATCTCATGTTCCAGATTTAATTACATTACGAAACTGCATTAGCCCAATGTTGGTGTGATGTTGTAAACCGCAGGGATACATCTTTGTGGGCAGACCTTGCGGATCGTCAGTTATTGTGTGTGGGGAGGGAAGACCAGAGATTATCACAGCTCAATGACAAAAAATCCAATTGTCGTTCCACATCAACGCCTTTGTCATAATGAGCGACACAATTCACTGCACGCTCAATGCATTACGGCCGTGGTTAACCCACTCCTCACTACAACCACAGTTATACAAAAATAATTAATACATGTCAAGTTGCTAATTTTTAGTTTAAAGTGCTACATTTTGAAAGTCATGTACAATTTTGAATACAGATTGGTTTATCCACAAACATTTCGTACGCATCCAGTGGCGACACGCTTACGCGTGTCGCCACTGGATGCGTACGAAACTTTCAATTACCGTATCTAGTCATTCACAGGTGAAAATAAAGCATTCAGATTTGTGAAAAGGTGGCATTCTCTTCATTGTGTTAGCATTTGGACCACACAGACTCCAACAATAACACGGAGAAAGCTGTGTGTTTTTGTTGTCTGCTTTTATCCGCTTCTATCGTAGCTTTGTTACAATAACAGCTTGTGAGAACCAGCCAGATTCCCCTTATACCAGCAATACTCCTGGCAGGCTTGTGTTCTTGGAAAAAACCCATCACATTTTCTATAATATTTTTTAATCATTGCGTTCGATTTTATTTTTGTAACACATGAAACAAAGCGATGTATGATATCTTCGGGTAATTTTCAGATTGCAAGAGGAGGTTGAAAATGTTTTGTTCCTTTAGAATAACAATCAATCAAACGTTGAGAGACAAGCGATCTATCTCATTGCCAGATAAAATATACATACTTTTATAGATTTTATTTGTTTGTTTTTACGTCAACCGAACTTAATTTAGTGGCAGTTCTGATTATCTTATTATACACTAAGCAACGTGTATATTGGTGTAAGGAGAGTGACTAAGCAGAGTATATGATGTGATCATACCTTGCCCTGGGGTGATAAAGGTACCCAGATTACGGCTTAATCCCCTCACCTCTGTCAACCTGGACAATGTGAAAGCCACAATAGACAAACATTTATTCAGCCAGCTCGTCAGCGCCTTGCCCAAACGGAACCATTTCTCTCGCCGCGGTAGTCACTCATTAAATTCCCCATTATCGGCCTTCAGACACCGGTCAGCCTCTGACCGCTGCTGTCACGTGATCCAGAGAAGACCACTCACAGAGAGCCATGTCCACTCACTGTCCACTTCACACCGGGGCTGCTTGACCACTCACCTCCTTATATACAGTTCCAGGCTCATGTACGCTGGGTCTAGAATACGTCTTTTAACGGTTTATTAATGCGATGTACATGTATATGAAAGAAACAAGCAAGCATATTTTCCCAGCTAGACAGTCATGAGTTAGAACGCAACAACCAGCCTAACCCTTTAACCTCCGGTGTCGCATACATTCGGGTTTGCATTTTTTATTAGCACATTAAGTACCTCCTATTAAAAATGTTAAAGATAATATGTGACATCAACCAGCAAGATTTGAAAAGACCTCCATTTTGTCAAATCTGAATAATTTTCACTCACTTGAAGTTGTGGATCGCGTCAGCGAGACACAACTTCAAGTGAGTGAAAATTCAAATTGAATAATTTGGCGCCCAAAGGGTTAAACCTTGAAGCGCTCAATTAAATAATTTACTTTTTCATCCATTTGAAGTTGTGGGTCGCGGTAGCGACACACAACTTCAAATGGATGAAAAAGTGGATGAAAAAAAATCCTCATATTTGAGACTAAACAATCGCAAATCTTGATGTTTAAACACACATTTCATTCCCAGTAACAGTGAATTAATCAGTTAATAAATCGGATTAAAACGACTATAGTCTATATAGCCTGGCGATTTACGGGTGAAGGTTGAGATCAGCAGCCAAAAAAAAAGGCATAAAGGAATTTAAAAACTGAGGGTGTAGCATGAAAAAACCCCAAAAACTGACCAATATGTCAAAGTTGAAATGTAACCTTTAATAATGCAATTTTGCAAAGGTTCAAAGTATTCTACACCTAATTAACAACTGAACGACGGACTAGATAGTGTCTTCATATGAAATACTGTATTGTTGTCAATTGTTTTTGCGTATTTGATCTTGGTTGTCCATGTGTTGTTTTAAGTGCGTTGGATAATGATGTCATCACGTAATTAGAAATTAAAAAAGAGCTTAGCATTGGAGAATTGAGATATCCGTCTAATTTTTCTAGCTTGATGGAATAATTACCATTATAATGGTTACACCATGCACATGAATAGTGGAGCAATAAGGTTTGTGCAGAAGAGGAAGCCAATCGTTACATTGGTGGTATATCCTGCTGATATAATAATTAGATTTGTAATATCATGGGACTACATTATTACATACCGGAATCTGTCTCATTCAGACAGTTCCTATTATAAATAACATTTGACCACGTAATATATCCAGTGACAATATCATGGCACATAATTACTTTGCTAATGAAGACATTCCTGTAGTAAGAGAGTCTATTATTATAAACCGGGCAGTGCACCTTAGTCTACTTGTCGTGTCTGACACATTCACAGGAAGTTAATTTCGCGGCTGCGTAATCCACTCGTTCGATGACGTCACTGTGGCATGGCCTCAGGGACATTGTCATTAAGGACTTCATCTTATGGTAGGTGTATAGCTTGAAGCACGGGTACATGTACATTCATGGCAACTGATTTATATCATAGCATAATTAAAATCCACAGTTTGGTGGGAGTAATAATAGACATTTGATTGTAATCCCAGTGAACACAAAACATTTGTATGACTTTATACAGTGTTGGACCAACGTCGAAGACGTTGGGCCGACGTTGTATAAATGTTATACAAATGTTTTGTGTTTGCTGGGATAGGCCTATTGATTGTTATCCCTTATAGCTTTAGCGTAAAACATTACTGAACTAATTGTCACTGTTGTGCAAACAAAATCAATCATGGATATAGATTTTAAAAAACTCGTCAAGTTATATAATTTAAATCTTTACTCACCGAAGTTGTGCCTCACTATCACTTCCTACAACATAATTATATTTATCAAAACATATGTCAATCTAGATTCTCATTTCTCTTTCATCATCAGCTGCTTCCGTCAACTATGAGGAAATTGCTATTCAACCAGTGACTAGCACTTTTTATTGAAAAAAATCGCTTTACCAGATCACGTGAACAATACGATCAAACAAGAGTTGTTACGACAAATCTGCAAAATGGATTGAAACATAAATACAATCAAGTAATCATTCAACTCCATACCGTTAAAGCGAATCAATATAATAACCATTGTATTTGCTATATTATTTTTCTTCAGAAATAATTATTGTTTTACAAGCTTAAACAGTATTTTAGAAAATATTTCTAAAATATAATACAATTTCTGTTCCAGCGTGTTGACACTTCCGATTACAGCATAATTAATGTAGGCCTATAATAGTAAGCCGCTTGTCACCAATCAAATCTAATATAACTATGGTAACCTGGTGACTAGAAGAACCAGCAGCATAGATCAATTAATGTGTGAATTATTTACCAGATGCCTGCCACGATCATGTATATATCGAATAAAAACAATACCTTTATTAAAGTAACACAACAAAGACAATCACATCACAAAAATAAAAATAAGTAAAAAGTGGTTAAAAAAATATTTTATTTTATTTGGTAAATATAACAAATATTTCTCAACAACAATCAAAAGCTAATCAGCGCCCGCTATAGCGTTAAACAGGAATACAATACCTTACTTGGAGCAACATTCACATGTATCTTCAAACTGGGTTAGACATGGAACAATCAATGCATTGATAACGATAATTTAATAATGGGACGGACCATCTGATTAATGTTTAAAAAACAAAAATAAGTAACGTTTTGAGATAATGGAGAAAAGAGCAAAATCCAGAGCGTTCAATCTGATCATGTCGCACATTACCAAGGTTCAGAGTATAATACAACAGGTCGATACAACTAAAAAAGCGACATCGATCTAGTACCAATCGCAGACCTTGAAGTGGCATTTCGCAAACATTATGATGCCGTGAGCATCACTGAGCTTTTAAATGATGCGTCAGCCAGCCTGAACATTCAATAGATTCATCTCACGAAACCCGTCAATCTAACCGCCACGAATTATGGATGAAACGGCTGGCACATGCGTGTTTTGTACGGGCCCCCTTTCACCCCTATCAGCTGGCACCTCTGACCCGCCTGGTCTCACGGGAGCAGCGATCATCATGCAGCGCCTGCAGCAGCCATATGCAGCAAGAGCTGTTTCTGGCAGCCCCAGCTGGCTGACTGCTACTCTACCACTTGTGTACCATGCCTGAATGTCTGGCTTCACGCCATCCTTAACCCATAAAGCACTGAAATCCTCTCGTATAAATCATGGAGACTAAAGCGGTTTTTTCAATTTGACATCATCATCAATGTCTTAGTTAGCTTTTTCCGCTTCATTTGAATACCTATGTTATGGGTCTACGACCACTATAAATAGTTTAACACTTTCAGTGCGGGGACCGTCTTTATACGTCAGAATCTGCCGTCTACAGACGTCAGATTCTGATGTATAAAGTCGGTCCGCGCGCTGAAAGGGCTAAAAAACCAGGAGCGCCTGCCGAGTATAGTGATTAAAAAGGGCAAGGGACAGATTGCCTTACAAACATGCCATACGTGTGGTAAATGCATGTACGTCCGGATTTGCTCATAATTATTCTAATGCGACATTTATTCACAAGTCATGTCGTTTTGTCATAAACATCATACTATTTCGTAGCACTAAACCCGAAGGTTTTAGTAAAAAGCTACATTAATCAGAAAGTTAATGCCATGAAAAGATTGTACACGTAAATGTGTTATATTTTTTCGGTAGCCTAACTGCTGTTTTTAGATGTTTTGTCTTGTGCTGTGGTTCAGCTCTAATCGCTTCTGGTGTGTGCCATAAGGCGCTGTACCGGATGACTGGGTACTGATTACAACCGGACAGGTGAACAACGGATTGCTCATCCCGGCCCGGCAGAAACTACCTCTAATTCTAATTGCATGCTGTTGACCCTGAGTCAATGTATTCTGACAGACTTGTGAAGCCTGAGACTACTTGAACACAATGTGCTTTGAACTGGCGTATGTAACTTATATATACTGTACAATGTTTTCATAACAGGAAAAACAAAAATGGGGTAAGCCCCATTTTTGCTTTTTCTGCTATGAAAAAATTGTATGCCCTAAGAATAACCGTGAACTAGTTATTCAAAACTCATCTAAATATACATACCCATTGGTAGTCTAATCCTGGGCACACCGTCGTAGGCAGCAGCCCAACACTAAGCCACTATTGTGTTTGTGTATTGAGTTTGTGGCTTTAGCTAGTATAAGGTGTTGAGGGTGTTGAGTCCTAATGATCATTGCCAGGCGATTGTTGTCCCGGATGATCCGGCCAAAGGGTCATCAACTGAGATGTAAAAAGACGTGCCCCAATTCACATGTTACATGCACACCCACTATTAAGGAAGCAATTACGCGATCTAAGGTAAACGTAAATTAGGTATGGAAAATCAATTCACTGGTTTGGCAGTCAATCACTTTATAATGAATAAAATCTGTCTGTAACCAGTTAAATTCTATTCACACTTTATAACGTATGGTCATACTTAAAGTAAGTATAAATCAAGTGATATATATAGCAACTGGTTACACCTAATCAAATATTGTGTATGTTTTGATGCAAGTCAGCAGGCCATTTATATTTGTGTGAATGTGATGTATACATGTAGTTACCTATATACAGACAGAACTACACTATACAAATATAAACACTACCAATTGACCTCTTGAAAATACGTGTGTAAGTAGAGATGTGCATGACAGGACAGTTTATATTTAGCTGTGCAAACTGAACAACTAAGTCCCACTTCTCCCTTTTCTTAATAGTCACCAGTATACGCTTAGTATTATCATATCTCTTGCAAACGACATAAGCTATAGATAATGCCGTTAAGTACGTACTAGATCTGTTCTTAGCGTAATAGTGGTCTGATAGAAAATAGCGAGAGTTCTACAAATGCCACAAATTAATTATTTGACATTTGCATAGGCCTACGTGTTGGGATATGCCTTATTGAAACTAAATATCTAAATGACTTATGTTTTGTGTAGGCCAATATATACGGAAGATTGTAATTAAAACGATATAAATTAATCTTACTTGTTTAATAAATATGTGTTCATCAAAATAACTCTGAAGATTGCCACACATGGCCTGTTTCCAAGATGGCCACGATCAACATCTTTGGACATTTCAAAACACACCGGACGAGGCAGGTGATGAGCTGGACAGACCTTGTCATTGTAATATTATATGTACATGTATATACAAGATGGTTAGTTTGGTAATGTGGTATTCACTCACTCACTCACTCACTCACTCACTCACTCACTCACTCACTCACTCACTCACTCACTCACTCACTCACTCACTCACTCACTCACTCACTCACTCACTCACTCACTCACTCACTCACTCACTCACTCACTCACTCACTCACTCACTCACTCACTCACTCACTCACTCACTCACTCACTCACTCACTCACTCACTCACTCACTCACTCACTCACTCACTCACTCACTCACTCACTCACTCACTCACTCACTCACTCACTCACTCACTCACTCACTCACTCACTCACTCACTCACTCACTCACTCACTCACTCACTCACTCACTCATCCAATCACCATTATTTTTAGCACATTCCAGAGATTGCACATGCTACCTGTTCAGTGGCAAATGTACTTACTTTGATTGGTTAAGTCAGCACATTTAAAGGTGGTTATTATGTGCTACCAGAAAAACAACACATAATTGTACATTTATGGGGCTACCTAATAAAGTAACGATAGTAGATTAGTTAAGTTAACACCCGTATTTAAAAAAACATGTGCTACCTGCTTGTGGGTAGTCATAGTTCAGTTAGTAGGGTTAGCACTTTGATGTATAAACAGATAAACGTGTGCTTATAAGTATTAGCTGCTGATACTATTTCGTTAATATGATTTTTAACCCAATATTTAATTTATATATCCGAAGTATCGTGAACAGCTGAATCTGTGCTACATGCTTGACTAGTCATCATATTATTTCCAATAAATTTGAATGTATGACTATTAAATATTATAAAAAAAAATGTTGTTGGTATTCAATAAGTTGGCATGCATTGTGAATTCATTGGTAACATAGTTTGGATGTCATTACCACAAAATATGAATCAATATGATTGAGGACACGGTCCCTGCCCAGAAACGGTTCAACCAATGTTGTTTTGAAGTTGGCCCGGCGTCTGCGATGCTGGGCCAACTTCAAAACAACATTGGATCACGGTCTCTTGTTAGATGGATGTAGATGTGAATAACAACTGGCACCCTGGTGACACGTATAATGAGACACATAGTGGTTTAGGTATGCCCGTGAAAGCAGGGCTGCCCTTTTAGCAGATCAGAGCGAGCGTGTTCGCAGCTTCGACCACAATACTTGCCGTCGCGGCTAAAAAGAGTCCCGCAGACCGCGGCCAGCCATTTCTGCCGCGTCAGCACACCGGCTCTTTGACCCGCGCAGTCGGGCGCTAATTAGTGGAGGAGCTGAGCGACTGGTGTCTGGCCCGGGGGTGGGGGTTCGACTGCCGGACTGGCGGTGTCTGCCCCGGGGTGCCTAAAAGGTTTCACTTGTAGTCGGAAGCGAGCTTGGTGCCGCCTGTGGGGTGCTAGCCACATCTACTGAGGTCCAGACCATCAGCCCACAGGCGTATCCCGATTTATCCTCAAGAAACCAAGTCAACAAAATACTCCATCACCAAGCTGGCCCAATATGGTCAGAGTGTGGACCATCATTAAACAACATATTTTACGTCCACAGAATATTCATGGAGCTCCAGAATCTCCCCAACATTTTCATACTAATGTTGTTTTAACGTTGGTCAAACGGCTACGAAGTTTAAAACACCAGTGGTTCAACGAGCAGATAAGTAAAACACACCATCGTTCTCGAAACCAAAACAATAATAAATCTAAGCGCTATTATCAAATGAGACCAATTTTCGTTCGAGACATGTAGTATATACAAGCTTAAATTATCTTCAAATAAACCAATCAGAGATGTAATGATTTTCTGTTCTTCACGATGAAGGTGTGGGCTTTTGTATGGATCCTTTCAGTAGCTCTGTGTGTGACCACGCTCAATGTCTTCTCTATCCCCACCTTAATCTAAATCGCCGTGAGCGATGTCTTTTTCATTGTACATCACTGTGGCTGCCCACGAAAACTGGTCTACACAAGGAGACCCTGACAGACTGATTCATAGACCATGGCTTGAAAGTAGAAACCCTCCCCCTTGGGTATATTTGTAGACCTTTTTCATAACCTTACTATGTACCAAGTACCAAGTGGTCTGCAGATTTTCTATGCATGGACAAGGTCACCAGGGGTCATCGAAGTATGGTACCCTTCAGGGTGGCAGCTCCTAGTATCGCTGTTGTGACACAAACCACATTAAAACGCGACATGTGATAATTATGTCAGTATTGATTCATATTTATGGATATCATAGTTATATGTCTGTTATATGTTATAAGTTTGGCGAATAAATAAATAAATAGGAGAAATAAACATTCAGATGCGCTTGACAAAAACTGTGTAATAAGTTATCACGTTTTACAAGAGCAAATGACAATTTAATGGTATCATCCAGAAGTCAATACAACTAGGCCAAAGTTTATGTTTCGTAAGGCTTCATTCTGGCCTAATTCAGATCCCTGGGCCCGTATTCTCGTACAAGTTACGATATATCGTAGGCTTCTGATTAGTCGAGATGGCCATCTCGACCAATCAGAAGCCTACGATATATCGTAACTTGTACGAGAATACAGGCCCAGCTGTACATAATTCTCTCTCATTTCTTGGTGTTTTATGGAGCCCGGTGTATGGCGGCTCGAGGATAGAGTAAGTGATGTGCGATGGTAAATTACTTCAAACAGAATGTTTTGTTGAACAGCAGACCAGATGACGGCATATTAATATACTTATGCATTGTCTTAACAGGCATGTTTTCATTTTCACATTCGTTGTATATATTACTATAGGCCTACGCGTCTATATAAATATGTTGTTAGGTATATTACAATGATAGTTAGTATTACAAAATTTAAGTTTAATAATAATGTTAAAAGTTATTGAGTTTAAGTATATTGATATACTAATTTTTTTTTATTAAAAACCCCCACTAAATTGTGTTGTTGATGAAACAGGAATTATAACATAGATCATTCTTGCTCAAGCTGCTACATGTAGCGTTAATATACAGTTGAATTATTATTGTTTGTGAGCTATATTCATCATACATATTTAATGTAATAATTACTGATGATGAAGCTTTTTAGACATGCGGTGCGCTTTGATAGTTATTGTCACAGGTGTTTAATCGGCTGCGGAAAGAGCTACGACTTGTAAATGGACGTAGCTAGATGACGTACCAAACACGTGTTTACCTCTTGTTTCTACTAATAATTGTCCCCATTCAATAGCAATGGGCATATATCACTGAATACAATCACTACTCATATTGTTCAGCGACTCTATAGTTTTACCACATAGACATCTTATCTAATGCATTATGATGATGATAATGAGGCGATGACAACAAATAGGTCACATATTTATTAACCAATATAGGCCTATGTATATATAATGTATATAATTATATCCTGTGTAAATATATTTTAATCATTGAAAGCAAACTGACGTATTTTGAGAAGTTGTGGCAGCCATGCAGGCTTGCTCATGCTACTGATTTATCCGTTTTCTACGGATTTTTTTTATGCTATAAAAGCTGCGGACGGATTTTGCTCATATCTACGGAAACATTCTTCACAATTTGGCAAAGCGTCGTTTTTTCCATTCCGTGTCATATACATTTAACATCAATATTAAATATTGATGTGTTTATTATATTTTATTATACATGTATTATTACTCTAACAGTAATATATTTCGCGTGGTGTTAATTTTCGCGTATTTCTTGCTAATAAGGGAGCGCGAATTTTATTCCGCGTAAAATATGGTTCACATTTTTCGTATTATTTGGTCGCATGGGTTCGAACAGGGAGCTGACTGGTGTGAATATTCATAACACACTCAATCTCACGGGTTGAATATTATTTTCCCGTATATGGCGTATTGGCTACATTAATGGAACCAGCCGATGATACCACCTTCCAATGCAATAGTTCATACAAATATACATTTTATCTTTATTAATGAAATTATAATATTTAGCATTTTGGAATATAATTTTACCTCACTTATTCTCAGACTAAACCTGTTTGCTTAAAAGCGTTTAAACAATCCGTTTTCTTAGTACTAACTGTAATTTACCAGCGAGTATGAATGAATTTATTGATATTATCTTGAGAACAATAATAATAATCTTATCAATAGTCTTATCAAAATTTTGAATAATAAAATGAAACCTAAAAATATATATCCATGATATATCCTGAAGCATGCTGTTGCTTTAACTTTAAATATCTGGAATATCATCCATTCCATTGGAAATAATGATTTAGGCCTACTTTAAAAAATATCAACTCACCTGTCATGGCCTAAATTCTTACCATTCAGATTTGTGCCATCACACTTAGATCTCATAAATATATATAAAGTTTCCCACGAATCTGAGTTGGTGGAAGCTATACAAATTGATGACCACCGAAATATGCGCATTATTCAAGTATGCATGTATGACGTAAAACATCTTAGACCAAGTCGTGCGTTTTTGCTACTGAAGAAATTATTTTTGATGCTTGATTAAAAAAATTGCAGTAGCGCTTACATGAATGAATTAAATTGATTGTACATTATTGTGATATGGATTATGAGCGTGCTATATACAATCATCTAAAGACCGAGGTCCTAAATTAAAATAAATCAGTAAAAATCCTGGCCTCAAATGTATACAGGCTTATGCATATTGTCATTAAAATACCGTAGATGAGCATTTTATTTATATTTTATGAAACGCACTAACGCTTCTAGAATTAAACAAAATACCACATATTACAATTTCCGTTTATTCAGCATAAGCCATAATAATAGGGTCTACATGCATGCATAGTACGCTAAGTAATTATAAGGAGCCGTGTTTCAAGTTACATGTAAAAATTAGCTCGGATACGTGACCCATCTGAACATTTCGCATTCTTCAGAAATGAGGTTATGCAATAGTGTAACAGAGAAAACAGAGTATAATGAGGCTAAATGGATCAGTGACTATCTTTATTCAAACCTATATGTAAAACGGAACGAATGTCGAGATTTAGGAGACAATGCCATGACAATTGAGTAATATGTTAGGTAGGATTTTACATGCACTCTTCATATATCTGTGATTAACCTGTGAACTATTTAATGTGAGGGCGCATGCGCGTTGCGCCGGATATGGAGAGTTTTGTGTGCAGATAAACGTCTGGTCAAAATAAACGACCTTCTCGCACGACCCCGTGCCAGACTCCGAAAAAAACCCTGGCATTTTTCTCGCATAAAAGACAACCGATGCCAGATGCTGGATCAGCAGCGGGCCAGCGTCTACGACGCTGACACGCTGTTGCTCCAGCATCTGGTGCAGGTCCAGATGACGTCCCCGCTATTGTTCAGGACAACAGCCTCTGTGGTCCTGTCTGCGAGCATGGCTTCAATGGGGATGCATGGAAGCAGCTGTTGTCAAGTGTAATGATGATGCAAGATAGCTGTAAAGGTAAATGATAAATTCTAGAGCAATCCTGTCACTGTAAATGAACTGGATCCAGATGTAGAGCATGGATTCTCTGATACCAGTTATAGACGTACTAGGATCAGGCAGTCCATGTTCCTGATGATCCAGCGCCTAGCGACACGGACGTGAATCACCTGTGAGGTGATTCAAGTGGGTGGAATAGGTGGCATATGGTGACAATGTTACTGAAAACTCAGGCGGCAAATGAAACACACACGATATTAACCTTCTCCTCTCTACAGGCTACCAGTCTACTACAACACTTAAACAACAGTTTCTGCCGTCTTTTAACTGGCATGACATTTTTATATAATTTATCTGCTAACTGACTATATTGATATCTCTGATTTTTCCAGTGTGTTATTTTTTCTTTATTTACAGATTATGCGGGACGCGTCAGATTTAAATTTACCACACCGACCCCTGGTATTGATCACCAGGAAAGGCGGCACTATTTAATAATGCTCGTGCGACAGCTTCTCAACCTGGCTGATTACTATTTAAACAAAAACCTGGCCAGGCTTATTTACATTTCCTATTTACATATAATTCCTAATGAAATGTTCTGATTGACTAACTGGAAGATAGCTAGTCTCTTTATAAGAATATCAATACATTTTACCTCTGGTCTATTTAGTGTGATTTTGACCATTATATTATCCAAAATCATGCAAAGTAAAATTATAAAATATATTCATCTGAAAATACCTTGCCTGAATAATAAATCTAAGATGTAAAAGGTACAAGACAACAACTTGAACTCTCTCATGATCCAATGCTATTTTAAGGTTGTACCACCGTCTACGATGCCGGCCCAGCATTAAAACAACATTGGATCAGCACCTCGTATTTACAGGTGTATATGTTGGAACCAATAATGAGACCCGGCTTGTGTAGAGGTTAAAATCAAACGACAAGCTGTATGTTTTAAGCCACCCGCAGTGCACTGGCTACGCATTATGCACATGAATCCAAGTGAACTAAAACAGCGAACACAAAACATTTGTATAACATTTATGCAACGTTGGCCCAACGTCTTCGACGTTGGATCAACATTGTATAAATGTTATACAACTGTTTTGTGCTTACTGGGATCTGCTTTGCTCGCTGGTTGACCACTAAGGCGAGTCTGGCGGCTGTACGGTCATTGGTCATTCACTGGTCACGAGCGTGCCGCTTAGATGTGTGTTCTGGGACGCTGGACACCCGTGACCACCCAGCAGGCAGATCGTGACATCACCAGGGTGAGGTCAATCATGACAGACGGTTCACATCCGCCGCTGATCAACCAATCATCATCACCGTCTATAGGCTGTCCGGCTAAAATAACTAGTTATACATGGATTGATTTCAAAATGGCATTGTTCGACATATGGTCTGAATAACCATGAGATCTACACCACTAGAAGTGATATTTTCAGAGCTTTAGATAAGGCGAAATACAGAAAGAGTACATGTAGCTATTTTTGTTACTCTTTTTTTTATAGATTTTGTTTTGTTTACAAGAAAATCTGGGCTAAAAAACATTCATTTGCGACTTCTATATTGATGTCCTTTATAGCAGTATAGCATCGATACAAGAATACAGTGTCACCATTCAATTACCAGAGGTGTGGGGGGGGGGGGGGGGGCGGGGGGCAAAGTTTTTCTCTTACTTAATTTCTATTTCTATGTACATAACTTTTTTCACATTCTGCTCCCAGCAAAATATTTATCTTAGTTTGTGTGTGGAGACAAATATTTATTACATTTTTCTTCAAAGTTGGATGTAGTATTGAACTTTTGAATTTAGCCACTCCTTCTGGTTGTTGAATGATGGCCCCCCTCACAAATGTGCCCGTGTTCCATGATTAACATAATATTTTGATCCAGACTGGACTATAAGCTCTTTATAAATAAAGTGCGAACATATGACTGATTGAATAAAAACTCAAAGTGAGTTAGCATGTAAAATGGAAAACAACACGATTTACGAGCCATGGTTATTTTATGTTATTTCACATCGACTTTCGAGTTAAAAAAACCCTGCTTAGATGCATGGACATTGGTGTCCCTGGTGTAGTGGTTAGCGTTACCGCAGACACGCCAAAGATCGCGATTCCCTCACCACTCTAGGTATATTTATATTTCAAAAATAGAAAATGCTTCTTTCGCAGTTTGAATGACAGTAACAGGTATCCAGCTTAACTGTAGAAAAGTGATCTAAATCACCATTCATTCTTTCATACATGTACTTTAATATTTCAATTCAATGTATCAATTTTAGTACTAAGTCTTATAATATTATCATTATATTACCTTGGAAATGTTCAGGTTTCACTCACAGCAAATGGTAGTTCGATTTAAATTTAGAACATGCATAATGATAAAAAATGATGACGACTGAATATTACGCAATCATTCATCATGCTGAATATCACCAAATTAAACGCCCATGCAGTGAAGTGATTTCAGTTTAGCAACATAATCAAAGTATATCACTATGAACTGTCCTATTTTTTTTCATAATAGTTTTGTCCGCTTGGATTTAGTTTATTAACAGTGAAGCCTGGAAACGTGCACTTTCTCTAGGCTGCATGGGTTGTTCTCACAACTTTGATCAGTGATAGCAACATCAGCATGCACAAATATCATGTCCAGCCGGGTAGTACAAATCATCATAACAATGTCCGCACACTACTTTTGAATTTTCGAAAATCGATCCCGATGAGTTAACATTGATCGAGCAATCTGATCTCAACCCTTTAACCGCCGGTGCCGCATATATTCGGGTTTTCATTTTTTATTAGCACATTAAGTACCACATCTTAAATATGTTAAAGATAAAATGTGACATCAACCAGCAAGATTTGAAAAGAGTCGACCTCCATTTTGTCAAACCAGAATAATTTTCACACACTTGTGAAAACAAGTTGTGGATCGCGTCAGCGAGACACAACTTCAAGTGGGTGAAAATTCATATTAAATAATTTGGCGGTTAAAGGGTTAAGCGCTATAAAAATGAAATGAGAGAGTAGTAGTTCTGCAGTAGTAGTTATTATGTTATACACCTCCACCCACCAACGTGATCAGCAGTTCCACTTGCGATCCAATAATAAACATTTGATAATGGGACAAAATATATTAGAAAATATTTCTCCAGGTGGGCTCTCGACCTTTAATAAAGATAATTAATAGGACTTATAAAAGGGTCGAGAGAGTTGCTAACACCCTTCAAAATTGTTTTCCAATCTATTTTTTATCTCACTTTCAGTCTTCTAATATAACGGATCTGGTTATAAAACTGATCAACTTTTTGTTAATGTTATTTCAACGTTTCGCTATTTTGTAATAGCCCTATGCTGTAACCATGGTAACCATATGGATTAATATGGATTAACGTTAATCTAGTAAAATGACTCAAAATTACGCAGTTCGAAAACTACAATTGCCTGACCGCAAATGACAGTAAGAATATGTCAATCTACTTAGCCGGGCTGCATACACGCCTGTCTGTCTGCCGCCAATCCCACTAAGGACCCACACAGACGTTAACGGATCCAGAAGGATCTGCGGCCAGATCCCGACGTGATCGTTAATACTGGGTGTGCCGCCCGGTCACATCAGAAGGGCATGCCTCTATTGGCCTTCCTGGCCCCAGCCTCCACCAGAGTACACACTTGACAACGCTTCAGATAACAGCACCCCGCCACCTTCTCATCAGGATCGACAGGCTGGGTCAACGCCGGGCCAGCGTCGTAGACGCTGTCCCGGCGTTGGCCCAGCATGTCGGGCCAACCTGGGTTTATCCACCGCGGCACAATTTCTGTCTGCACCAGATCCACGACTTGGCAATTTGACTAATTTGGCAGGCTGCACTTCCCCCTCGTCTGCCACCTATTGTGGTAACCTTTTGCTCCGGATCTGATTGGGCAGAAAACTCGCCCTTCTGAAAAAGTTCTCCACCCTCTGTCGTCTTGCTCATTTGACCAGTCCGGAAGCCATTTTCCGGGCTGCAGCTTATGTGCCCCCGTACTTCATTCTCGACTACATGGTCATCATTAGGCGCAGTTTTGATATTCGGTCCAGTGGAATGATGGAATTCTAATATAAATCATTCACGTGCATATAGGCCCTAGTGTTAAAATAATCTTGAATCAAAAATATTAGGTGGATATGAAACAGTGCTTAATAATATTTAATAAAAATAAAAGCGTACATATGAAATAGTATGACCTACAGAATTTATTGTTATTTTTGGTAAATATTGCGCTAAAATATTGTTTCCGGATTTGATAACTTCTCAGTACATTCTACTACCGTAAATCGAACGGCTGTAAGTCTCATTTAAAATATTTTTTATCGGTTACAGCAAATGTGGTAAATAACGTTTCTTCGGAGGATTCCTTATGTTTTTAATGCATATTTGTTTTGTATGGTGATATTTGTATATTTATTCAGTCACTGCTACAGTAATCTGTACATAATCACGCTGTTATTGTCATCATCTATTGATTACTGACATGTTATTTTAGAGACAAGCCTTAAGTAAGTGATCTTACCATTAAAGAACATCAATGTTATAGTTCACAGTACCTTTATACAGGATCGTTGGACAGCTTGACATGAAATGTCGAGGCCAACTGCTGTGTCATTCATGTAGGTGAATGGACTGCTATGGATGGAGCTTTGTTAGAGCAGGGGTGGGGAAAACTCAGAGGAAGTCTTTTTGGGGACATTCACCAACACCTCTTTTATCCAATGGCTGTCACACCAAACAAGACATTGGCTAATTGGTTGTCTAATGGCAAGTAAATGTCTTGTCAACTGGCCCAACGTTAGATAACAAATGGGCAAAATAAAGCTATTTATTAACTCGATTGAAACAATATATAAAATAACTAAGTTGATTAGAAGCTTGTATTCTATTATTTATATGTAACGTTTAAAGAAGTGATATGTATAAATATTTAATTAATAAAAGACGTAATATATCTGTACATAGACAGGATCTAAATTTGAAAGAAACAAAACACATTTTCCTAATATGGGTGTCAAACAGTGCGTAAGAGAGGGTTGACACGCAAGTGAGATGACTGGGTGAGTCTTGGTTCTTTTCTCGTTCGCCTCTGCATTTTTGGAACGAAGCACCAAAAGCCAGAGGCTTTGTCAGTCTTTTCTGCCCCGAGTAGCAACACCTCTTGAAGTGGCACACCCCCGGGCGCCCCTGTGAAGTGGCGTAGTCCCCCACGGCTGCTTAATTAACGTACAGGATTCAGTGGCAGGGTTGGGCCATTCCCATCCCCATGGCGTCTCCATGCCTACCTATATGCTGGCTTCTACCTTTATAACTCTCACAGTCGATTTCATAAATCTACTACATGAACCTTAATTTTTAATCCATGAATTAAGTTGTACATGTATACATAATCCAAAACATTTTGCAAAAGCGAATTGTGATCACCTTTCTTAACCTCGTCATTATTATATACCTTAGCGTCATCTCCGACTGTTAAGTTCCCGGCAAATCCCTAGCATAATATTCAATTCCCTGTCAAATCCCTGTCTATTTAATTCCCCATCACGTGACTGTCTATCAAATGTCTGTCTATGCAACTCCCCCGTCAAATTTATGTATTTTTAATTCCCCGTCAATTCTCTGTTTCCTTTCAAGTTCCGGTCAATACCCCGCCTATTCAATTCACCATCAAATCTCTGTCTATTGAACTCCCCGTCAAATCTCTGTCTATTTAATTCTTCGTCGAATCCCAGTTTTTTTAACTCCCCATCAAATCTATGTCCATTTAATCCCCCAATGAATAGTTCTGTATCAAATATCCCCGTCTATTGAATTTCCAGTCAAATCTATGTCTATTCAATTCCTTTTTAAATCCCTGTCTATTTAATTCCCGTTAAATCCCTGTCTATTCAATTCCTTGTCAAATCACTGTCTATTCAGTTCCTCGACAAATCCCTGTCTATTTAATTCCTCATCAAATTCCATTCTATTCAATTTCCCGCCAAATCCCTGTCTATTCAATTCCTCATGAAATCACTGTGTATTCATTTCCTCGTCAAATCACTGTCTATTTAACTCCCCGTCAAATTCCAATCTATTCAATTCCTCGTCAAATCCCTGTCTATTTAAGTCATCGTCAAATTACAGTCTATTCAATTTCCCGTAAAAACCCTGTCTATTTAACTCATCGTCAAATCCATGTCTATTTAATTCCTTGTCAAATCCCTGTCTATTTAACTCCTCGTCAAAAACCTGTCTATTCATTTCCTGGTCAAATTCCAGTCTATTCAATTCTTCGTCAAATCCCTGTCTATTCAATTCCTCGTCAAATCCCCGTCTATCCAATTCCCGGTCAAATCCCTGTCTATTCAATTCCCCGTCAAATCCCTGTCTATTCAATTCCTCGTCAAATCCCCGTCTATCCAATTCTCCGTCAAATCCCTGTCTAGTCAATTCCTCGTCAAATCCCTGCCTATTTAACTTTTCGTCAAATTCCTGTCTATTCAACTCCTCGTCAAATCCCTGTCTATTTAGCCTCGCGTCATATTCCAGTCTAATCAATTTCTCGTCAAATCCCTGTCTATTTACCTCATCGTCAAATTCCAGTCTAATCAATTCTTCGTCAAATCCCTGTCTATTTAATTCCCAGTCAAAAACCTGTCTATTCATTTCCTCGTCAAATTCCAGTCTATTTAATTTCTCATCAAATCCTTGTCTATTTAACTACTCGTCAAATTCCAGTCTATTCAATTCCCCGTCAAATCCCTGTCCATTCAATTCCCCGTTAAATCCCTGTCTCTTCAGTTCCTCGTCAAATCCCTGTTAATTTAACTCCTCGTCAAATTCCATTCTACTCAATTCCCCGTCTATTCCTAACTGTCGATCAATTCCCCGTTAAATCTATGTCTGTCTGTTAGATCACCGTCATTTTTTTGTCTTTTAATTTCCCGTCAAATCCCTGTCTGATTTTCAAATCCCTAGCCAAAAATATCCGTCAATTCTCTATCTTTCAATTACGTGTCTGTCAATTCTTCGTCAAGTCTATGAATTTTCTTACAATCCTGTGTCTGACAATTCCTAGTCAGACCTTTGTGATTCCTTTATCATATCACCGTCTGTATATTCTCTGTCAAATCCATGTCTGTTAATTTTTATTTAAAAAATTATTGCCGGTCAATTCGTCGAGTTGTTTCTAATGCATTTTATATTCAATAATATACGCTAACTTTAAGCATAGGTTTCATATTTAATTTTCTCAATATATTGATTACTGCTTTTGTCTTCCTGGACTCCATGCCATGCCCCTGGCTTCCTGTCAAATGTTTTTTCGACCAAATCCAAGTCAAACCCCTTTCTTTGGCACATAAGGTGAATTTTCTTGGAATGAAAATAGCTTGATGCGCCTCTAAGTGGCAGCTCAGCTGTATATCTCCCAGGAGACTGAGTTGGAATTTGAATGCTAACAGGCCTTGCTAAAAGCTACTCTCGATGCTCAGCGCTCTAAATATATGCGCCCAAAGTTGATTAAAGGTATAGTCAGCTGTTAAATTACGCGTGACATGGGTTTCCCAGAATGCAATAGTGCACGTGCGTAGGCCCTATTCCATAATAATACCAAGGAACCTTGATGGCCTTAGACTGTTAGAATCAATTGAGATAAGGTCAATATAAATGATATACTCAATATAAATACTATATACTCAATCAATACCTCGACTTGACAATATTATTATAAGACTAATTATCGTTATGTTCAATTAGTGTATTTTACTTAAAACCACGCCTCCTTTATTTTGTTTTCGTGACTAAATACGTGAATTAGGTACGTCTGTGATTGGTTGGAGTAGAGTACTTTACTTAGACCGACTTATACACATCAATACACAATTATGCCGTTTTATCATATTTATTTTCAAGCCCTCAACATAATAAAAAAAAAATCGAAATTCAATAAGGTTGAATATGTGGGCTTCGTTGAATTATGAATATCAGCGGAAATCAAATTATTCAAAATTGATCGACATTAAAGGGACTGGCCCAGGCTAAAATGTTTAATGAATTGGATTCAGTAAATATTACTTAGAATTATATTCAAATTATTAACCTAAAGTTTTGCCCCTTTTCGTTTTACAGAGGCACTTCTCTGATTTTGAGAGTATAAAATATGAACGCCACAGCCACAGCAACCAAGACGAGACATTGAATCAATGTTGATTTAATTATGGCCCGCTATCCTCAACGCTGATCCAACAATAAACAGACACTGCTGGGATGACATGGGCAGCTGATGCTGATATCGTGTCCGCGATGCTGCAGCCAAGCAAACACGTAAAAATAACCCAATGCTGGTTTAATGTTGGCCCAGCGTCGCAGACGCTGAGCCAACATTAATCCAGCATTGGGTGACTATGTGGTGCGTGCTGGTAGTCACGCCTGGCGTGTTATACACGCGCTTCTTCACGCATGGTTTCTACGCGTGCAGCTCTCTCCAGTCGTCTACATCGCCATTTCGCATGTCGTCAATGTCTCGCAGGGTTTCATAACTCCACGTAAATGTCTTGTAAAGGTCACGGCGTCATCCACAGCGACCTGACATGAAAGACACGGCGGTCACCAGTGTCCACCCTACACGTCCTAAGGCGGCCACAGTCACCAGTCTGCACATTTTACGTCCGAAGGTATGGAATCATTAACCCTTGTCCTGCTATGCGTATATATATAAGGTTTGAAGCATATTTTAAGCCAAACAATATTATGTCACTGAAATGAATAAGATAGTTTGTGGTTGATTATCAGTTAGTCTAATAACTCAATTTAGAGGATGTATATTTTCGAAAAATAGAAATATTTTTTGTCATTTGAAGCTGGAAATTGCGTTAGCAATTCCAGCTTCAAATGACGAAAAATACCATTGTAACAATTAAGCAGGACAAGGTGTAAAGACATGATGTAGGGCACAGCGCACTTTGTATTTTTATTTTAAATTTTAATAATATTTCAACAAAAAAATGTTTAGTTTGCTACCGGAATATTTATCCTAAGACGTATTGTTATTTGGTCTACTCCACTTATTTCCACATTGCGATGCCCTGTTGAGGGGGGGGGGATTTGTAGATTTAATATGGTCACGCGACCAGAGAAAGTATACACTTATTTTACATATTTTAATCTTATATTTATGTGGTTAATAAATACAGCTCACAGAATGGAAATGAAAGGCCACAGTGTAGACATAATAACTTAAATTAAAAACAAATTATGCAAAACTGTTGGGGTGCTAACATTGAAATAACGGCAAAATTCAGACAACATTAGGATGATAAAATAAAGTCGTTTTAGATTTGAAGGGGTGACACTGCGTGTTGCATGGAGTAATCATATTTTCTTTGATGCGCTGCCCGCTTTGAAGTATCTCTTTTGGATTTTAGGGGGCAGATCCGCCAAAGCACGTCTCTATCTGTGACAATGCCGGTCACCACAATAGATCAACTCACTCAAAAGAAACGTATAATGCACATATAGAAATCATATCGACTGATGTCCCTTCTCATAATCTCTGCGTTTTCAATGTGGTCTGGGGAGAGGGTGCTGACATTTAATCTTCCAGGGCACGATATAATTATGTTAATTTATATTTTATCGAAATCAAGACGTGACTGATTGAAAATTCATCGGCTTAAGTCATAGTTTGGAGTCGTAATATTAAAAAAGACGTATTATATGAAAATAATTATGAATAGCTTTTTCCACTATATCTACATGATATCTCAGCCTCTCGTTGCACACATATGGTTATCATCACCTTGTCTTATTTATCGGTCACTTATCGATGATATTCCCAGAATAAAGCTGTTATTCACCAGTAGGGCACAGACCGCGGCCTGCGCTGCGCTGCGCCACGTGCGAGTTAATAATGCCTTTTATTTCATTAGCGCGTGATTCACTTGTACATTTGTGCCTGGGTCACCGCGCACGGCACTCTGATCGGAAAGAAAAGAGAGCTGCACTTCCCCCTTTGTGAACTTTGATTGTAAAAAACATTGTCATCATCCCAGAAAACACAAAGCATTTATGCAACGTTTGTACAACGTCGGCCCAACGTCTTCGACGTTGGTCCAACATTGCACAAATGTTATACAAAGTGTTTACTGTGATTACATGACTGCGTCCCTGTAGTTCACTGAACACGCTGTTTTCTCACCAAACACCAGCCTTGACCCAATGCTGGCTTAACGTTGGGGCGGCGTCGCAGACGGTGGTCCAGCACTACACCAGCATTGGGTCAGTCTCTCGTGTTTTCTGGAAGTCTACTCAAGTCGTCACATTTTTGCTGATCTACAATTACCTTAATTACATAATAAGTATTTAGGCTGTTAGATTTGGAGAAAAAAATCCTCCTCTGGGATGGTATATCTAAAGGAACACGATTGAGGTTTTATACTAACACCTTGTATACATTTTATTTGAATACCAAACGTTTTTGTAACCAGTAAAGAGAATTATGTAAATAAATATTAGCGTGTAGTAGCGTGGTATTAATTACATCCTGTTCAATTATAAGAATACTTTTGGACGCCAATGCACCAGGGTGATGGTAATATAGTAGTACTATGATTTAAATTTTAAGGATTTGTTTTAATATAATACTACACTTGTTGGAAATTTAAACGGCATCTATAAAATAGTATTTAGTAGGCATATTAATAAAATATATTTGATGATCAAAAGTCCGTTTGTCCTAATTTTCTTCTTCTGGTATATCAAACGCATCTTAGTATTTTTTATTTATTTAATGTGTCTGTTCTATTTTTAAAATATTACAAAACTTATATGCATACATTTGGAGAACCCAGACTATACACATGTTGTCATTATAGAAAGTTTTGTTTTTTATATAATATGTGTACCGTCAGCTGTATGAAAAAACGTGATTTTTGCTAAATACATGCATAAAATAAGCATAATAAGTTAGATTTCTACTTGGCATACAATGATTTATATTTCACAGATTTAGAAATAAACAAATAATTTTAAACTAAGTATATCTTAATGTTGGTTATATAATTCAGCTTTGGTGTCACCGGGGCGCAGAATCTTTTATATCAGATAAGCGTGTGTTTATGTAATATTAGGTATGTCACATATGCACAGTAATGGGCCTTTAAAAAAACAGAACATCCAAACACGAAATCAAATGCAAGCTGGAGAAGAGCATAACAGCTATTAAAGCAGACAGAAGACTCGTTATTATAAAAAAGGGCTGACTTGTAATAAATATAAAATTCATCCATGGCATTGCTGCTAAAATGATAGCAAACCATTCAATCATGTAAAATACTTTGTTCGATACAACATTTTAATACACAATTTGTTCAAGAAACGACTTGGTTGACTATCTAGTCAACCGATTAGTATGCGACAAGCAGCTGTCATTAATATGCAATTTCCCCAATCTGTGTTTTTTTTAAGTAACGTGCAAAGGTAAAGAGATAAATTAGGAGTACTTTCACATAGATCATGGCGTACAACCTTTCTGTAAACATATTTATTTAACGAGCATTTACAAATAGCTCGTACACCTTTACAACCTTAACGGACCTCTCATAGCACCACTATACCTAGAAAAAAAACTATCGCGGTGACTGCAAGTAGAATTCTATGTTTTGTTTTGTGGCTAGTGTATGGCAAATTCAAAAGAGCTGTTAACCCTTTAAACGCGGACCTCGAGTATACTCGGGTGCAAAGTGGGTTTTTTTCGTATTTTTGTCTGTAAAATCAATGTGGTCCGATAATCATGAGGGTAGCCTTGTTTTTTCCGATAAATGTTTGTTTCTCTTTTGATTGTGCATGGATAGCATCCCATAGTAATTTCTGGGCCGATGTAGAGCTGTCATTCTTGAAGGATTATTTTGAAACGAAAAATTAAAAATGGCCGCCATAAAATCAATAAAATTGAGATAGAGACTTGATTTTTTCACCAAACCATATATTTTTGTTATCAAAGAATACAATAACACAAACCATACCTTCCTTTGGCATCATCATCATGCTTAAAATGCTATAATACTTATATGACAGATATCGCAGCAGTGCGGATTGCATGGTTGCACACCTAATCATTACGCATTACCTAATCATTACGCATTTAGTTCACATCACCCATAAACTGATAAACCTGACATTTTACATGACCCAGACATAAACTTAGTTTGGGCGGCATCCATGCAGTAAAGCACACCCTCAACCAATGTCAACCTCCATACCCAATTATGTATCAATCTTTTGCGACAGGAGCCAAAGTTGATGCTACACGCTGCTGCATAATTGTAATTTTGCTTATTCAATTGACTCTTGAGGAATGGGGGTGTAATAAGGGCAAACATGGAGGCATCACCCCTCACAATATCAGCATTGCCCTAGATTTCCTAAAAATGTGTGCTGAAATGATACCCGACCAAGTATGTGTCACCATCAGTCCTCTCCAATGGATGACTGCACCGCTAAACAGCTTGAAATTGATAAAAAGTGTGTATTTTCAATATTTTTGCGGCTTTGCCCTTGAAATGACCTTGATGTGACCTTGACATGACTTTCATGTTATCCACAAGTTGATGTTATCCACAAGTAAAGCATAACTCCTTCTCATGTTATTATTTGCTCATAAGCTAAGATCCTGCTGGTGTCTTCATGCAAATCTGACATTACAAAATATTCTTATTTTTTTAACCCCCCCCCCCTCCCCAGGAATTCAGCTGTGGGGATGCAAGTGTGCCCAGGAGTTCAGCGTTAAAAGGTGGACATTCATTTATTGCGCACCAATTAATTATTTGCTTAACTATAAATTATTTGGCTCGCCACAAGTGGTTATTTAGATTTCATGGTTCGCACCGTCACATTCTCGGTGCTTTGTAGATAAAATAAATGAGACTGTGTCGCTTAGGCACTATCACCAAGTTTGAGGTAGTGCAGGGTAGATCTGGACAAAAGACCACTCTAATCAGAGTTTTGTCACCATGCAGGTAAAATATCTTAGTAAACGCAAAACATTTGTATAACATTTTTGCAATGTTGGACCAGCGTCGAAGACGTTGGGCCGGCGTTTCGTCAATGTTATACAAATGTTTTGAGTTTGCTGGGATATGCACCCCTCCCTTTTTTCCTACTGCCCATTTAGCATTTAGTTGAAGGCTACACTACAAAAACAAAAGTTATTTACGTAGAATGCATGCTCTGAATGCGGCCAATTTGTCCGTTTTCTTTACAAATTTATACAGCCATCTTTTGCAAATGTGTGATATGTGATTTTCAGTGATTATTTTTGATATATAATTATAAGTGTTATACTACTTTTTATTGATGTTTTCAAAAATAACCGCAATCATATTTCCAATTTGTTATGGTCAAGCTGAAGCAATCGTTTTAAAAATAACAATGTGCAAAGGACGTCCATCTATTGAGAAACATTATTGAAAATGCAGATACAATTAGTTAAAAAATAATAATAAAATTTGAAAACGGAAAATATCGAAATAATATTGAAAGGTTTCTTACATTAATTTGCCTTCTTCATCAGTTTTCATCCACAGAGCATAATTATGTGACCACCGGTGCGTAATAGACGTTTACAATTTCTAAAATGTTTCCATAAAATAAAGGTGAAACTTCACGGAATTTACTTTCTATTATATTTTTATGATCTAGACAATATTACCTCTTATTTATACCCATTAAAGGCGTAGACCACTCTATGCCTGCATCTGGTTATATTAGTAGTTACTACCTAGTTAACTCTATCTTGCGCGGTGCTTTCTGGGTAGAGATTTGGCCCTTGTTGGTACATAGAGGACTACTCCTTTAACATCTCTAGAATTCGCAATTCCCTCGCTTGTGAAATTTAAGAGCATGAATGAGATCTGGGTGAGATGTGGTGACTTCAGTGGACAGTCACCACACCTCACTACAATCTATAGTGTGATCTATTCAATCTGCTTCACCAGGTTGATGTTTAGTTAACCTGCTAACCTCAACATAAGACGTTCACTGCTCTAAGTGCTCCGTGTAGACAATAATCGACAGGTAACTTAATCACTCAATCGACGTGAATGGTCACCACACTGTATGAATAAAAAACATGAGCGTATTAACTTAAAGATATAACAAAATATTTTAATTAACTGCACGTAAATATGATGAGTCTTATTAGAACTATATGGACTATTTACCCAATTGTACAATAATCAGTTAATAGAAGGAGCTACACGAGCACCACGGATGTCTCGATGTTGGTTTAATGTTGGTTCAGCGTCGTAGACGCTGAACCAACATCAAACCAACATCGGCTTACCGTCACCTGTATTTTGGTAGACGCTTGTGCGCAAATAGAGGTGCGATGTGGGTGATTTTGTGCTAAGTGAGGAAAAACTACAAGACATCTGGCGTGACGGACGACCGGTCAATCCCTGGTCGCATCACCACGTGACTGTCACGTGCCACACTCTGTGCCCTAGAGCAGCGATAATAGCTCAATAATATCCTTAATCTAATAGGTGTAGATTATCCTTAAGTCACATTTTAATATTTTGAGATAATACGTCTATCGTGTTTGTCAGTTGTAGTGTTCTTGATAATTAATTAAAAAGGGGGGAAAGATTAACTTGACAAACGGTTGAAATTTACAGAATTACATTCAACTTTTTAACTAAATAGTGAATAAAGAACCTAAATTGTTATTATTTCGGTAACTTATATAAAACATCACAACAATTACATACACACATAATTTAAAGATAACAGCGAAATTATCATCAACACACAATATATCAAGTTAAAACAAGGAATCTATATATTCCTTGGTTAAAATAACAACAGTATAACAAAAACAGAAATATAAGACACATTCTACTTTTTATTTATATATATTTTTTTTATATTTCATTTGGCCTGGTATAAATAGTGACAAAGCGAGCCTTACAAGCTAGTACACTGTAGAGTGCACGAAACATACGTTACTTATTTTGTCTTGTAGCAATGAAATGGTCATCTAGAACCGTCTGGTGACGGTGTCAATTTCATCTGATACGTTAGACCATTCATTCACCGAATGCTACCTAATAATAGACGCCAGTCTTGTAGTTTTACTCAGTGAAATTCACAGCAAGTCAGAGTATTACTAGGTCTGCATATCTCAGCTTTAAATTAATTAATAAAGTAAATTTAGTCGTCAATGTCACACGGCGCAAGTGGATAAATATGGACAATTGTAATTTGGAGCTTTATGTGTCATGAAATTTGATCAGCCTTCAATTTTCCGCTTACGTTTGTTTGGCACGTGTTAATGGTTGGTGTCCGCGGTGCTATGATTTGTGCCCCCCCCCCTCCAATCAAACCCGATTCCCTACCACAACACTCGATGTAATAAGACAAGTAAATAACAGGAATGGGGGGGGGGGCTCTTACTGCTCCATGTAACGTGTAGATGAGTATTCAAATACTACCGTATGTCACCATGTGACGTGGATGTTACTTTATATCACTGAACACATTCTGGGGTTTAATCCACATTTATATCGGCGCTTTTATTGAGTGTTGAAATGTTGCCTTTGTTAACCCTTTGCCTGCTAATCACGACAATAGTCGTTTTTAATCCGTTTTATCAGCCAATTAAATCACTGTTCTGGGGAATGAAATGACTGTATAAACATTAAGATTTGTAGATGTTTAGTCTCAAATTAAACAAATATGAGTTATTTTCAACCACTTGAGGTTGTGGATCGCGGTAGCGAGACACAACCTCAAGTGATTGAAAATTTAAATAATCTACCTTAGCAGGATAAGGGTTGAGATAACACTGCGCGTAGCACGGGGAGTGTTAATCAGCTTAATGTTTACAATACGTGTGGTTGAACGATATTTACCCCAGGAAGGAAGTCTCCTCTGCTAAGTTAGACCACACGCTTTTTCCACTCCAGGTAATTTGTTTGTCTAATAATATTGTCCACACATGCTCACCCCCATCATTTTGTCGATATTTTGCATTATCTGTTGCCAATAGCGTTTGTAACAGGAACACATTTTGGTATTTCACAAATCTGTTTTGAACGATCTTAAATGTAAGCGATCCTAAATATGGGTCTTAATATTAACCCTTTAGGCGCTAAATTAAATTCATCAAGTTTTATGTCTGCTACTGTGATTTAATGGGTGAGAAAGGAAAACTCGTAATCAGTTTATATAATTTATAGCTGCATGTTGGCAAGATGCAAACTTTTTCTGTGACAGATATTCCTTCATAAAATGTTCCATACAAATTTTAATATTATTTTATATTACCTCAAGATTTCTCCAAACTGTTTAATTATCTAGTATGCGCATCATTGCACATGCATAGACAAAGTCACTCAAAAAAGTAAGGAATTGTTTCATGTGTCCAGACAGATAGCCTAGAAAACTTATCCTATTTCTTCCTATTTTTTATAAGCCTACTTTTCTTACATTTTGTAGTTAAATTCATGTTTTTTTCAAACATTTTTATTTAAACCATTTTCCATAGCATATTCTATGAATGTCCTTCAAATAAATTGATCTGTCATTAGATATTTCGTTCATAAAATGGTTTGCACCTCCCAGTAGCCAGTAGGATTATCTTTTTTTTATAAAGAAAATAGGAAGGCTCGAATTCGCTCCTATAAATCAAAATAAAATTGAAGGCGAGTCAAAACAATATTATTGGGAAAGCACCTGTAATTATGTCAAATATGTCCTACTTTCATCCTATTTTTTCGTGAATCTATCCTACTTTTCTGGTAAAACAAGTCTTACTTGTTTCCTTCTTGATCATTTTCTCCTGCTTTTTATGCCTGCATCCGGTTACCATCGCACTGCTGTCTTGCCCCGGTCATTACGTCAAGCGATAGGTAAATGAATGTATCTTATTTCCGCTGCCGATCAGGGGGGGGGGGGGTAGTGCACCAAACAGGCGTTAATGGGTCGGTCCAGGATAAATTACCAACGTCGTGTTAACGTCTAAGACGTTGACAAAACGTCTGGTGCACCACTGCGGCGTTTGCAACGCTACTCCTCATCTACGACCAAAATGTCACGTCTACTAGAGGGTAGACGTTGCTGGGGCGGTAGCTGTAAAATGTATACAGAGATCGTGACGCGCATTTCATTAGTCCTGACACTTTCATAGTCTACTAATGCCGTACATTATCCCTCTGATTATGCATCAGGAATATAGTGATATCATTTTCTTCTGAAAGTGTTTATATCGCAGGTATGAGATTAATGGTAACCACATGTTTCTATAGATATAGAACAGTTGATGTTTAATTAGTAAACTTTATCTAATGATCTTGCAATTTTGATTTATCATGGTACCGCTGTTATGTTGCACGGATTGCTGCTTCAAACGTCGCTTTCTTAACCATCAAGTTGAATGAGGATAACTTAAATCTCGACGACTTTAATTTACTCTGAACGCTTCGAATTTTATTTCCATTAGAGCCTTTTGGTCACCAAAACTAACATGGGGAAATAATATCACGGGGTTTTAAAAACACGCTAATTGGAGGGAAATTGGCACATTTTTTCAAACAGATATAATCGAGAATATTGATGCAAAATAAATTCAAATGTTTAATTAATATCTTATAAAGTTGAGCAATGAACAAAATTGTATTTACTAAAATACATTATACAGATTTATGGTAGCTTAGCGAACACAGTTTTGATGCCTACCTCAGAAATGGGCAATGATGTAATTTAGATGCTAATTTCTTATTTTTATTTAACTTTCTACGGTTCCTATTGTGATATAATATGTTCCATTAAATTTATTCTAAGTCACTGAGATGGTATGTGTCTGTTTAATAGTTTGTTTACTAGCTTGGTAGATAATAAACCTTTATACCGTTGTAAAATCATTGTGTTTTTGATTACCCCGTGTGGGAACGCTGCTCGTTAGTGAGACGTTGTAACGACCTTGTGTTGTGCACCTGGCGTGTGTCGGGACAGTCGGTGTCGGTCGTTACGACGTCTGACGTCGACAATTAACGTCACGCGTTAGACGTAATGTGGTGCACTAGACCCCTGCTTATAGTATAGCCTGTTATATTTTTATACTCAAGCAAATTTTATTCAAGTAGTTTTATTTTATCTGAATGGTGCTATGAATGAATGTATTGTATTGCCACGTGCTGTGCCCAACCTGTTTTTTGTGCTATGTTTTGTTCACACTTCAAATCATGTCGCATTTCCCTCATGCTTGCCATCTGTAGGGCGTGGTAGTTATTGTATTTTTGCATAAACAGATTATTTTAATCGGCAATTAGAAAAATTACAGTAAAATAATACAAGATTTCTCTTTTGCGTGGTAGTTATTATTTTACCCTTTTGTCTGGAGTAGAGTTGTTGTTTTAAGCTTATAGTGTGATCCAGATTGCATTGTCAGTTACCTGACAGGATGGCATCCGCAAACAGGAGATCCTGAAGACTACGACTGATCAGTTTCTGGTCCGGATCAACCCAACAAACTTACAATGTTATTTTAATGCTGGGGCAGCGTCGTAGACGCTGCACCAGCATTAAGACAACATTGGTTCTATGTGTTTTGCTCCGCTGTCGATTCCCCGCCCTACTCCTCCTGGTCCACAGACACCCCCGTCACACCATGCACTGCTCTGTTGACATACCCGCTTGACGACCGCTTCAATCAGCTCCTCCCCAAACAATCAACAGATCCATCTTTACCTTGACAATACCCCCCCCCCCCCCCACCACCAGCTCCACACTGCTGGGGCTGGCATGGTGTGGCAATCTACGATAATACAACAGATTTCTTGCATTGCGCTATATTATGTTATTAGAAAACATAGTTGTAACAATAATAATAATAGTAATAATAATGTTTGTTTTCTTGAATATACATAATGAGTAATAGAAAGTGAGGAGTGAAGCCGCGTGGCTTATCTTTCCTCTAATTATGTATACATTTAATTGCTTACTTCAAGTGCAGTAATATTTTCAGAATGGGAAATACACGAACGGAAAAAATATATATTTATTCTAGTACAGCCTACCATGTATATTCTCAGAAGAAGCCCAGATATAAATTCAATTCAATTTATAATGGACACAATTATCTGAATGATTAATTTTGGGTTCAATATTATTGTAAATCTGACCACTCAAAATATTGTACTGTTCTATAAACTATTTTTTTATTTTACAATCGGTGCACACACGTTTGAAGATACTTCTCTAAATATCCCAGATCGACGTAACATTATCAGATTTATTTCCGTCCACACGCTGTGTATTTCTACCACCAGGTGATGCTAGCGTTTGTTATCCCTCGTCTCTCTGCGAATTACTATCGTGATTATGTTCACTGTAAATGATATCTATGTCACCTGATCGTTACAGGCATATTGATATTATATAGCATAGAGTCAGTCATCTTCATTGTGAAAATAATTAAATTTAACTAGTTGAATAAAGTTATAGTCAATTTGATTCACGTTAAAATGGTACGGAACCCCCCCCCCCCTCTCCGTTAAATTGAGACCCCGAGGAAGAGAGAGATAATTGACTAACATTTGATTTGAGCATCCGGCACCAGACCTCTCCCAGTAAACACAAAACATTTGTATAACATTTGCACAATGTCGGCCCAACGTCTTCGACGTTGGACCAACATTGTGCAAATGTTATACAAATGTTTTGTGTTTTGTGTTTTCGACGTTGGTCCAACATTGTGCAAATGTTATACAAATGTTTTGTGTTTACTGGGCTGTGTTCACAGATCCTTGATTTGTCCATCCGGCACCAGACCACTGTGTTAGCAGATCCATGTGCGCAGGAACACCGCTCCATTTCACCGGCGGAATTGGGTGTGTAAACAAAAGGCCATCAAGCAAATGATCATCGGCAAAATTAATTAGCGCGCATTAGGTGAAACAGATGTCGCGCGCAACGGGACACGCATCCGAGCAGGACGCAATGATAGGACCACTCTCACAGGATTCAAGTGCCATCTGATATTAGATCCGTATCAAGTTGTTTTAGCCCCTCCTCTCCACTAGAGCTGATCCATAATTCATTTGCTGCTCGGATTTGTGTTTGTTGACACCTTTATCACCAGAGAAGCACTGATATTTTCTTGTACTTGTAAAAATGTACACAAATGCTCAATATTGGAAAAGGTCGAAGTTCTACCGCTGTTGCTTCGGTTATTTTAACAATTCTGTGATTTTAAATTGGATTTCACATCCATCAAACTTACAAACAATATCAAGTGTTTCATAAACCTCACTATGCCGGTCAATATGTTCATGAAGTGTAAGATCCCAGACAAACATAACCTGATGAAGCCGCACGAAACATATTATAACACATCTGTCAAAGTATATCAACTTATCCAATATAACTTGCCTAGAATGTAATTTGATTAGCTCTGCTTGCCAACCTCGACGTCAACTATATTGTCATAATTAATTATGGAGAATGTATTGACTGTCGTCACGCTTAGCCCGATTTTTGTTATTGATGGGCGTAAGGATGTTAAATTTAGGCCTACCCGTCTTGCCAACGCCTACATTTAAAATGTATTTAGTATTTCTAAGAAATTGCTTTTGGTCTTCAGAAGATATTGTGAGCACATTTATTCTATATTTTCTGTAAGAAAATTATGCCTAAGTGTCGTAAATGTCACTGTCTGCTATGGATTGTTAATTCGATGGAACGTGACGGGATTATTTAGTCCAAGTCATTTCGGCTCAAGCATGGTATTTCTCTAAATAACAACTGAATGACGGTGGTGATTGGTCGATCTAGCAATGTGGGAAGATGAACCACACTTCGATTGGTCGACGATAGAAAACTAGATTGGTCAGTAACTGGTCATTGAATTGAATGATCATATTCCAATCACAACTGCATGATGGCTTATGTGAGTATAATATCCAGGTATTCAAAACCATTGTTTTTTAACTTTAAATTTTTCAGATTTTAATTATTATGATTATACATAGTGAATTGAGGACTATCTTAGTATTCTACCATAGTTTACTGTATACATTAAGGAATGTTTTTAAATGTTATCTAACCATTCACAAATATATGTCCAGAACAAAACGTGTCTAGAAATAGACAATACATTTTCTGAATGACATTTTAATTTTGTTATTGCTCTGCATAGTAAATTACTTGAATATTCACTAGAATACAATCATGTTATTTCAGGAGCCAGGGGTCCATCTGACTAAGAATCTTAAAATTAAGATTATCTTAACTTTCTCTCACTTCCATTAGAAAAGTTAGGATATATCGTAACTTTTCTGATGAAAATAATTGAAAGTTAAGATAAGCTTAATTTTAAGATTATTAGTCGGATGGGTCCCTGGTCTGGAAAGGGACAGGGTTAATTGAATGAGGTAGTGGATCAGAGACAGAAGCTTATCTAAGCATGATAATATGTGGATGACGTGATTTGACCCGTGCCAGACGCTCAGACAATGGCCGGGACTTCAGGGGCTTCTCCTATAGACGATCACTCTTTGTGATGATTGCCATTTGATGAAAAGAAGGGCGGTGTCTTCCTCATCATCCGGCGCTAGGTGGACTCTCCCGTGCAAAGGCAAAAGGCAGTATCTGCTTACCTTACAAGTGAGCAGATACTGCCTTTTGCCTTTGCAGAGCAGACTCTCCCGATTGATGCTGATCCCGGGTGATCCATTGTTATACTTACTGAAGCTGTCATCTGCAGGATCAGGCAGTGGTCGACTGATCCTGACCAGCCTTATACAAACGTTCATGGAGCGCGGGAACAATCACTCCATTCTGCCCTGCAACGTGAAAAGGCAGTAACGGCTTATTTTTCAAGTAAGCAGTTACGTGGCTCTACACATCAGTGCATAATGTACATATATGTATTATTAGCTTAAGTAGAGATCGTATTCATATCAAATGAGTTTTGTCATGATGAACAATACGTCGCCTCGGAGCTAAAGGATCCTATCTGACACTCGTTAGAGTGGCAGATAGGATCCTTTAGCTCCGAGGCGACGAATATTTTATTATATATGCTCTTATGAAAATGTTGATGCAAATATTGAGCTGATCTTTGAATATTACCATGAATATTGTTGATGCTGAGATGAGAGAGGGTTCTAGGACATAGTTGAGCAGACCTTTGATTCGCGCGGGTAAATGACCAGAAAAGTGACAATAACTGTGCAATCAGCTGTCAGTGATGAGAGGCGCCACCGCCAGCCAATCAGGAAGCCTTTCTCAAACAGGCTCAGCAGACCACCTGTAAATGTATGCTCTGTAGTCAACATTACCGACCTGCTCTATAGGCCAAATAAATGTAAAAGCAAGCCATTTACAATTCAGATAAGATATACGTTTTTTAGGATCTTTCCATAACTTCCTAGCAATATGCGTGCTAACTGAGACATTTCATCAGAGTCAGCACCTCTGTTAAGAGATGTGCTATGGTTACGTATATAATATAACTGTTTTGTTTTTTCAGTCTCTAATTGGCACATGTTGAACACAAAGTTGTAATGAGTCGCAAGTCGCATATTTAAATATCTGAATCTACACCAAATTACCTTTGAAATGGTATATCACAAACTCTGTAGCATGGTTAGCTCTGAATATATGACTCCGTCAACTCAAAGAAATATGAAGTGTGAAATTGCATCATTTTGCGGAAAAGGCTTTTGAAGCTCAAAAAGGCAATTTGTACACTTTTTAAAAAGAGAACACAAACTTGATTAAAATTAAATAAATTAAGTAAAAATTCATTTCGGGAAATAAACGTATAGTTCTGACATTTTGTAAACTTAGAAAGTAGATACAGAATTTTTTATTGTCAAGATTTTTACACTGTATCAATATTCCCACTTATTGGAGACTTTTTCCATGGTAACATGTAAATATCACTGATTGGAGTGTAATTTAGACTAAAATTAAAATTACAGATATATTTACAGTATTTGTTCATTACGTAGATCTAGACAGAATTTTAGGATTCGAAAGATAATCATATGAAAATAAAAACTTAAGTAAAAATTGAAAATATGTCAAATCAAGGTCATTTTAGCTCATTTTGCCAGACAGGGTCACATATCAGAACTATATCCAAACACAGATTGTTAAAAAATAAAACGATTTTAGAAATACAAATAATGGAGTATCTCATAATTCTAAATGACATATTTCATAAAATGACCATCCTTGTGAAATATACTGTGCAAATAATGAAACATCACATGAATGTGTACACCTTGGAATAAGGAATTGGGGATGTAAATACATATCTGTGCCAGTGCCCAGCGAACACTATAGATGCTGACCCAATGCTGGTTTAACGTTGACCCTAAGTCTGCGACGCTGCACCACCAATAAAACAGCATTAGTTCAACGTATTTAATTTTCTGGGTGGACTCCTCATTGCGCTTCAGTACACAGCACCGCCGCCATTTCCACGCGACTGTTTTCTAAGTATAATGAATGACCCAGACCAGTCCTGTTCACGCCGCGCCTTTCATGGTCACATTAGCAGGCCAAGTGGAAATCTTCTCCGGCCAAAGAGGTGCATTCTGCGTCTCTGTGGACCTCTTCATCTGCTGCCAAATCCAAGTTTTCACCATCCCACACCAGATTAGTGGACAGAATGAGCAGGGAGACGACCGAACCCCATAAAGGACAAAGAGTGCTGAATAATTGGCAGCAGTACGAGTGCGCCCTTACCGAGTGCACACTTCACCTTGCCCTGTCAACTGCCGACCAGGAAAACTGGCAACGACTTACATCATGATAATGCTGGCCCAGCATTGATTCAATGCTTTATGCCGTGTTGTCTGGCAGAAAAAAAACACCATTATTTATTATTTATGCAGTTTTCATCTTTTGTATTATTTGCAGAATTTTGTGGGCTCAAAAATAATAGAATATTTAAACATAATTAAGTAGAGTGATTTGCTGAACAGTACCTGGCAATATTTGACACAGCATCAGTGGAAATTGGAAACACGATTAACCGGATTTAGGGCCATGACAATTTTAGAATGATTTATAAATTCTATTACATGTCAAAAAATTATAGACATACTTTTATTTCGCAATCGAATCAAATAAAATAATGTGTTATAATTCAAACATATTATTTTAAAAATCATTTGTCTGATGAACTTCAGAACCTTGGATTTTTATATAATATTTGTCATATATCTGGACCATAGCCGATATTTTATTATATATATCCTGCTACCTTAAACCAAGTAGGTTATATATAACCTCCTTGGCTAAACATCATGTCATCATGGTACAGCCATGCTATTCTAACATTATATCAGAACCATTTTGCTCGTTGTCTCTTGTTTTATGCGAGTAAGAACTTCAGAAAGTTTTCGGTTCGCGCCTGATTTCCCGCCGCCCATGCAGCCTGCTGAGTGACATGACCTCTTCCGCGTTCGATTTAATTGATATTGCTGCGCGCCATTCCCATTCGCAAATTGGTCTTTTGTTGATCGGCACCAAGCGGAGGTAATGTGACTCCCGCCCAATGCCTGTTTGTCCAGCGATCTGCGGCTCTGGTCCAATCGTGTGGAGTCCGGCAGGATGATAAATGAGGTGATCCGTACGGCTCAGAGCAGATCCTGACACGGCAGCCGTGCACTTTAACTGCTGCATCTTCATAAACAACACCATGCGTGATGCTAACCCTTTTCCTGCCACGTTATCAGATTTAAATTTCCTCCCACTTGAAGTTGTGGATCGCTACCGCGATCCACAACTTCAAGTGGGTACAAATTACTCATATTTGTTCAATTTTAGACCAAACATTAAGAAATGTTATGCTTAAACACTCATTTCATTTTCAATAATTGTGATTTAACCTGCTAATAAAATAGATTAAAACGATTAATGCTTAAAGGGTTATTGTCACATTGGCTTGTGAATCCAGTGTCTTTATACAAACGAAAGAAACAGAGTTATCTATTTGAGAATGTGAATGCGATACACTTATCTCAGTCACTTGAAATAAAATAATTAAACTAACTAAACATGAAGATTTTTTATGTGTGATATATATAATAAAAATTCAATAAATTCAATAGGTAAAAAATGTATCGATTTTATAATAGTGGTTATGTTTATATGCATAACAGGATGGAAACTATGACAGAACACAATGACATTAGGATATCAAGTGGTCACTGCAGGTTCAAATAAAGAATACTAACTACTCCACTACTTGGAATTTTAAGGATTTGATTCTTCAATTAACAAGCGGTATTTGTAAAATATGAATGTTTGAAGCCACTTGTCAAATAACCTTAATTATAAGTAGATGGTGACGGCAGTTCTGGGGACTGGTATGTTAACTCTTACACGACTATAATCGCTATTTATTTTTTATTTATTTTATTTGTTGTTTATATTGCAGTTATTGGTAACGAAATAAGTCTTTAAAAATCAAGATTTGCAAATGTTTGGTCTTTGATTAAACAAATATGAGTAATTTTCAGTCACTTGAAGTTGTGGGTCGCGGTAGCGATCCACAACTTCAAGTGGGAGAAAATTTAAATTGCATACAGTAGGGCTTAAAGTGTTAATCTGTTCAGATCAGCCTTGTGCGGGGTATGTAATGAGAGCCAGCGTGTGATCATCTCCCTGTCCAACGCCTGTCCAATTGCCCCTTCACCACTACACCACTCTTCTTAACCAGTTTAATCTAGCAGAAGACCTCTGAGAGGAGTGCGTGGCAGTCAGACCAGACATCACTAATGCTGGGCCAGTGTTGGTTTAGCGATGGCTGATTTCAAGCCGACAAGGTACCAATGTTCCCAAGGTTGGAATTAATCGGGGTGACTGGCTTATGACTGTGTCTCTGCTGCATGTGTCTTCATCCAGCCAAACAATACAAATGCACGTTTGATGAAGTGGCAACACAATAAAAACCAAGGAGAAGCACAGCAGAATAGCCCAGCCAGAATGTCATTGCTCAGCTCCTCAATAACATCTCACAAGAACAAATCACGCATGTCATTTTGTCTTTGGTAATCTTATCCACAAAAACTGATCAGGATCGTTATACAAATCCTTTAAAATTGCAGTTGCGTCCCTTTTTTAAACCCGAAAGAATTTTTTTAAATGTATCAACATAAAAAAAATGACATTAAATACCGATGTTAGTAACGTAAAATAATCATGTAAATAATTATGTTAATTTAGCATTCCATTATATTCTGTAAACATCATATATTAATCAGAATGGCTCTTACAGTCGCTTCATGGCGATATGAGGGAATGACATTTAGCTGACTGTTATTGTGTTCTAGTTATAATCGTATATTTTATGATTAAGAGAGTGTGACCGTATAGCAAACAGTCAATAAATGGGGGGAGCAAGACAGATAAATGTGTTTTGTTTTGTTACGATCACTAGGTGGCGCTAGGTCGAGTTGATCCTTATTCGCTTTTTAACCCTTACAACGTTGAATATTTTTTCTATAAACCAAGAGACCAGGGTTTTTTCAATTTGAAATCATTATAAATGTCTTAGTTAGCTCTTTCTGCTTCATTTGAATACCTATGTTATGGGTCTACGACCACTGGAAATATTGTACTCCTTCAATGCGGAGATCGAATGTAGACCGCAGAATCTGATGTCTACAGACGTCAAATCCTGAGGTCTACGTGGTGAAAGGGTTAAATTAGTGCATGATTAAATATCTCGGTTCTTTGGAGAACAATAATAATTCACGAGGACAATTAATACAGTTTTTTGTTTTGTTTAATCAGATTTGCCATGTTGTTTTGATCCATGACAATGTTTTACGACCAGGCAGTCCTAACAACCCATCAGATGATTGAATGCCAGGGTGACATCCCCGTGACATCACTGTATGGCTCAGAGCTGATGTATGGGGGATCGGGGAACACACTATTCATATAGATACCCAACACATCATTTATTAACATTTCACCATAGTAAATAGCAGGAAAAAGATAAATGTGATTTTATAAAACATAATGAACACGATAATGGGTGAAAGCAACAAGCTGGAAATTATGATAATACTGAAGCAATTCTAAAAACGTATTATGTAATAATAGCAGTATTATTATTTAAAATAGATATTTTTAACCCTTTAAGCGCTATATTAAAAACAAAATTACACCCACTTGAAGTTTTTACTCATATTCGCCTGATTTGCGAAATTTTACAATCACATGTATGTTAAATATATATAAATAATTTGTTTTCAATTAAATTGTTTTTAAGCCAGATGGATTAAGTAATAGTCAGACAAAATGCTTAAAGAAAAATACAGATTAATTTTCGCAGCGAATTCCTCGTTTAAAACCATTGAATACTCATAACCCACATTCAACTTTCTTTTCAACACTTTATTAGAGACATAGTATAATATATTCATGCACTACGACTTTTGTTAAAAATGCCTAACTGGTAGTGAGAGCTACTTCACTACCAAGTGGTCATTAAAAAAAAGTGTTCGGTATCACTACATTGCTGCGAGCGATTTTGTAGAAAAAGTCATGATGTCTTTTTCTTGGCAATCCGGTAAAGGAAATGAAATATTATCACATTACAAGCATCAATTCAAAATGACCGCCATTTGGTCAGGGTCAAACATTAAATTAATATAGTTTTCGAAAGAAAAGAGGCATATTCATGATTTTGGTGTCTATATTAGGGTCTATATTAGTGGGGAAAAATACAAGATGGTTGGCACTTTTAGAAGGTCAAACATTTTCGATAGAATTGTAGCAGATTTATGATTTTCGTGTCAATCTTGGGGTTTTCAGGTACGCCGACATAGTGGTGTGAGAAGAAAACACACTCGACATTGCACAATGGGTATAATCCAAGATGACCGTCATCTTTTAAGGTCAAACAATAAAAATAATGTCATTTTCTACGTGTTATTTTCTACAGCAGATTCGTGATTTTTATATCTACCTAAGGTTTTCAGCTACGCCCCACATAGGAGTCTGGTGTGGCCAGAAAGCAGCCTTAACATTGCATAATGGGTAGAGTCCAAGATGGTCGCCATTTTTCAAGGTCAAACAATAAATTTATATTTTTTTCGGCAAAATTGAAGTTTATTCGCGGTATCTGGGTCTATCTTAGGGTTTTCAGGTACGCCCACATAGTGGTGTGGTCAGGAAACACATCAAACATCGCATTGTAGGTAAAAACCAAAGTCAAATGTTCAATTAATTTACTTTTTTTGTACAGATTTGAAGTTAATTAAATTTATTATCGTTGTTGTCTACACCCGATATAGTGGTAATGCCAGAAAACCCTAGACATTGCATTGAGGGTAAAATCCAAGATGGCCGCCAATTATAAAGGTCATGCAATAAATTATAATGATTTTAAACAGAATTGAAGCAGATTGATGGTTTTGGTGTCGTTCTGCGTTTTCAGCACCTCCGTTTTCTTAGTTTAAATATTATACCGACCATGAAAAATACTGATGTGTGATATATCTTCATATTGTACAGCAGCTGCTACGATCACACCACCAAATATTCCATCAATACCAAAATACAAATATTTTTATTTAAAAATAATGACAATATGACTTCCTTGGTTCCAAAAATAAATGTTTTTTATATTCAAAATGACCATCGGCATTGACCTTCACAAATTTAATTTGAGCTTGATATTACTCAGTCTCGGCCTTGATGTTTGCAAAATTAATGTGACCTTGATATACTTGATATTACATATTTATACATCAAAATATTTATATTTATATTTCTGAATCATGACAATCGCTGTATTGCGTCAACTACATGAGAGATACGCATTGCTACTCAAAATGGTAGCCGATCTTGACCTTCTATCACTGATTTTAAAATGGCCGCCGACCTTCACCTTGGTAAAATAATGTGACATTTACATTCATTAGTAGCCTTGTCACCAAATAGTGGTTACATTATCTTCAAATATCTATATTTTGATCAGATTTAAATCATGACAATCGCCTTGATGGTTCCAAGGGATATTCAAAATGGCCCTCGACCTTGACATTGGAAAAGTTGATGTGACCTTGATATTGTGCAGTAAGTAAAAACAGTCACCACTGGATATATAGCTTTATCAAATACCGACAATGTAATGCTTAAATCAAGACGATATCTCAATGCTTCCAATAATAGAGATGTTTCATTGCTACAAGTATATAAGATTAACCTGCTATATAACGTCACTATCTATAACCACCAAAAAATCTTCTAAAAACCGTTGAACACGTTGGAATGGTAAATTGTTTTGAACGTTGAGAAAAAATATGAAAATTGGAAGAAAATGTTATGAACTATCGGAAAAATAATGCAGTTAAAATGTGAACTCCGTGTTTTTATTGTTCTGCTTCTTGAACAAAATTCAGATCGTTTTTCTCAGTTTTTTATTTTTTTCCTGTCCCATTCCCTTATGTGTTTTTAAATTTTATCATGACAATTACAATGAAAAATTGGTGAATAGAATAAGATAATTAATATTATTAGTACATCACTCAGCTGTATACTACGGAGAAATGATTTACCAGGGTTCCTGGCAGCAGTGATCAAACACATATTGACATATGGGACAGCGTTTTAATTGTGCTTGATGCACTACATTTTAGGCTGATGTAATGTAAGCCATATACATTTTATAATACGTCTTTGTCGGGTGAAAATCTATCATTTTTTCCATGATCTAACATTAGGCCCATGTTATGGTTTTTTTGCGTAATCATGATTGTATTGTATTAATATCATAAGTTAACCATGTTAATTAGATTATTTAAATTTATAAACAACATACATAATATTATTTTTCTCAATTTTATCCACGCTATTGAAATGATAAAATTAATTAAATATAAGGGTTGTACGCCCCAGCTGGTGAATCAGTAATCAGCTAATAGGAGCCTTAAGTTAACCATGGTGACACGCAGAAAGCTGGTGTCGCTCACCATGTCAACTCTTACTTAGTAGTTAACGTAGAATTCACTAGGCGGCGTGTAGACTGGCGGGGCTGACGCACCAAATTGATGGATGGTAGTTCACCAGGGCAATTTGTTTCGGGGACGGCCCCTCCCAAAACACCACTTCATACTCTTAATGTGACAACCTTAATAAAGGGCCAGACTGCAATTTAGCCACACCGGAGCTATCCAAGCAAGCCAAAAGGGTCGAGTCGCTCGGTAATTTCCGGCGACCCTGCCTGTCGCCCTCTGCTACTTTTACATCAGTGAGATGGAGGAGTGCGTGGTTGTTGAGGGCGAGCAGACAGGCGGCATAGTGGAGGTAATGCGGGGATAAAAGTGCCATTTGCAGAGAAACAAACTGGCCGTTTTTGTAGAGCAGGCGGAGGCGTGAATCTGCCGGCATTCACTAGTTCTATTCAGGCATCAGTGATGTAGTTTCGGGGCTGGGGCCGCAGAGTGTCTCGGGACACATAAATCCTGCCGCCCTGCCAGAGAGTGCGTAATCACAGGCCGAATTGCCCATTGCGCCTGTCGTCGTCTTCGTGCGCACTGCCAGCAATGTTTTGTCCAGGCAAATGAACCGAGGGAGCATAAACAGTTTGAAGGCTCACTGGCTGTCAGGGGCGGCCATGCGTGTGTAAAAGTTGGATTAGTGGGGTACCTGTGGGACTGCAGCAGTCTATTGATGCTGCTAGGATGGCCTGCTGCATCAGGGTACATGGTCCCTGTCACAGACACCATCATCAGCCTCATCTCCCACCTAGCACGTGCCAGAGCAGCCAGCCCAGCTTCCCTGTCCGCCCCCTGAGATTCCCCTTTATCTCTCCATCTCATCCTCAAACCACGGCTCTGCCACAATCTGTCATTAGCTCACGTCACTTAAGGGTGGGCAGCAACAATGGCAGACGCCTCACTGTAATTTCTCACATGGTGGCGTGAAGCAAAGAATGCAGGTAAAGGGATAGACTGGCGCTCGGCACTGATTAATTAATGTTTTTTCTTCATTTGCGGCGCCTGAATAACTAAATGGGATGTGATGACGGGCGGGGGCGGGGGGTGGTGGCTCATGACCGTTATAATAGCCGCCTACATTCTGCCTGGTGACCAGAGTGAGTAGACGACAGCTTGCAGACGACGAGAGAACACCATCAGACTGCCTATCTACCTACCTAACTATCTACCTGTTGTTTACGTGCCAGCCCAAATACAGCACATTTAACAAAGTACGTGCTATTCAACCCGTGGTCCACTGTGGAAGCTACATGCGTTGACAGTCGGTAATCTGGGTAATTTTCAGAGGTATCATCATATACATTGTATGTGTAAAAACTGTTTCTACTGAACGATTTTCAGCGTGAGAGATATAGCCTACAATTTAACAACACCCCTTCTTTTCAGTCGAAATTAAAAATCATGTGGACTACCGACTGAAAATATTTGGCATCACATCAATGACGATGGAAATTGTTCTGTAGAAGCTGTTTTTACACATACAAATGCATATGATGATACCTTGGAAAATTACTAAGCTTAATTGACTGTTGTTTTTGATGTCCATGGCGTATCGCTTTGTGTCAATACACAACGGCTTTTGACAGTTAGTTTTTTAAATGTATAGTAGGCCTACACTGGAAATGGTACGGCAAATGCAAAACGATACACGTGTATCGTGCCCTTATTCACAAGAACGTTGTAATTACCAATGTAGCTCAATTATATACGAGCCTATACGAGCCAGGATCTGCAGATTTCTTAGTATAAATTATTTGAGTATTGTAGAAATATGTGATGGATCGTTTTATCATATTTAACTACAGATGTGAGGGTTATCGATCATATACTTTCGCAATACATGTATATATTTATCATTATACCGTTGACATTATCCACTATATGCCATGTTGAAATAGCTCATAAAACCTGAGGCGCTGGCCCGGTGCTGTTTGAATTCCGGGACAGCGTTGTACTCGGTTGCACAGCATTGAGACAGTAGGGCAACGCCTTGTATTTGCTTGGAGTACATGCTGGGGATAACACGTTTCATTAATTTTTACATATCATAAGCTGTGAAAGTGTGAGCGGTTGTTTAAGAAATAATTATGTCCTAAATAAAATTGTATTTTTGACGTGAAACCCGAAGGAGGCAATTATGAAGCAAATGTTTTTCAACAATAATCTTAAAAATGTCATTTCGTCGATTTCTAGTTTTCAAGCTATTTTGCTGCGAAATTGTTTTTTTGTTTCGGCAAGACCTGAAAAATGCGAAAAAAAATTCTGACTGATTTTCATAAAATTTGTACCAAAATGATCAAGACAATTTGCTCTTCTCTGGAATAGCAAATCAAAGTGATTTTTGGTGGTGTATCGTCGTATATTATTATATAACTATGGACAATTTAATTATCTTAATAATATTACAATGTATTTGTATTCAATGTGGGCCCAAGTATGGTTTTCTACCTCCTAATTTAAATGACAACTGAATGACGGCGTTGGTTGGTTAATCTCATTAGTTACAGACTGAGCCACTGGTTGGGGATAGAATACCAGACTTGGACAGAAAAGTTAATAAAAGTCCTAGTTATTACCCATTACTACCCATTTTTCTACGTTCTCGTGTAATAAAAAATAAATAAGTTTGAATATTACCATAATTACGTTACCACCAATTAAGATGTTTATACTATTATTATTACGCTCCCACCCATCATGTTAATAGATGGAGAAATATAAAAATAATTTCCAACGGAATAGAACATGTTGATTAGAAAACAAGTTATCACAGAATAAGTCACTATTACGTTTTCACTCACTTATTACGTTTTTATGTGATAAATGTATTAAGGTATAGCTATTCTCAACAAACACGTCTGACCTGATGTTGATCTAATACTGACACAAAGCTGGACCACCGTCTGCAACGCTGACCTTACATCAACCCAGAATTGGGTCAACATATCTTGCTTGCTGGATTACACGTATACTATTAACTATATGAGCCGTGCTCCTCATGGGTAGAGCTATTGGGAAGTGGACCTTGTTGACATAATTAGACCACGATGCAATTAGCAATGGACCCATGCGGAAACTAGCTTGAATGAAAACAATTACTGTCGCCATTGTTTTCAAATACTATGTATATTTCGCATAAAGCTGAAAGTCCATCATTATTTTAAATCTTGACGGAGCTGATTGTCGAAGCCATGGTATTTCACACCACCATGGTGGATAAATGTTGGTCCACGGCATCCCAAGATGGCCCAACATCCATCTAGAATTCTGTTATCGTGTAGTTTTGCTGGCGCAACTGCGAAAAGGGTGACACATATTATTGAGTGTTGAGCATAATAAAATATAAAGTTACTCAGCGAAACGTTGATCCAATATTGGGTTAATGTAGTACCAGCGTGGTAAACTTTCAACCAGCATTAAATCAACATTTTCTTAGCGCATTGACATCGCCGAAAATAACGGTCTCTGATCGCACTTCGATCATCAGTGCGCTCTGAGTTAGCGTTCACTGCGATTGAGGTCGCAGGTGATTTTTTATTATTTTTGTGTTACTTCTAGCAAGCACTAGTGCAAACCCAATGCTGGTTTAATGTTGGTCCACCGTCTCTACCGCGAGTCTAAAATTGAACAAACATTGTGTCAATGCCTCGTGTGAGTTCAGTCACATACGCTCATCTGGCGGAAATAATAGTTGAACAATCTGACATCGGAGGTGTCTGTGTTTAAATGACAATGATTTGAGACGAAAAGTGATTATATCTTTTCAAAAAATTATTTTATTTGTATTTGACGTACAACAGATCTTGTCAGAGAGCCAAACCTCGTCGATTGTTTCATGCAGCTCCAAAACAAGTAGCTCAAAGCAATCCACTGCGTTATCAACTTGTGACAGATATACTAGCAGTAAATAGACATGTTATTAAGCTTTAATTGACATGCTGTGATAAAAGATGGCTATTGTGAAGACAGATCATTAGTCTCAATTTCCACCAAATAATTTGGAGAATTGTTATCGTCTTTAAAAACCACGAATGTTTCAATCATATTCAGTATTCTCCACAAGGAACATAATACATACAGCTGGTCTTTGGTGGCTGAGTGATAGACGTGATTCATACATAAATATAATGATATTATAAGGACCTACTTTAGCTTCGACTACGACACAAGATCACGTTAAAGATTTGTGCCCCTCTGAGTTCGGTCCGCTGAGGATATAGGCGCTATAGAAGTTTTTATTGATTGATTGATATTAGGTACGCGAATAATGTGAGAAATAGCCAGCGGCCTTTCATTTAATTCTGCTGCTTCATAATATGCTACTGTCTGTAGCTCAGTGAATGTTAGATAAGAGTCGTGGCAATAATTTAGACAATGTAGCAAAGGGAGCTAAAAAGTATCTATTACAAATTAAAATCTGTCTATTGATTAGTTGTAAAGAAATTGTAAATTTCTATTCATTTTTTTTCTAGTTAAATCTTGATCCTTGGACAACCTTGAAACCTGAACAATCTTGTAACTGAATGAACTAACTATAATGAACGTATCTTTGAGTGTTTATGAATAAAGACGGTCACAAAAACCTCTATATTTTGTTTGTTGCTCTGCGGTGTTGACAATTCAAGGAACTATCCTCCTATTCCCCAACACGCTGGAGGGCGGGGGCCCTAGGGTAGTGGTTAGCACCGCTGCCTTTCACGCCAGAGTTCGGGGTTCGGTTCCCGGTCTCGGCGGTTTGAAAGAAACAAAAAAGTTTCTTCCCCATCCACGTGTGAAAGTCAGTATTGTGGGGAGCCTCCGTGACCGAGAGGTAGCGTGCTCGGCCTCAGACCGCCAGGGCTCGAATTTCGAATCCTGTGTCTGGAGGACAGTGTCATCTCACTCATCTAACCATCCTCAGGAGGTTCTCCTGGCCCAGTTTAGCCTATATGTGCACAAAGGTGGCCTAAAGCCCGATTCATTTCATTTCCAACACGCTGGACTTGTGTTTCTCACCATTTGTGACCATGAAAACACACACGCGCCATCTGGTGATTATTAGAGAATCGTGTTTTTTTATTTTTCGTTTAATATGTAACATACGCTGTATTGAATCAATAAATCAATATAAATAATTTTAAACCTGCTTTGAAATTATTCGCTTAAATGAAATTATCTGCTTAATTTAAAATTGTTTTGATGTAAGATAATTAACGTTAATAAAATATTTGATAACATAACGACATAATGTGTGACATGATGCCACTCATTAAAAACATGGGGGGGGGGGGGGCAATACAGACCTATATAAGATAATGACAATATACACACAAGCGGAAAAAAAATCATACGATTTCTTCTTATGTATTTTTTTAATTTTTAAAAAGTATTTTACTCGGTTAATAATAGCATTCATAAATTATTTTTACTACTTTGGATTACTGAATACTTGGGAGGCTGGTCTCAAGGAGTGATACTTGATGGATTTCTACCCGAGTGGGTGCATGTTACCGCAAGGAGCAATACTTAAATACTTGTTCTTTTCTTATTTTTTTACATTACATAAATGACATACCAGACTCCTATTGTATTTAAATACCATCTGATTGGAACTGTATCGGACAATGTATAATATTATAATGAGATGGGAGTCACAGTTGACAAGGGTCTAGCATTTAATAATCATGTGTTTAATGTAATTACAAATGTGACCGCGTCATATGATTAGACGCTCTGTGAGTCATCATATTTATATTCAGCATCTGTATTCGTTAAAATAATGGTCGTAAGTTGGCCATTTTGAATTTGATCAAGTTTATTTTTTTCAGGGTGCGTCCTTCCATATACTATAAAGCTGCATATTTGGTTTTATAGTAATGGTCTAGCTATCTGGCACGGTTTTCTAAATTCTGAAAATTTGACAAAATTATGAAAAAGAATACAGATGTAGGTAATAATATGTAGATTTATATAAAGCTTGGTACCCAGCAATTTATTTACTCTGTATAGCTGCCATCTTAATTCAAATTTCAACATGGCCGCCATATAAAATAATCACCTATGATATATATATAATGGCTTCTAAACTACTATATATATACATAGAATCATTATCTTCTGAGTCAATGAATCTATATTTACCATTATCAACAACCTCAGATAATGTTAAATTAAAATTCAAGATGACTGCCAGTTATTGTTATTATTTTTATATTTTATTATCTACCTCTACCCATGGACCCAAGCCACAATGTTGTAGGAAATCAGACATGGCATGCTGCAAGACGTGGACAGGAAAAAAATCTAGGTAAACAAGCTTGCAAATTGCTTGCAGGAAACAAAAAATCAAATATGGCCGCCACACACCCTACATGTATATAACTTTTCAATTGTTTCTTTGAATTAATTGTGTGCTATATGAAATTCAAAATGGCGGTCCGATACCTTGGTGATTTTCATGGGTACGAAGCTTGGTATTAATCTAAATACCTTAAAATACACTTATGTTTATTTTCATGCTTTTGTCAAATTTTGCACACTTATCTTTACTTAACAGCTGTATTATATTAAAGTCAATAATGACCTCAAGTCGGCCATTTTTTTTAAGTTGACATTTTTAAGGGCATATCCCTCCCTGAAACCGCACACTTGGTTTTATAGTAATACATTATTGTCTTGCTATCTGAGACGGTTTGCCAGATGTTGCACATACTAAATTCAATAATGGCCACAAGTCGGCCATTTTGAATTTGATCGAGTTACAAAAATTCCTGAGACCTCACATTTTGTTTTACAGTAATGGACTATAGTAGGGGGGCTTAATAAAAAAATCGTTCACTTCGTTGCAAAAGTATGAAATTTTTGTCACAAGCTGACATGACCTGGCTATTTCAGAATCTGCCGACAGACAAGCGATGTTTTTCCTCTAGCGGCCATATTAGGCAATTTCAAAATGGCTGCCACTGCAATGCATTACGCAAGCTTTTAAAATAATAATCACAGAACCACATATAATACCTCTTTTCCAGGGTATTTGAGGTCGGGGATGACGATTATGACGTCATTTTCGATCAAAAGTTGAAATGCCAAGGTCAAATAACAACACCAAGGTCAAAATCGTTTAAAATTGGTATATTACTGTTTGTGTCATAGGTCGATGTTAAAAAAGTTTATTAAATCCGTATATTTCAGAATCCTGAATATTTCAGTATCTGCCGATAGACAAGCGATTTTTTTCCTCCAGCGGCCATATTGGGTAATTTCAAAATGGCCGCCACTGTAATGGATTACTCATGCTAACTTTTTAACTGATTATCAGAGAACCACATGTAATACCTCCTTTCTGGGGTATTTGAGGTCGAGGATGACGATTATGACGTCATTTTCAATCTAAAGTTGAAATGTCAAGGTCAAATAACAACATCAAGATCAAAATCGATTAAAATTTGTATATTACTGTTATTTTCATAGGTCAATGTTTAAAAAGCTGAAAAAATCCGCAGCTTTTTAATAATTTTATAACTTTGATAGTTTATCAGCCATATATCTCTATTAGCTTGTGTTATTGGTCAGGTGATGATATACAATACTAATAAATATGGCTATTCCTCTCAGTCCACTGTGACCTAGAGGTAGCGTGGTCGGCCTCAAGACCTCCAGGGTTAGAATTTCGAATCCGGTGTCTCGAGGGCACTGTCATCTCACTCATCTCACCATCCTTAGGAGGTTCTCCTGGTCCAATTTAGCCTGTATGTGCACAAAATTGGTCTAAAGCCAGATTCATTTCATTTATTTGCTTCACCAGACACAATCAGAAATGGCGGTCCGATACCCTGGTGATTTTCCTGGGTACCTGCAAGCTTAATATGAATCTAAATAGGCCTACCTTTAACTACACTTACAGTATGTGATTTTGTCATGCTTTTGTCAAATCTTTCACGATTATTTTACTTAACAGCTGTATTGCATGTATATTAAAGACAATAATGACCGCATGTCGGCCATTTTAAATTTGACCAAGTTGACATTTTTAAGGGCATATCCCTCCCTGAAACCGCCCATTTTGTTTAATAGCAATAAATTATTGTCTTGCTATCTGGGATGGTTTGTCAGATGTTGCGCATATTAAATTTTAAAATGGCCACAAGTCGGCTATTTTGAATGTGATCGAGTTAAACAATTTCAGGGCATATCCCTCCCTGAAACCTCACATTTTGTTTTATTGTAATGGTCTCGCCATCTGGCACGGTTTCCCAAATAATATGTATATTAAAAAAAAAATTGCCGATATGGCCGACCATTTCGGCCGCCTCGAACTTTTTGAAAATTGTGCGCCCATTTTCGAACTAGTCCGAGCTATTGGTGAAATATATATTATGGTTTACAGTTTGGAGCGATACATAGAATATTCTGTGAAATGCAGTGACATCACTCGGTGAAAACAAGGTGATATAACACCCCCTCCCCTATACTTCATTCTGTGAAACGCAGTGACGTCACTCGGTGATAACAAGATTATATAAGAACCCTCCCCCATACTTCATTGTATTAGCCAGCTCGGTGAAAACAAAGGAGTCGAGGTCATCGTGTTTCACAGAATTGTTGAGTGAATCGCGTTAACGAGAAAATTTGCCGAACGGGAAAAGATCAATGTCATAGAGGTCACAGCAAGGTCAAATGTGAACTCAATTAAGCTTTAGTCATGATTAACCTGTATGTGAAGTTTAATATACATTCCCCTGACGCGAAACAAAATATAGGGCTAAAAGTTGCGGACAGACGGATGAACGGACGGACGGACGCGCTGCATGACGACAATAGGCATCCGCCAATATTTGGTTGAGGCCTAACAACGTGATATGACACAAAAAATAGAATCAGATTATATCTTCCTTGATCAGGTTGATGACATGTAATGCTCGCATCAACATCATCATTTTAACTGTGATTCACCAGGTGGCTCTGTGAGCAAGGCATAACTTGAAAGCTGAATGCTTCACTAGAATCAGAATTTCAAGAGCAAAAAAATGCCTAGGTTACCAACGGCTACGAAGGCAGGAGCAAACCGTCGCCTCGCAGCTAAAGGATCCTATCTGCCACTCTGACGAGTGTCAGATAGGATCCTTTAGCTCCGATAGATAGGATCCTTTAGCTCCGATAGATAGGATCCTTTAGCTCCGAGGCGACGGAACGATCATTGGGCAAATTATCATGGCCTTCTCAAGCGGTAGGAGATTAGACTCTCGTATATTATCTGATTATATAGCAGTCCAATTGATTGGTATCATAGGTTACCATGGTTACACACAAAAAGCACCGCGCGCATTACAAATCAATTAGAGGTAAATAGTTATAATACATTGATATACAGTGCTGATATTTGAAATTGGTCATCTCTACATTGAACGTTTATATACATATCGTATACAGATGTACGAGTATATAAATACAAATATAGTAATCGATTACAAATCGACATCGCGATCATTTAAAAGTATTAAATACAAATCTAGCAGAATGTACAGCAACTAGGCCGCGTGGATTAAACAGGATTTTAAATTGTGTCATCGTGGTGGCATCTTTAAAATATGTCAAATCCGCTATCATATTATCAAACAATGTTTTACGCAGATTATCATATACAGTACACTTCAAAAGAAATGTTTTTTCGTCTTCAATATCCACATTACAAAATTTGCATGTACGTTCGCTTAAAGATAATTTGGTATGCTTTTCAACCTTAATGTTCAGTTTATGATTGCTTACTCTTAGTTTTTCTGCGCTTAATGCTCGATACAATTTGTAGATAGCTTACTGTGCAGTTGAGTAATTAAGTGTATGTTCTCTATGCGTACCCAAAAGAGTACATAACACTTATTACGCAGTTTATTTGCAGCGCCCATTTTGACAATATCACACTGTGTGGTATGTATGCGTTGGTTAGTTAATCGGTCAGACACTGTCTAAACTGCTCAATATTTAGCACATTTGAATTTAAATGCCGAACATTTCCTCAGCCATTACTTTTTAATGTGGTTCACCACGTTCTTTTATTATATTGATTCAACTATATATTTTTCATGTAAGCCTGTCTTAATACCTTATCATTGGAAATAAATAGAGATATACGCTAACAATACTAACGATCGGATGTGCATTTTTATGTCTATTTCCATAGACATAAAATAGATCTACCTAGTTCTAGACGGGCAGCAATATTACTACTGTCTCAGATAATCCCATTATGTATTTGAAAAAATAGTTTGAATGGATTCTGTTTTGTTCGGATTTATAAGATTTAAAACATGAGGATCACGTGTAATATAATTTCTTCTTCCAGCCGGAGCCCAAATACTCAATTATATAATGAAATGGGTTTGATGTACATGTCGAAAATTTTTAGAGCTGTTTTGGATTAAATTGAGAAATCTCGATTCCGTAGAAGTCCTTTCTTAATCATATACAGTGTTGAGCTGGTTTTCTGTGCTTGTCGGCTCTGCGTAGGTGTAAAAATCCCACTGCGAACAGAAACTATTCCGAGGTAAACAAATTTGAATTGATATAATCTCCCAGCTTTTTTAAAAATCATTACCTCTGTTTTATCGGTATTAACTACTAATCCCCACAGACACTGCAAACTAAATGCTGCCATCCCATTGATGAGATGCTGTACATCTTGAGCATTGTTCGCCATCAGTACCAGTTACAGACATACAGGTCTGTTCATGTTTGTTGTCACTCACTAGGTGGCGCTTCTATGTCGTTAACCCTTCAACCGCCAAATTATTCAACCTGAATTTTCACTGACTTTAAGTTCAAGTATGTGAAAATTATTCAGATTTGACAAAATAGAGGTCCACTGTTTTCAAATATTGCTGAATGATGTCACATTTTATCTTTAACCTGTTCAAAAGGTGGTACTTAATGTGCTAATAAAAAATAAAAACCCGTATATATGCGGCACCGGCGGTTAAGGGGTTAACATGCGATCAGCCTTCCTGGATAGGTCTTTAAATTCGAAATTTAAGAATCTCGTGCAAATGATTATTATGAGCGCTACCTATCATTAAAATCGATATTTTGCGAATTCTAAACTTCGCAATAAATCCCCAAATCACAAATGTGCGAAAATCTAACCACACGAAAATTACCGGATCTACATTATCTCGTACTTACTGGGCATTGTACAAGGGCGGGCTAACGCATACGAATCGTTGAATAACTATGTTATGGGTCTACGGCCATTATACATTTTTCTCATTCTTTCAGCGAGGGGATAGTCTTTAGACGTCAGAATCTGACGTCTACAGACGTCAGATTCTGACGTCTAACGACTATCTCCGCGCTGAGAGACTTCATGGTTATCACATGGACCAAGGACATTCAATAGAGATCCCTTACATGGACTGACATTTGCCAGGTTTAGCGCCGCAGTTGGTGCCATCTATTTAACAAGTGTCACCTCGTATCCGGGTACGTTATGATGACATTTCAAATATAGAAACAATTCACGGGATAGATAATTGGTTCTATAATAGCTGACCTATGGAAGCCCAGGTCAAGTTACGTTTAATTTACTAACCCTTTCAACGCCACGCACTGCTATCATCGTGTTTAATCTGTTTTATTAGCTGATTAAATCACTGTAACTTGGAATGAAATGAGCGTTTGAACATCACGATTTCAAATGTTTGGTCTCAAATTAAAAAGTATTATATTATATATGTTTTATATATTATACATGGATATCATTTCTGGTTATTTCACATCTATCGCTATATACAATGGCTACTATATTCATATTGATTGATCCATCGCCATGCCAATGCTTGCAGTCAGCATGGTCAGTCTGTGTTCTAGTTGGTAGTTGGGTATAACCATATTGTACAACAACAAATCAATCACATTTATAGAAACATGAATTTATTACATCAAAACTATATGATGAGTTTACATGACTAAAACAATTGGTCTTGAAAATAAAGATAATATACACTTATCTAGCTCTTATATACAACTGAACAAAGTTTGAAATATATATACTATTGTATAGGAAATATAGGCCTTATATTATGTAATATCGCTTTAAGAATATATAACTATGAGGCAAGGTTTATCAGTTTCTATCTTATATACATGATTTATTTCTTAAAATAGGAACAAAAGATAATTTAAAAGAGAAATAATATTAAATTAGATAGATTGGCAAATATTTGTTTCATGAAAATCGTACATTGTATATATAAGTAATTGCTACCCCCTTCAAGATGTGGATCGCGGCAGCGAGACACACCTTCAAGTGTGCACAATTTTTTTTAGAATGTGGCGCTTTAAACCCTTTCAATGCTAGTACTAGCGCCGGTATAAAAAGCCTCTTCTCAGTACGTATACCGGCGCCGTGCCGGTATAATGTCTGTCAATGTCGATCGGGCCAGTACTAGGAGGTATACACTGCCAGTAGTGACAGTCTTAAAGGTGATCTATCACCCCTTATATGGTATGAATAATTATGTCCTTATATGGGGTGATTAGCTATCATGTGACCCTCTCAGAGGGTCACACGATAGCCAATCACCCCATATAAGGAAACTCTTGTGTCCCATCATGTGGCAACTTTGATTTATTTGTCACAAAATTATTCATACTATATAAGGGGTGATAGATCACCTTTAAGAACATATAATGTTACATTGAGTTCGTATCATCAGTCATAGAATACTTGGTCTGCTGTGTTGGTCATACATCCATCGTGTCATGCGTCATATCAAAATCCAAATAGGAAACAATTGAATATATCAACACTCCTTGAATAGTATCACATAATATAATTATTTGACTAATACAATATGCAAAATAAACATTCTAATTTGCATCATGGAACATTTGTTCAATTATTGCATGCTTATAATTGAAAAAGACACATGTCACACATAATGCGCATTTGGCACTGATCTGTCACATTCGTGCACTTGGTGCTGATCTTTACCTAGGTCAGATATTCCGTATCACAATAAAATCATTAAGCTCTATTCCGCGATTCTATAATGAATGTATCGGCTTGATTTGGGTTGACGAAATCTTTTTTTTTTCATAAAACGTTTGACTATTATTTGTATACTACGAATTTCTATCTACATAGTGCTGTCGTTTGTTACTAGTTGTCCAGGTCTACTAATTTGTATGATTTTTTTTCAGGCATATTTTTTAAATATAAATGTTTCTTGTTGTTGTTTTATTAAATTGTTCCAATAGTAGATTGTCTATATGCATGTCAAAATTATTCTACTAGTACGCTTATTCGCATGTATCTGTTTCATTTATTTTTTTGCCAGTTTTATGAAAGTTTGGCACAATATTCGCATTGTCGCCAGAGGCAACGAGCAAAGCAGGTTTACAACGTTATCATACCATATCGGTATACATTGGTATAGCCTATACATCTAATTAAGTCAATAAAAACAAAACAGTTGGTATGACATTAGACCAATATCACAAAAGTTGACCCAATTTTATGCCAAGTTATTTTGTATTGTCATAGTGAATGATTGCGAAAAATGATAACCATGATTAATTGGACAGTGTGAGTCAATGAAGAGAATGAATATCATTATGAATATATGATGATTATATATACATGTGGAATGACTAGTGATGAAAAGTACAGCGACCATTGTAGTACCATCAAGTATAGTACCATAGAGATCCAGAAAACACGAGACATAAACTCAATGTTAAACCAATGTTGGGCCACCGTCTACGACGCTGGCCCAACATTGGTTCAACATTGGGTCTATGTCTCGTGCTTGCTGGGGAGAGCCATCAAGTTATAGGGCGTAGATGACAGTCTGTTAAAGCTTGGTGGTTTTCGTAAAAGCACATAGGGGCTACAGCAGCGCCATCTTTGGAATTAGAATCTTGGATTTGGTAAGATCTTCATTTCTGTTTTGAGGAGGGAGTAGTTCTCATAACCAGCTATTGTGCGCCAGGCTACACATTTACCCATGTTACATTGGGGCCACCCGTTCACTTGTTCTACGTAAAGACCATTCAAGTTGGCCCAGTAGCAATCGTTGAACCACCACCCTGATTGGTAGATCTAAAAATAAGAGCATCACACATTACAAATACGACATATTATGATACTTCCATGTGATCTCATTTCTCACTAATCTTGCCCTAAGGGCGAAATTTGTGAGAATAAATTGCCCAAGTATAGTACTCTACTCCCAACCACGCCCACTCAGTTATATCATTATAAAGTAGCGCAGAAGCCTGTGATTGGTGTGATTAGAGTCCTGTATACTTGGTTCGTTATTCAGATCCTCTATTAGTTATTCAGATTATAACGCACATTATAGAAATGTACACGTGAGTAAAATTACCAAGATGATATGTAGCCTATATTAAATCTTGAATAACGATGATTTAACCCTTTAACCGCCAAATTATTCAATCTGAATTTTCACTCACTTGAAGTTGTGTCTCGCTGACGCGATCCACAACTTCAAGTGAGTGAAAATTATTCAGATTTGGCAAAATGCAGGTCAACTGTTTTCAAATATTGCTGATTGATGTCACATTTTATCTTTGTCACATGTTTGAAAGGTGGTACCTAATGTGCTAATAAAAAATGAAAACCCAAATATATGCGACACCGGCGGTTAAAGGGTTAAGAGTGCTTCAAAGAGTGATCAAAGAGTGCTTCAACATGTCACATGACGAGATCGGCCTATCACCGCTGTCATTCAGTTGTTATTTAAGTTAGGGGGTAGACTACCAGACTTGGGCCAGATTTTTAAATAATATCAACTATCAAATTCGTCATAGAAATAATTTTACAGTTAAAACAAAATAGTTTGCACAGTATTTGAAACTGGTGCAGGTGCAGAAGTGTGCATGGTAGAGAAAGAGAAATATCTACACCAACTCCATTCAAAGGACAATATAAAGGCTAGTCGACGCTGGACGAACATTAAATCAACATTAGTACAACTAACTAGAAAAGCCGTGTTTTTGATGTAATAAAAATAAATATATCAGAACATAGGCTTGGAGCGAGGTAATTTGATATTAGACCTATAAACTCTACAATACCAGACACACAATAAGTTTAGTATTGACAATCACAGGCTATTTTGAAAAAAAAGTTAACACAGAATATGAAATCCATTTTAAAACACTTGAAATAAAGTCAACAAGCATTATGGCGATACGTTTTGAAAATGCACACGTTATTGAACAAATATGAATGATAACTACGCTTCTCGCTTCAAAAAATAGAGATAATATAACTACATAAGGCATGAAACACAAAAGACACTCTGGAAAAGAGAACAACGGGAAGTAGAACCTCCAGCCGCTGGCCCAACATTAACTCTTAAACGCCAAATTATTCAATCTGAATAATTTCCACCCACTTGAAGTTGTGTCTCGCTGACGCGATCCACAACTTCAAGTGAGTGAAAATTATTCAGATTTGACAGAATGGAGGTCAACTGTTTTCAAATATTTCTGATTCATGTCACATTTTATCTTTACCATGTTTAAAAGGTGGTACTTAATGTGCTAATAAAAATGAAAACCGAAGATATGCGGCACCGGCGGTTAAAGGGTTAAACCACCATTGATTAACGTGTGGTGTTGGTTGGTTACTCACTTCTGCACAGTTGCCTTCCACAAACATGTCGTTGTCTCTGTCAAATGTACTGAACGGCATGTCATTATGACGTCTTAGACCGCCCATTCCACTGAAGTCCAGGGCATCCCCTTAAAGGACAGTTATTTTGCCAATATTGTACTACATCTTAAATAGTGTCCAGGTAACATAAAATTGATACAGTTATAATGTACATGCTACATATACACTGATACAATCGTGAGGTGTTCTTTGGAAAGCAAAACTAAGATACAGTACTGATTTCACAAAATGGGACAGATTTTATATCAGTGGCTGGCCTGCGTTAACGCTGGCCAGCCCGTCATTAGCCCGGGCGCAAGCCCGGCGAGACAGGCGCAGAATTGGTTGCGCCCAGCGCATGAAATGGGCTCGAGCCCCCACACGGTTCGGGCCAGGAAAATATACCCGCCCAAATCCTACTTGGGCTTGCGCCCCAGTATACTGTGTGACGGCTAACATGGATGCTGTAAACCAAGTGTCATCTCGCCGGGCTGGCCAGGCTCGCTCTGGGCAAGACAGGGCGCGCTCAGCTTGACCACATTCAGCATCATCTGAACAGCTCTGAGTTGATCTAAACGTGCAATAATTGAGTGTCCGCCCACATGTAGACCTGTTGCAGTCCTCATTTATTTCTGCTTAGCCATTTAGCATTTAGCCTTTAGCATTTAGACATTATCTTTAGTATCAGACAAGCAGTTCAGTGTATAAATTCAGAAAATGGGTGGTTTTATGAAGCTACGGTCACTGGAATAGGCCTAACTGAAGATGAAAAAACAGGCACCTGGAAAGTCAGGCTCGCCCTGCGCACCGGTCGAGCTTGAAACTGGACCAGACGAGAAGCGCGCCTGACAGGCGTTCACTCAATTCGCCGAGGCTCTAGATTGGCTTGAGCCCCGGCGATATGAGCGCGGCTCCAGTTATATGAACTTATACAAAACGCACATTGCGGCCCGGCTAAAGGATTTTATAACTTTGGGCGCATACATGCGAGCCCCAAATGGGGTGGGGAGAGAACATAGGGCTAGCCCAGGGCTAGCCTGCGTTAGCTGGGGCTAGCCCCACTGAAAAAGCTTGTCCCATTTTGCTAAATCAGTACTGTAGTTTAAGAGCTTCTAAAAACTAAACTGTATTATATTTTTTCTGCAGATTTTTAAAACTCTATGATATATATTGTGAATATGCATGTATTATGTTTCATCATTTATCCCATAGACTAGTATATCTCTAAATTTACTTAGCCTGATTTCTCCATATTTATTGTGAGGGCAGCAAAAGTGTTTCAAGACCAGAAATATTACATAAAATATACTAAATAAAAAATCAAATTTCCACCCAAGTGCTCAGACGGAATACAATAATATTTGAGAAATTAGTTTAAAAATCTGTTTTATGTTGTATTACCTGCTGTGCTAGAGGATGAGTAGCCGCTGACATGTAAGGCGTAGTTATTTTCTTCACTGTCTACCTTAAAGTTTTCATACTCAGCAAAGCGAAATTCACCGTTACCTATCTGTACGGTGATCCGCAGACGGTAGCTGAAAGAGACAGAGTAGAACCAAATTACCCCTCAAAACGCGGAAATATTTATATATAAACCAAGAGAATACAGACTTTTTTTCAAATTGAAGTCATCATAAATGTCTTGTAGCTCTTTTCGCTTCATTTGAATACGTATGATATGGGTCTACGACCATTATAAATAGTAGTTCTTTCAGTGGAGGGATCGACTGACGTCTGAAGACGTTCCTCGGGCTGAAAGGGTTAATCTATTATACGATAAATGTGTAAATATTTATATTCAGTTATATAATAACACGATTATATAAATCTTTGCAAAAAAACACAACACAAATATCAATAAATGAAATGATCGGGCTTTAGGCAACTTGTGTGCACATACAGGCTAAATTGGGCCAGGAGAACCTTCTAAGGATGGTTATATGAGTGAGATGATACTACCCTCCAGACACAGGATTCGAAATTCAAACCCTGGAGGTCGAGCACGCTACGTCTCGGTTACGGAAGCTTCCCACAATACTGAGTTTTACGATTGGATGGGGAAGAAACATTTTTGTTTCTTTCAAACCGCCGAGACTGGGAAATGAGCCCCGAACTCTAGTGTGAAAGGCAGCGGGGCTAACCGCGCCCTCCTCATATTAATACTGTAGTCAAACCCAGATTGATTTGATCTGCTCAAATGAAAAATAGCGTGCCATGATTTTAAATAATTTTGCAACTTAATGAGCTTTACGTTGCATATTATTGAACTAAAGTAACTAAAGTTCTAAAGTAAATGTGTAAATATAGTTTTTGTTGTTGCTTGCACAGAAGACAATCAATCAAACAGCCTTTGTAACATGTGTAACCTAACTGTTTAACATGTTCAATGAAATGAGTATTTATATGTATTATGTCAATCACAAGAGAAGACCAAACAATGATCCAATGTTGGTTCAATGCTGGTCCACCGTCTACGACGCTGGCCCAACATTGACCCAGCAGTGGTTTAATGTTTCGTATTTGTCGGGCAGTACCTTCTTTGGTGTGTAAGGTGGTACATTTTCTCCAGTCCCAGCCAGTATTCTGTGTTAATAAGACCGTAGCCGCGTTTATAGTCTTCCCATCCTCTGTTAAAGAACAGGTATTTGGTTGATCGTCTCTGGATTATGGTCCATCCTTCAGATGACATGTCACACCAGACAGGGAATGCTGTCAGTGTACTAGGACGGATGTCATATATACCATCCTGATATGCCATCCCTCTATGCATCACTAGTCTGTCGCAGTCATTATAATCTGAGAAAAAATAAATAAAAGTATCAACATGTGTAACTTACAAGGAAACCGTTTGTTGACGTTTCAATACTGTATAATATTGTCCATTGGAGACATGTATTAATAAAGCTACAGATACGTGTCATCATCAGGGAATGAGTCTGAGTCTAACTTTTGATGAATTCTTATTATATAATAAAATAAAGGGGCACGTCATTAAAAGCATCTACAAAAGTTCATTAATAACCCTTTCAGTGCGGGCACCGTCTTTATACGTTAGGACGTATAAAGACGGTCCCGCACTGAAAGAATTTAAGTATTTCTAGTGGTCGTAGACTCATAACATAGGTATTCAAATGAATCGGAAAGAGCTAATCAAGATATTTATGATGATTTCGAATTGAAATAAACCCTTTAAACGCCATGGTTTATACAAAATATTTCAGCGTGTTAATTAGGCATTAAAAAAATATTGTTTGTTTCCGATTTCCGACCGACCCTATCAAAACATGTGCGACCCAAATTTATTTTATGGATTTCCAAAAAAAAAAAAAAAAAGTAAAAAAAAAAATCTTTTTTTTTTTTTTGGAAATTCATAAGTTAAGGGTTGAGTTACTGGCTGTAGTCAAAGTCCCAAAAAAACGTTACGAAAAGCAGAGGGGGGTCAAAAAGCGTCAAAAAAACAATAAATCGTTACGTAATGTACAAATAAAACATGCATAAAAGTGAAATAAAAAATAATTCTTACCTACCGATTAGTTGAAGTGACAAAAAATAAAATAAAAAATAAAATAAAATAAATTTCCTACCTACCCACTGGCTAAAATGACAACAAATCGGAAACAAACATAGATTTTTTGGCCTTAGGTTAAGATCAAGAGAGGCTTGGTGGGTGTGTATGCTGACAGGTGTGATCGTTATAACCCACCTATGTTTGGATTCCAAATTACTGTGTTATCAGGGGTTGTACCTGCCGTGGTTACCGGGTACATACAGTTAGGACCTTCGTATTCTGTGGATGAAAAATAAATACTATATCGTTTACCTGCACAAGTAAATACACATTGTCGTACATTTGCCGTGTAATAAATTGACATCACTGGATTCATTAAAACTTGGGGATAATTAACAAACAAGTTTAGTTAAAATCATTGTAATGCGATTAACTCAAGTCATTGTATCTCATTTTCTTAATTTAGTTTTAAATTCAGCACCTCTACGTGTACTGGGAATGTGTGGACCTTTTTTACACATAGTATGAATAATGCTAGTAGGAAAACTGTTCTTATAATTGATTAGTTTTCGTCCTAATCAATGTTCAGAAAAAACATATCTAGCAATATAAAACTACGCTTAAATATCATGTAATATGATTCACTTTATACATCGTTAATATCATTTTCGTGTATCACAGCTTCGACGTGTTGAACGTCTAACTAGTATACTGTTTAAGTCGAAGTTGCATCATCTTCCCTTGGAAAATCTTCCAAGGAAAGTGATGTATCATATTTTCAGTGGACAATTATAGTCTCCCGCTTCCACAAAATGTTGTGTAGACTGTAGTTACGTCAAGGCTGTCGGGTCTACCGCTAAATGAGTCAGACAGCCTGGCCCTGTCATTAGTAAATCAGTGGCACTGATATTCCTGTGATCTTTAATGTGTTGTATTACTTCCCCCACCCCCCAACGTCCCAGCAAACATGAAGCATTGACCCATTGTCTGTTCAATGTTGGGCCACTGTCTACGATGCTGACCCAACATTAAACATATAATGGGTCAACTTCTTGTGTTTTCTAGATGCAGCACATATATGCTGCCAGTACCTGATACCAGTACATGCTACCACTACATACCACCAAGAATTTATTAACAAATTCTTGATACCACCAATACATACCGTAGTGGCATATTTTGTCTCCAGTTTCTGGATCACATCTGTAGTTGCCTTCCCCTTCCTCACAGTGATTGTCACACATCTGACCATACCAGTGAGCAGCACATGTCACCCAAAACTCCAGAAGCAAACTGTAAGAAAATAGATCCAGGAGAGAATCACTTTCTGATCCCTCAAGAAGACTTTAAATTTTTTTTTTTTTTTTAATAAAAATAAATAATTAAAAATCACTGAATGCATCAAAACTGGTGCCTGCGTGGCTCAGCCTGTCATTCAGTTCAGCCCTTCCTACAGTTGTTATTTAAATTAGGGGATAGAATATCGCGTTTGAGTCAAATTATTCAGACTTTTTCAAAAAAATCACATACATACATATTGAGTTGCAATTAAATCCGACTGCTTATTTAACGATTGGCCGCTCGTATTTTTAACTGTATTACAATGGTCTGTATAATTTATTAGATAGATTGACATATATTTCTGTAGCTATATCACGTCTAAATTATGCGTCACTGTTATTAGCATAGTAACATACTAATTCATTTATCGTATAAAGACTAATACAAATCAGGCCTATATATAATTATTAAGTTAAATACAAGTAATACAATCACTCACTGACGTGAGACATTATCATATTATTTTTCAAAAACTCTTTAATTAACAGGCAAGGACATTCAGCAAGTTAACTTATCAATCATTTTGTGTAAACTCCACAACACCTCCATTACATATCTGACCTTGTTCTCCTATCTAGCGTTACTCTCCACGCCTCTTTCGTGACTATATCCACTTCTGTGATGAGGACATCGTGACTAAATGACTCCACCAAGTCATCACTGTTCCCTGAATCATGATCATAAACAACCACCCTCAGGGAAGCTAAGTGGTTAATCTGTGTCTGAAAGGGAAGAAATATATCATTATATAACAGGCGCATAGTCCGGTAAACCCGAGATGCCATCCCAATGTTGGCTCAACGTTGGCTCACCGTCGTAGACGGTGGCCCAACGTTAAAACAATATTGTGATGGCACCTCCCGTTTGCTGAGGGAGCTCGTGTTCATTTATGTGTCCCAAAAAACAAAATGCGTCGAACCGATGTTGTTTTAATGTTGTTTTAATGTTGGTCCAGCGTCAAAGACGGCGGACAGCGTTATTCCAACATTGGCTCAACTTCTCGTGTTTGATGGGGTGTGATGCAATTAACATTAAGTCAGGTAATAAAAGATGAACTGACAAACGTGTGTATTATTATAATTGTCTAGCAATATATTATTATCATCAATTGTATCAATATGCTGGCTTATCAGTCATTAAACATGTTAAAAAGAGACAGAAGAGACAGACCTATAGTCTAATAACTGAATCTTTCCAAATTAAAAAAAAAGTTTTACTTATCGATTAATGTTCATCTTCTCTCAGTTTAATACCCCAATTTTCTCAATATCATAAAATATGTATGTATCGGTAATACAAATGTCTTATCATTGTACGTAACCGTCAGCAAAAATACACTTACACACGCTCAATTTACCCTGTTTATCAGTAGAGACACATGGGACGTCAGACGGATGAAAATTAAATAATAATATTACTACACTCAGAGGGATTTTAGAGCTCCCATGATATAATGTTGACTGATAGACAATAAATGAGAGCAATAATAATAATAATAATTATCTAATTATCAGATTATATAATGTTAGCTGACTGATAATAGGTTTACTCTAACCCTTTAACCGACAAATTATTCAATCAGAATTTTCACAGAATTTTCTTCAGATTTGAAAAAATGGAAGTCAACTGTTTTCAAATATTGCTGATTGATGTCACATTTCATCTTTAACATGTTTAAAAGGTACCTGTTTTATCGGTATCAACTACTAATCCCCACAGACACTAAATGCTGCCATCACATTGATGAGATGCTGTACATCTTGAGCATTGTTCGCCATCAGTACCAGTTACAGACATACAGGTCTGTTCATGTTTGTTGTCACTCCCTAGGTGGCGCTTCTATGTCCTTAACCCTTCGACCGCCAAATTATTCAACCTGAATTTTCACTGACTTTAAGTTGTGTCTCGCTGACGCGATCCACAACTTCAAGTATGTGAAAATTATTCAGATTTGACAAAATGGAGGTCCACTTTTTTCAAATATTGCTGATTGATGTCACATATAATCATTAACATGTTTAAAAGGTGATACTTAATGTGCTAATAAAAAATGAAAACCCGAATATATGCGGCACCGGCGGTTAAAGGGTTAATTAAAACATACAAATTCAGCGATCCAATGACAGACTGATAATTAATGGGTTTACTAAAAACAAATATATACATATGATACTGAGACTGAATTATAAATGTTCACTCACCACTGTGGCGTTCACTTCGAACTCTTGCTCAAAATAGTTGTATACACCACCGACAAGATCATCAAACCTGTTGCTGTTCTCATTATGAATCGGTTCTGATTGCTCATTAATGTATGCACAATTGCTGGTTTCTGTACGACTGCAAACACATTATATATGTTTCAAAGGTAGTTATTTTCACCCACTTGAAGTTGTGTCTCGCTACCGCGATCCACAACTTCAAGTGAGTAAAATTGTGGTCTGAGAGTCAATATAAATTACCCACAGACAATGTTGAACAAAATGTAACCCTTTAAACGCGACGTCAGTACAATATTCTATGCCATACGACAGCAATTCGCGACTTGTAGTGCATGAAGATGACAATGGTAAATTCAGGCTTGAAAGGGTTAAAAACCCAATAAAAAAGCAAATTAAAACCAAATAAACCACATACATATAGATCTTACCCATTGCTAGATTCATCTATATATACAGTAAACATATAATCACATGTACCACTACAGACTACTAAGAGCTATATTACCCATTTTACATAAAGTAAAGTTTAATATACTAATATGCCCCACTACATAATAATAAGAGATATCTTACCCATTGTTAGGTTCATCCAGACATATAGTAAACATGTTATCACATTTACCACTACAGAATATCCAGCGTCCTTCACAGCAATTACCATTATCTCCTTTCCCATTGGGATTCAAAAATTCCAGAAATTTGAAATGAAGTTTTATTTCACTACTCTGTAACATTGAAAAAGCGACAAGACGATGGTTAATATAATGTAGTCATGATAAAGCAAGCTTTGTAATAAACTGATTATTCATTTAAGTAGGTACTAGTGTTTTTTTCTATTTTGAAATGACTTTTTAGTACATGTTTTTTTTTTTAAATCATGCATACAATAACATGACATCAAACAGTGAACAGTCAAACAACTATAAATGTCTGACTATATTAATATAACAAGATACGCCATGGTAAAAAAATAGCACATCTTAATAGTTATACGTTGTGAGATATTCCAATGAAATAAATAAGGTGCGATTTTCGCTGTGCTGGTGAAATTGGGGTGCAGCATCTGACTGGAGGTCGCCATTAACGTGATCGCCTATACCAGTCATGACAGATGTAAACAATCTAAAGTGCACAGCGACAGAGGCTTACTAATAGACTTTACAAAAATGGACATGGTATAGCTTTAGGACCAATGGTCATTACGACCAATGGATCCTTTGGCATTAGGACCAACCCACAGGGCATATGACGTTGTTGCGACGTTGAATCAACGTCAATGACGTTGATTCAACGTAGCAACAACGCTGTGTGCCCAGTGGGAATGCTCCTTAGGACCAATGGGCTTCAGGAGTAAGCAGGCCGGAGAAAAGATTCAAGCTCATGTAATATTAGAGCTTCCAGATAACAAATCATGTTGTTGAGTACATTTAGCGATAATAAAATTACTGGTAGGGCCTACTCTGCTGCAATCAAATGAAATCTTAAGCTCAATTCGGAGACAGCGTCTGAGAGTCTAGATGCATTTTTAGCTTGGGACTGAGCTGATGTGTTATGTACACAAATCCCAACATCACTAGGCCTAATTTAGACGTATACCAGAGGTCAAAGGCAGAAGCTATATTTCGTAATTAGGGTCTACTACTGGTAGATGATGACTTTCTGATAAATTTACACGTGTCTAACTGTAGCCGAGGCGTGACCCACAAAACGCAAAACCGACAAAAAACATTTTTGCGACATTGAACCAGCACATGTTCAAAGTCTGATGTTTGTCAGTGAGCTTCAGGATCGGTGTATGTAAAAGCGCGTGGACTCTGGTAAACCTAGAACTACAATATCTGGAACCTGGTGGTGAACCGCAATATCTCACGACATGGTACCGCAGTCTACATAACAGACTGAGCAGCACATTGGCCAAATGCTGGCTCAAAATCTATTGCCACAAAGTTTATTTGAAAAGACAGAGCTGGAAAGCAGGAAGGAACCTGGGGATTCTGAAGCGCTGTCCCAAATTATTTCACACAGTAAATAAAGTGGGCTAGCATTGGTTAACCATCTGAAATGTTGGGCATACTTTAAGCCAATGATGGTTGAGCAAACGACGTGTCCTGAATGTTGACTTTATCCAGAGTTACCAGGATTGCTGCTGCAGAAATGTGTCCCCTGTCAGATTGGTGGTGACAGCTGAAGCCTACTCTCCCACGCTACCGGGTCAATCCCGCCTCTGTGCTCTTGTTTGTCATTTGATACGCTGCGTTTTATTGGTAAAAAAACTTGGCCGCTGCTGGTTGATTTATATCTCACTAATATGAACCAACTATCCACCTAGTGCGCCTGTGACGTTACATCAGCCATGGTGGTGTTATGTACAGAACAACTTTATTTCTCAACGTTCTGTACATAACACCACCATGGCTGATGTAACGTCACAGGCGCACTAGGTGGATAGTTACATTCATTTAAATTTATCGAGTGATATTAGCAAATATATTTATGTCACAATTTGACAAGGCAACGCTCAACATTGGCACTGACCCTGGAAGGCAATTTTGTCTACATGTAATTTATTGTAATTTTTTCGCCAGGGGATATTTTTCAAATACAATTAATTTGCATTTGTGCATTTTTATTGATGATACATTCAAGTACTTTTTATAGTCTATATAAAGTTCTTGATACATCGAAGTACGGAAAAAGTTAGGAGCCATTCCACTGTAAGATCTTATGATTAATATTACTTTAACTTTCTCCCATTCCCATTATACGTTTTCTAATAGAAATGAGAGAAAACTAAAATAATCTTAAGATGTTTAGTTGGGATGGGACCCTGGGCCAGTATTTTTTTGGCCTTGTTGACAAATGTCTTAAACACCTGTATATCTAGGCCTGTTCCGTATTTCGCAGCATTTCGCTGTCAGCATGAATACTATGTTGTATCAGAGAGTAGTCGGATCTCTGTGTGAGTGATGTGATGGTCCAGGCACTTCCCAGTAAACACAAAAACATTTGTATAACATTTGTACAATGCTGGTCCAACGTCGAAGACGCTGGGCCAACATTGTACAAATGTTATACAAATGTTTTGTTTTTGCCGGGTTACTGCATGTTTTGTGTGATTACGTCCCCCATGCCGGGACCTAACTGTCCGTGTAGTTATACTGGCTAAACACGTATCTCGCTGATTACCAGTAAAAGAATAGTGTCTGCCGCCAGGCATGATACTGCTCTAACTACGCTGATATACCAGACAAATGACATAGGGGGGGGGGGGGGGATACATGGATGATTGTTACCACATGCCGCATACTAACGTCACTGAAAGCAGGCCGGGTAGCCTACTCATGTCACTCTGGCATCCATATTACCAAGTATTCTCACAGAACTTTGAGTGTAAAATAATTGATAGATATCATGATTTTCATAGTCGTTTAATAATTTCTAATACGAAATGTTTTTTTAAGAAATTAATATTACAACAATTCTCATTTCAAATTTATTTTTACGTACCACCATTATATATAAAAGATTTTAATGTTTACAGTATAATACGCTACGCTGTGAGTCTACAACGCGACTCTGACGCTTTTCAGCCAGAATTTGTTTTTAATTTAGAATTTAGGCTTTATCATACGATTACGGGGTTGAATATAATTGTCACCATTTTGAAAGCTCCAACTAACAGGGAAAAAATTGTTCAGTATCTCATAGCAAACTGCTATGAAATTCTGCCCATTTGCTAATCAAATGTGTAATTTACTAGCAAAATATTTGGAATGATAAGGATGTCTAGCAAGTTACAACATGGAAGAGAAAATTGCTAATCAATATTTTTTAAACAAATGTTTCCCTGACTAACTTTATTGAGTAGCACTATTTTAAAACTTTTTTACAGTTGGAGATTAAAGGTAAAATGCAATGGATTTCCACGTTCAACGTGCGTAGCAGAGCTGTCAATTAATTGAAAAATAAAAGTGATGTTGAGCTTGACATCCATGGATATTCAAATCAGTTGCAGTTAATAGTTATAAAACAATTTCTAATTGATCGAGAGGGACAGACGAGAAGAAATATTCTAAATATTTCCCGCCAAGTATGTGAATAATAATGATTACATTTAACTGTAAACTGAATGTTTTAAAATAATGTAAGCAATGTGATCAATGATGAAGCGTTCATTGCGACTGTAGAAAATAGTGTGAACACAATGACAAATGAAGTTTGCACGGAATGTAAATTGTCATTATCATTGGGAGTAATATTTTTGGGGGATACCCTAAAACAAGTTCCGAAGTTCCCAAGTTCCGAAGTATCGAAGTTCCCAAGTTCCGGGGACTTAAAGTTTCGGAAGTTTCAAGTTCCGAAATAAAGAAGTTTAAAAAGCAATTCACAATAATTGAAAAAAAAATGCTTTACTAACAATTTTTTTTGCCATTTCAACAACAACATTTTAGATACTGCTTTTTGCTTTTCCACGCAAAATAGTCTATGCTCAGTATTGCGAAACGTAATAACTTACTCGTGCACAGGAACGATTTCTTCCAGTCTTAATATTGGCAATAACTTTATATAAAATTATTGATAATAATAATAATAATGTGAATATTTATATGGCGCACATAACTATCCGCCTAGGGCTGCTTATGGCGCCTTATATCATATTATCTTATTATCATATTATCCCTGCTCATTGGACCTTCTGGTTCATGTACATTTTCAACTCCCCGGGGAACATACAGCACTGCAGCCATGTGGTGCTAGTAACTTTTTTTGGCGCAAACAAGTGGTGAAAATAATCATTGCAGCTAATTTTAGAAGCCCTGTCCAAACAGTATCTGGGTGGCATGAAACCAGTCAAGTTTCAGCGACAGGGTTTGAACTTCCAACCTCCTACATAGGAATAAAATCCTCTTGTTTTATAAACCACTGCACCACCACCACCTGATGGTTTGAAAAAATAGAATTCCTAGTAATCCATTAATGATCGATATCTACGAAATATCTAATATAACATGTATAAAGCCACGACTCCACATACGTGTGATGCATGAAGCGTGATGCGTGAAGCGTGATGCGTGTTCACCGAAATCATTGAAAATAGAAAGAGCGACTCCACATGCACGTCATGCGTGATGCGTATTCGTTTTAGGCTCGCGTATTCACCGCTCTGGGAGCGGTCAACACGCATCACGCGAGCCTACCATGACGTCATTTTATGGATTCTCCCGGGTACCACCCAAGATCCTTGCATGTGATCCAGGGACAACCACGTGCAGACCCATTTGAACATTACATAGTCTTCTACTCTTATTTGTGCTGCTTTTATGGTGATTGATATATAGTGATGTGATTGATGATAGGTATCTGGAGAAGTTGACCAATCTGGTTGAGGAACACCCAGCACTATATAACACTTTATTAAAGGAATATAAAAACAGCATCCGAATTGGAAACATTTGGGAAAGTATCTGAGTATAGCAGAAGCTATGGATGTGGAAACGTTGATACTTAAGGTGCCATGTCCCCGTGTGTGAAAAAAGCCCCAGGAGATCCGCACTGGGTGGCTCCTTCAGCAAAAATAACTTTGACGCATCACGCATCACTTTTTGACGTACATGTGGAGTCGTGCAATACGCATCACGCATCAAGCTTCACGCATCACGCGTATGTGGAGTCGTGGCTTAAGGCGAAGGTAACCAATGTATAATATACGGAATACGGCGTTCACTCATCGGTGTTGGCTCTAAATTAAGCAACCTCGCGCCCGGTTTATTGGATGGGTGTCCGCCTGTGACTGCCAGGTGCTGTATACACTCGTGGGGCTCAGAGAACCACGTAAATCAGATGGCTCGTCTGACTGACCTAGAGTTGGACGTAAAATAACCTCAATGGACGTGTGCGCAGTTTCCATCCGGCGATACCCCAGAAAATCCACAATGTGTGAGTACTTAGCACATATTAAGGCGAATTTGCTTGGAATGAAAATAGCTTGATGCACCTCAATCATGTCAATGGCAGCTCAGCTGTATATCTCTCAGGAGACCGAGTTGGAATTTGAATCATAGCAGGCCTTGCTAAGTTGCTAAATTGAGATAAGGCGCAACTTAAATGCATTAATAATTAATTATTAAATATTTGAACAAATAACTTATACAGTACATAAGTGATTTGTGGCTTACATAAAACTTCGTTACATATACCATCATACCCTGCTGATTTGTGTGGTTTGAGGCGTCTAATACATTTGTCAACTTCGTCGTAAGATATATTACTGTTTAAATAGTTATTATTACTATAATCATTTTGTAACATATTGTATTCAACATCTTCTTTCATATTAATTAACTGTGTATATTGCTCGTCATGTGGTGAAATCAAAGCTGCATTGTATAATGACGAAAAATCATTTTTCCATTTATCACGTACAACGTCTTCATTGGAAGTATGAAACATATTATCATGATTATCATAAACCATACGGGGTACTGAACCCCAAGCGACACGTGTCTGTTTATTAGGAGTTTTCCAGAAATTATGTGGACTTGATGAGCTAAGATCCTCAATGTTAGATATATTTTGTTTATTATATTGCCTTTCATAGAATCTTAGTTTTCTATCAAAAGTTTTCCTTTTCGATTAGTATATATTACATAAATCCTTTTTTTGAGAAGCGGGACCTTTGTAATTCAAATAATGTTTTTCTACAAGAACTTTCTCCTTCCAATATTTATCTAGCTCATCATTCCAATATGATTTAAAAAATTTATGTGACCTTTTATCTGGTTGCTCTGTTTAGTCAAGTTTTTTCAAAAAAGCATTTATTTCATTATGTACATTATCCACAAATTCCTCATATATCGCATCGATATAAACTTGGTCATGTGCACATTTCTCTATATCAGATATAATCTCTTTAATTGATTGTTTCCAAATTGCATTATTCATAAATTGCTCAGATATGTTTTTGAAATTATACTTTGAGGTCACCTTTGTCGGACTTTTTTTCATAAACAGGTAAATTACATGTAAAAAGAGATACACTCAACAGGTAGATGTGACTTGGAGGACATTAACCCTTGTGCACAATATTTGTCAGATAATAATTAATTGAACTGGTGTTTCTACTTTAAAATTAGCATATGAAGAAAATTGTTCCTGTACATAAACGACGTTGAGGTGCAATAATAATCCAACACTGGGTGAACTATGGTGTTTGCCGTTTCATATGTCACGCAGTGAGATGTGGAGACGTCGATGTAGAGTTAGACACAAACAAAAATAACGGCAGACATATCAATATAACAAGGCCGTAATGCCTAACATATGGGCAGTGTCAAGTAACCATGACACAGTGATGTCACTGCTAATTTGTGCTGGCATGACATTGCTGAGCATCTAAAAAACATAAAGGATTACCACTCTTTATCCAAACATTTAGACGTCATATTACAATTATTTGACGATGAATTTGTTTTTTTTGGAGCCTTGACAAGTGAGTGTGGGGGGTACATTCCGCCGGTGGCAGAAGGGTGTGACAGTTGACGTTGACAAACAGTAGGCGAGGTGTCTCGGGGGCGATCCCGCTGTTATGGATCCATGGATACAGTACCGGGGCGGGACTGACCCGGAAATAGCAGAGCGGGTAACCAAGGCCACCTGTGCGCATCCTCACTACAGCTGCTGCCCAGTTAAGATGGCGGCCAATCATCATATCAACGCTGGACCAGCGTCAAAGCCGCTTGCCCAGCATTGATCTGATGGTTGACCAATGCAGGATATTCAAGAAGGCCAGATGATGTAACAGATCATTAGTCATTCATTAATCATTTTAGTTACTCGGTACCATCAACTAGTTTCCACCCCAGAACTCATATAAAAGTTTGAATAGACCACCAAATAGTGCTTTTATAACAAAATAGATAAATAAACTATCCTTTTGTACAAAGAGGTAGTGTAAATAGAAATATTACCAATAGCTGAATAGCTAGCTTTTAAGTACTATTCATACTATTATACTATGTTAATATATTATTATTGTACATATCGGGATTACATTTTAACTGGTTCACCGTTGGTCGCATCATTGTAATTTGACATTATCGATTTCATTATCGATGTTGCGTTATAACAACTGACCAGCAAACATTATACTTTAAACTAATGTTGCTGTGATGTTGGGCAATTGCCTGGGGGAATGAAGTGTGGGGATTAGCTGAATTTTCCACGTGGTCGTCAGATAGGACCTTTGGTTGGTTACATCAAGAACTTTATATGGATATATAAAGCTCTTGGTTACATGTAGTCTTCCGCCTATCATGATATTAGCCTCAGATCTTCGCATTTATTTCTAGTTTTGACAATTTTTGATTTCCAAATTATAGAGGACAGTTGCTCCAAGTCCAAAATCAGAAAACTTCTTGATTTTAATCATTATTGAACTTGTTCGACAACTGGTTACCATGGTTATTAATAACATACTGAACAAAATTGAGCAGGATACATGAACAACTTGTGAAGTTATCGCACCCACAAGGAAAAATAAGCTACTTAAACACGAAAAATTGCAATAAGTAATCCATTATGATTTCTTGTTCATCCATTATTCAACTTGTCTGAGAACTGGTTATTAGTAAACATGGTAGCACGCATAGCAAATTTGAATATGATACATGAAAAAACTTTTGAAGTTATCGTGCGCACAAGCTAAAATTATCGAGGTGAAATGCGAAAAGTCGCAATAAGTCGGTCATTTTAATTTTTCAGCTGGTTTTGAACTTATTGTTATTATCAGTTATTATATATTATTTAACTCTGAGAACTGGTTATTAGCAACATAGAGAACAAATTTGAGCAGGATATAAGAACAACTTCTCAAGTTATCGTGCCCATAAGTAAATGTTAACGCCGACGGTTTCACAAAAATGTCAGTATGGCATTTTGTTAAGGTATATTCCATTTCCAGTCTTACATCCTCATCATGAAAAGTAAAACATGGAATAGTGTCACGTGTACCAATCGATCTCAAAGCAGTTCAAGCTAATAAGTCCACTTATTAAATTTAGCTATTCTAACCTCAAACGGTTTAAGTCTCAATATCATGAATATTGAATCATCAAGTTCGAACAAATAAGATTAATAAACTATATCCACTTGAAATTTCAGGTTTTATTACATACTAATGCTGCACGTTATACTAGGCCTACTTTAAAATGTACAAATATAAAACATGTAAACTGTGGGATGTACTACAAAGAAGGATTGATTAGTTGACTTTTGTATGTCATACATTTTACTGCAGAAAACTTTCTATGCATCACCTGTGCATTATAGGCCAAATTGACTAAGTGACTGTAATACATAACCATATCCACTGATCACTAACAAATTTGAATTTCTGGGTGTGTCCCTATCATGGTGAGAATGTGCTACGCCCCTGCCCCCCCCCCCCCTCCCGTAGCCGTCAAAAATATCCCCATTGTGTAACTCAGCCACATAACATAGTGATCCAGATGAAAGAGTGGAGTGTGTCTGGAGCCGGAGTAGCTGATCCCGATCTCCGTAAACACCAGAGAGAGAGGAACAGGTCCAGACACGTCCAGGACTGATCCAGACATACACATATTATCACACAGCAATGTGCCAATGTTGGGCCAGCGCATGTGACGTTATCCCGGCATTGATACAGCATTGGGTTTCTGGTATCAGCTGGTGTATGATGTCAGCCTCCGCACATCCCACTTAGTCACACCACGAGACGTTGACCCAGTGCTGGTTTATTGTTGGCCCACCGTCTTCGACGGTGGGCCAACAATAAACCAACACTGGATCTCGTGTGTACTGGGATATGTGTGTATGGAACAAACGAGGGGATCAAGTAACCAGGGGTTTGTTAGTGTGTTTCTTGGTGGTCTGTCACATGAAACCTAAAACAGCTACTACTCCCAGCCAGGGGAATAATAGTTATTGTTATAGATAACAATCCAGACGGCGTTTGTATAAATAAACGGCATGAATAAACGGAACAATATCGAGATGACTGTCCCCACACAGAAACATTTGATCACGGTGAGACATTTTAAGTTATGCTTCTGAGACACTTTGTTATTTGAAATTACTATTTGCTCCCACTCGAAGTTGTGTTTCGCTACCGCGATGATTCCGATCCACAACTTCAAGTGAGTGAAAGTTTCTCATATTTGTTTAATCTGAAACTAAACAGTTGCAAATCTTGATGTTTAAATCTATATTTCGTTCTCAATAACCGAGATTTAATCGTCTAATAAACTGATTAAAACGACTATAGTGATCATGTTTTTTACTCAGCTAAACACAGAGCTATGGGTGGTGATATTATCCGATATTATCCTATATTTTTGTGCGGCAAGACGTTTAAAGGATCAACTTTCTGACAGCATTTCCGAAATCTGAAACAGAATCCAGTCACAATGACCCCTCAACCTACTCCTGTTATCACGACACGTTAACAGTCAATGATGTTTTGAAGCTGGTCCACCATCTACGACACTGTCCCGATATCGGGTTAACATCGTGTGACTACTGGGGTGTGCACCTAACCAGCAGCCACAAGCCGTTGAATCAATGTTGGTTTGACGTTGGGCTATCGTCTGCGATGCTGGCCCAACACTTTACAACATTGATTCAACGTCTGGTGTCTGCTGGGTGGGCACTTTCACCAGGATCTCACAGTTTTTTTATAACAGGGTGGTGAGCGAGCAGTATTTTACTCATCTTGGTCCAGCAAACACGACACGTTGAAACAAAGATGTTTTAATGTTGGCCCAACGTCTGCGACGCTGACCCAACATTGAAACATCATTGTTTCAACGTGTTGGGTTTGCTGGGGGCCTGCTCCATGTGCGTGGCCACAAAACAGGACTGGACACGTGAAGACGGATCTCACCATGAAATCTGATGCCATATAATAGAGCGTGGAAGCTCACACATGTTCCGAGTCTCCACATTCCTGCCCGCCCCTGCCAGCCCTGAGACATGCCAGCAATTTGACATGGATCGTTTCCTTGAGACACTGGATTTTGTGGCCATTGGACAAATCCAGCTAAATGCTGGGATAACGTCTAGATGGTGCCGATCGCTGGCTATTAACCCATTAAAGCCCACTGGCAAGTTTTTTTGCCAGTGACGTTTTTGTGTGACGTCACGATAAAAAAAATATTTTAAAAAGCTACACGACTTGAACCCGTTGTAAACACACTTGTCGTCTTGGTTAACTACATTTTATGCAATTGATAGTTGATACCAACGCTTAGCAACGCTCAAGTTTGCCGGAAAATAGTACTTCCAGAATGCTACTTCATCGTCGTGGAAAATACCAATAAGTAGTTTATTACATATCTTGTAGTAAGTAAGTCAATATTCATAAAGAAACTGTCATATGTGGTGATTTTCACCATGTAATTTTAATGCTGAAAAAAGATTCATACCTGTGCATAAAAAGACTAATAATTTACATGGCAAAAAAAATTGCCAGTGGGATAATACACGGTATTATAGTCTGTAGTAATAAACCATTCTGTAAAATGATGCAACGAAATAAATTATGTTTATTATGTAGACTGTCTGGTACTAAATCCCCGAGCATGCTGATATGCTGAGCACATCTCCATCCTTTTCTAATAATAATTGTTTATCTGCTAAATGACACATACTAGGAAGACATTGCAATTGAAAATGTTGGTACTGGCAAGAAAATTTGCCAGTGGGCACTTATGGTGTCTTTGATCGCTATGTTTATGATATATGATGAATTATATCATCTTCATGTTTGAATATGCTGCGAGGGATGAGCCAACTACTGTAAAGCAGATCAGAAAGCGAGGAAGTAGATGGTTAAATGTTAATTCTCCTGGGACCGTATTTTCTCAATGTTCCCCCACAATCTGGTTGATAGAATGCAGTGGGAGTACAACCTATATTCTCAGCAAAAGGAAATAAACCTCGGTGTAGATAAGATGAAGGCTCTAACATTGTTAGGCATCATGCTTCTGTCTGGATACAGCCGACTACCATATAGCCAACTTTATTGGTCAGAATGAGCTGATATTCACAATTCTCTGGTCTCTGATTCTCTGAGGCAGAACAAGTTCGATGTTATCAGACGTGATCTTTATTTTAGAGATAATACTAATTTGTTAAGTGACAGATAGGCCTACTACAAGGTTCGACCGGTACTTGAAGGGTTGACTGGAGTTTTCAAGCAGACAGATGTGGCTGAGGATATCAGTATTGACGAAACCATGATACCTTATTCTGGTAAACATGGCACAAAACAGTTCACCCATGAGAAGCCAATGATTCTCAGTTTCAACTTGTGGTCTCTAGAATATACATGTATCACGTGAAATCGTATATTTGCGGGTCTGGAAACACCCCCCTAGTCTCAGTATGAAATAAAATAGATTTATGTATGATACCACTCGTGGGAGTGATTACCAGCGCTGATCACTACATCGACCATATCTAGGGGTACTGGGATGATTGTTAGTAGTTATATTTGTCGCCCCCATCCGGGGAGGGTCATTAGAGATCTGTTCCATCAGTTGCATGCTATAAGGCATGATACGGAAGCAATAGTCTACAGCAATTATCCAAGGGAAGCTGCAGCCTCCTCGTATCTGGCCATAATCTAATCGCTGCGCGAAATGCCACGGAGTTTCAGCATTAAATTGCACAGCGAAACCCAAGTCTGGGCATGTCTGGAGGTAGATCCCCTAGACATGCACAGAACCCCTTACTGGGCGAGCGAAGGAAAACTCTCTCAATAACCCACCATGCCCTATCACCCCCACCCTCACATCATCATCTGTACATCATTCATCTCATCAATTGACTACAACTTTTTAATCATATTACAATGTCACTGAAAAGACAATTTGTGCCGAAAAGTGACGTAAAGCAAAGATTTACTAATACTACTACTGGTCACAATAAACACATTTCATTGACCCCTCTAAAGCCCACTGGCAAAAAAAATTGCCAGTCCGAGTAACCACTTTAAAAAAAAAAAAAAATTAATTCAAATTTAGAATAGTAATACTGGTCCAATCGTAGCAATGTGTTATATTTTCGACTAGGGGGCTATGTTTTAAAAAGTTGGGCTTTAATGGGTTAATTCCCAATCCACGACCCATTCTTCCCGTGGGAGAAGATAGTCATGGTCTGATAACTCTCATAAAACACTTTGCGTCTAAAGTACACTTCTAAGGTATAGATTAAAAAGAAATACAAAAAATTATCTTTTCTTCATCTTTATCGTTGTTTCCATTAGTTCACGTCTTGTATTTTCTTAATACTAACATAGCCAGTTTTGTTGAAGTATTTGTTATTACCACCTGGCCATTGTTTTCAAAATTGGTTACTTGGTGGCGCTCATGTATGCGGGGATGCTTTGAGAAGTGTGGAAGTGGTGAGCGGTGATAGCCATAAAGGTTAGCCAAAAACAGCTAATGAAAGATGGCCGCCAAATGGAAAATGCCGGCAAAATCAACTTAATAATAATACAATAATTTAAATCAATAGGATTATGTAGTGCTCACACAAAACATAATTATATATACCTGAAAAACAGGAGCAGCAAAATGTAGCTAAACATGAATTGATTATCATGTTTAAAGGCTAATGTTTATTGGTCAAACCATACCAGCAAACACCAGACGTTGATCCAACGCTGGTGTATTGTTGGGTCACTGGGCCACCGTCATCGACGCTGGCCCAACAGTACACAAACGTTGGATGAACACCCTGTTTGCTTTCGGTGCTGACTGTGTGGTCTAGTGTTGCGGATCATTTCCTCATTTCCTGGACATCAAACATGTGAAGGAGACGAGAGATCACTTAATTAGTCATTAGTGTCTCACGTGTGCATGGTGTGTGGCTCTGTTTACTGAGGTATGGCGTTATCACCGTGAGAGACAGGGTCACAGGTAATCTTCATAATGATATAAATTAATCAAGGAGTGTTCACCTCCTTGGTATAATTATATCAAGACTTACAAGTTTGCATTCTGTACCAAAGTCAAAGAAACTTACCCCAATATTAGTAAAAGACGTTTTTAAAACAAAGACTATTTTGTATTGAAAGATACATTGTGCTATTTTTAATATTATGGTGTATTACTATTAGAATATTTTATTTACAATTAAAAGCAAATGAGTTTTAACATGTTTACTGTAGGATTTATTATTCCATGTATTTAAATTGGTCACGCCCAGTGATTATAATATAATGACGAACACACATGAATCATCTGAGTTATTGTTGGTGTTTGCCAAAAGCCGTAACAAGTGATGATAAAGTATGGACGATAAAGCATATCGTTGTGTCTTAGTTGAATGTGTGCAGACTTTGGCTGTTATTCTACTCGTGTCTACTGGTAATGTCAATGTACATGTGCGCCAATTTCTCATCAAACGATGTCGTTCACTTCCCCAAAATCTAGAAGGTAAAATTCTAGATTACAGCCCTTTTGGTTGAGATATGGTTATCATTATATAAGGTCGACACCTGATAAACCATTCAGTATCTGAGTATCCCTAGCACTGGTAAATACAATTACCCTGCTACGTAACAGCTGGACTTTTTGACATTCATGACAGACGGAAAAAACTTCTGCTGGGCAAAACCACTAGCTTTGATTTAATGTTTATCCAGCGTCTGCGACGCTGGATAAACATTAAAGTAATGCTAGTCCAACGTTTCATGTCACGTGTGGCACCAGATTGATGATTAATATAAGTTTTCATGGATGTCTGTTTTTGTCGGTCATGCCGGTCACGGTGTGTGTGGATACAGGGTGATCTGGGACCCGGTACCAGGAGGCACTCGTGCCTGAAGCCAGGGCAGGCCAGGCTGGGGGTTGATGGGCCAGTGACAACCTACCCCGGGGGCAAACCCGCTTAGCTCCGGTAAATGGAGCTCTTTCCCCGAACTATATCATAACATGCTAAGTCACATATTAAAATATTTACAAAGCTACATATTCTCCTAAACTACGTGAATGCAGAGATATAAAAAAAAACAATTTATTTGTGTTATAAATCCCCACGCGCGTGCTTAGCTGCAGAAACATGATCCTGATTTATAGCTCCAAGTATTACACGTAATTACCACCACTAATATGCCGGGACATTTAGTCCTGTACATCAAGGGCTTGGTCCCAGCAAACACGAAACGTTGAGCCAATGTTGTATTAATGTTGGCCCATCGTTTTCGACGATGGCACAACATGAAACCAACATTGGTTCAACATCGCGTGTTTGCTGGTAATGCTGCGGTACGGGCAGAGAGGGTCGGTACTAGGATTTATAGGAGATACTGGATCCGTGTTGACATATTTAATTACTTGTCCTGGGGGGACATATCACAGAGGTGCCCGCTCCCGTCACTCTCTCCGGGGACTCACAGAGGATCCTGGTATTCTACCCTGTGTATATAGAGATGTATACCCTGGTGATAGGATCTACTCTATGTTCCTATATCCAGGAAGAACGGATCCAGAGTGGTTTATGTAATATCCGGGAAGGCAGTTCCCAGTAAACACAAAACATTTGTATAACATTTGAACAATGTTGGGCCGACGTTGTACAAATGTTATACATTTTTTTGTGTTTACTTGGTTATTTGTTATTTGGGTTATTTGTGCGTATCATAAGGGGCCACCATTCAATTCTTAGGGGGGGGGGGGCTGGAGTATTTTAAAAATAAATATTTTGAGTCTTCTTTTTCATGAAAAAAATAATTGTCTGAATTAGGACATGCTGTAAATAAATATTTAATGGCCCTCAAAAAACGCTTCAATGTATGAAGCCTCGCTTCGCTCGTCTCCTTAGCTCCCACATCAATACTAAGCCTAGTTTGGGATCCAACTTTATACACAGAAAAAATACATTTGAGGAAAGTGAAATAAATATTTTTGCAGTGTGTGAAATAAATAAAATATTGCAGACAGGAGGTGAAATAAATAAATAAATTTTGTACAGTTCAAAAATTCCAGCCCCCCTCCCCATAGTAATTGAATAGTGGCCCCCTAACTGGCTTCCCAACGATTCCCAACAAATTTATATTTTTTATTTTCCACCAAACATGGATTTTCTGTTTTCCACGAAACATGGATTTTCTATTTTCCACCCTTGTCTTGTTAGGGTCGTATTATATTTGTTTTTAAACAATTTTCAAACCAGATAAAATATTTCTGAAATCAACAAAATACTTTATGGTAGATACCCAGCTAATAAAATATTTCAAATTTGAAAATATTAATTTTTCAAAAAAATGTAAATATTTCTCGCCATTTGAAGCTGGATATGGCGTTAGCAATTTCAGCGTTAACATGTTCAAATGGCGAAAAATGGGAACATAAAATTCAACTGGACAATTCGCATTGATTAATTATGACTATTATCAAAAGAGTAGGGCATACATAAAGTCTTTGTGATTCTAATATATATACTATATAACGATTTAACCATTGTGCTGCTGAATTGTTTGTGTCTATTTGTCATTCATTTAAATTGCCTCAGCAATTCCAGCTGCAAAATTTTACGATGAATCGAGCTATTAGGCTTAAACTATAGCTTCCACATGTTCTATCCTGTATCACAAACAATATTATTATTTTCTAAGGCTTTTTATTTGGTTAGAAATATGTTAAAATCGGTATACATCATAGCAGCACGAGGGCTAAATGGATCTATGGAACTGTGATGTTGATTGACGTAAGTTCTGTAAATGAAGAAAAAAGCAGGGACCGTCACTAGCGTCATCGTTAAACATGAGGAAGGAGAAAACACTTCCTCCATACTGGAATCCGGTCCCACTTCTCTGATAAAAAACGATGTGAAATTTGGTAAGATTAGGCTTTTAAAATCACGGAGTATATAACATTATAGACCTATAGCATGATATCATTTACCAAATAGTGCTAAGGAACGTAGACAAATTAAGAGGGTATACCTGCTACTGTATAATATCTTGACCATATATGAGCCTATACTATATTACTAGCTAAGATTTCAGCCCTGGGTCAACCATGACCCGCTCCGGGTCAGCCACTGCTGGGGCTACTATATTACAACCCCAATGTTTGGTGTCAAATTAAACAAATATGAGTAATTTTCAACCACTTAAGTTTGTGGATCGCGGTAGCGAGACACAACTTCAAGTGGGTATGATATGCTAGGAATATAGCCTGATTAGGCTGATAACTGTACATTATCTGAGTCAACCCCGGTCAACTCTATAACATAGTATATACAGTACCGACAGCAGATTATGCTATCTCGATCAGGGCGTGTTACCACATCTTACACATATCACAGCAAGTACGAGACATTCAACCAAGTTTGGTTTAATGTTGGGCCAGCGTCGCAGACGGTGGGTCAACATTAAATCTACATTGATTCAATGTCCACTTACAACATGTTCCTGGTTCAGAGAATGACAAATGCGAGGCGGACTCAACAGACAATTGCTTACAAATCTACAGGGTCTACGCAGCTGTAATTGAACAGCCGATGAATAAATTAATAATACCCGATACCACGATTCACTTCCAGTGAGTGCAAATTATTCAAATTTGACAAAATGGAGGTCAACATTTTTTGAAATTTTGCTGATAGGCGTCAGGATTTATCTTTAACACGTCTTGTTGTTGGTATTTAATTTGCTAATAAAAAAAGAAAAAAAACATAATCGGGACCGGCGGTTAAACGGTTAAACAATGGAAGATACAGAATAATATTACATCATCTTGACATGACGCTATCTCTTAAAATTCCTCACATATAATGTTATGCTAATGCTGGTTTATCGATAAAAGTTAAACTTTAAATCTGTCGCTAAACTAACATTCCAATCAAACTTCCGGAGTTGCAACCGTTGCAACAAACATTATAAAAACAAACTACATACCACACTGATGTTATCTAGACTGATTATTATTGAATAGCCTATAATAAACTCACGGTAGCTTTGAGGACGCATGATAGTAAGCTGATGAGGATCAGGAGAAGCAGAGAGTGTGTATCCTGTGTGAGCTGCATGATGTCATCTGTTCTGTCTGAACCTGTTCTCTGACTAGACTCTACCAACACGTCTCCTCTTATACGCCAGATGGCGACCCAAGCACAGCAGCCAGCATCACGGGACACACGAGACGTCAGACGTCATCCCAGCACTGATTCAATGCTGGGCCAACGTCTGCGACGTTTGCTCAGCATCGAATCAGTGCTGGGATGATCAGTCGTGTTTGATGACCGAAGCTCTATATTTATAACTGACGCACAACAAAACTCACTGTTTTTACTCAATATTATCAATACTACTTTCTTATGAAGTTTGTGTCAGTATGTATTTTATTGATCAATATTAAACAAATACATATGGAACAACACATACGGACGCTAGTATGAGCATTTATTTTTAGGTTACATAGCCAACACTTTGTTGGTTATAATATTATTATTATTTTTTTTTAAGTATTAATTTTTTTTGCAGAAAATCACAGAGGGGACATAACATGGCTAAGTAAATCTAAACATTTGTTTTTGGGGGTAATTGAGGAATATTTTTGAAATAAATATTTTGAGACTTAATTTTCGTAAAATAAATAATTTTCTGAAGGACATGTTGTAAATAAATATGACCCTTAAAAAAAGTTTAGCCTCGCTTCGCGCTTAAACAAAAAATTGTCCAGTTTAAAAACAACCCCCCCCCCCTCTGGTAATTGTGTAGTGGCCCCCTGAACATGATCAAAAATAAGTGTTGTGTTATTGTTTAAATGTAAATATCAACCAGATGGAATAGATGCTTAGAAAAAAATTGAAATAAAAAGTCAGAAAAAAAAAAGTTTGTTGAAAATGTGGGCAGAAAAAAAAAGTTTGTTGTCGAAATTGATGAAAAATATGTTGACCAGATAAACCGCCAAATGTTAACGTACATAATAGGGAAAGCATACGACAAAAAAAAAAAGATATTTCATTTCTTCGACGAAACATAAAAAAAATTGTCGGACGTTGATCGCAAAAAAAAAGATTGTTTTCTCGCTTAGGTAAAAAAAAAGTTTGCAAGCAACAAAAACTCTAGCCCCCCCCCCCCCCCCCAGGTGAGGGTGATTACGTCATAGCCTGCAACCAATATCATAATAATGATAGAAACCAACGTCTGTACAATGTGGGGACAATGTGGGTGCCTCTCACACATCACAGAGCTGTCAGCAAAAAAGAGACATCGATCCAATGTTGGTTTGATGTCGGTCTACCGTCTACGACGGTGGACCCACATCAACCCAAACATTGGCCCAATGTATCTTGATCGCTGAGATAGTACTTTGTTGACTTTGATGGAGGAAGCTGGTTTTATGGGAGTTGTTCATAGATTTGATGAATGGATATGATGCGCATTACTCCAGCCACCCACGCAACTAACAATACAGTACACACTATTGTTATTCCGCAAATATTACACTCTACAGTTTTACCATCAGCTCTGTATAAGTGTTCAGTCTATGTTTCTTTCAAATAGGCTCCTCTCATATCAATAAAATGAAATGAATCGGGCTTTAGGCCACCTTTGTGCGCATATAGGCTAAACTGGGCCAGGAGAGCCTCCTGAGGATGGTGAGATGATTGAGATGACACTGTCCTCCAGACACAGAATTCGAAATTCGAACCCTGGCGGTCTGAGGCCGAGCACGCTACCTCTCGGTCACGGAGGCTCCCCACAATACTAACTTTCACACGTGGATGGGGAAGAAACATTTTTGTTTCTTTGAAACCGCCGAGACCGGGAACCGAACCCCGAACTCCGGCATGAAAGGCAGCGGTGCTAACCACTACCCTAGGGCCCCCGCCCCTCATATCAATAAAATTGTTTGTTTCTGTTGCTGCATGACGATGACAATAAATTGTTTTGAAAATTAAACAACAATTTAATTGTAAAAAGTCAAGGATAATAAATACAAAAAAATCGTAGAAATCCAAATACCGTGCTATGGAATGAGTCAATGGTTGTGACCACCAGTCCTAATGTATGTTCTCTGTAGGCTAAACCGGCCGATATACCTTCGGAAAACTTAACTGATCAAGGGGTCAAAAATCCAACAATCGGAGAAAAACTCGGAAGTGGGTGGGTGGGTCCCAACTTGGATTTTTTTGTGTGTGTTCAATGTGTTTTTTTGTACATGTTTCAAAAAAAAATACTAATTATTTAGAGTCAAGCATTATACTGAAACAGCTTCTCAGGCTTCCAAATTTTCAAAAAAAAAAAAATTACACGTATTTTATAATATGCAAAATGTTTATCGAGAAATGTTATCAATAACACGTTTATAAATCTAATTCAATCTATATTATTCAAATGATGTAAATTGCATGAGGGACGTGAGAAGGACGTCATGTGGTGGCAAGGCGCTGTAATCTGCTATAGCTACCGCCTGTGGCGCGTTAAATCCTCACTTGGTGCAGATATGTTTTTATTAGAGAAATAACATGTTTTATACAATGAACGTTGGAACATATTTGTTTTGGTGGTGTGTCCTTAGGGGAGGCACTTCATCCTCGCAGCTCCAATTCATCCAAGTGTAAGTGCGATAACTTACTGGCGCTAAAGTGATTGCAGGGCTGTATTCTCCCCCAAGGCACACGAAAGAACAGGCCCAGTGAAAAGAATTAATATGTGCAAAAACGGAATAAAATAGGTAGTCAGTGTCATTTCTGGTTAAACGAAGCTCGATTTATGAAACACAATAATTATTATAAATAGGCCTAGCTCTCCAGGAAAACATGTTGCGATAAAGTTTAAATTCTCTATTATAAGGCATCCAAGCAGGCAAACCAACGTTGAATCAACGTCTTTCCACGCCACCAGTTAACGTTAAAGCAGCATTGGAAAATGTGTTTGCTTCGAAAATTGATTCAGCGTCAGTTTACCAACGCCATTTCAACGTTAGATATCCGCGTAATTCAAACCACTTTTAAACCACTTTCCACCCTCATTCATGCGCAACTTGTCTGCAACCTGATAATGCCAACGGCATTTTAACGTCTTTGTAAATTTTCAAATACCAAATTTTAACAATATTTCAACGTCATTTTTAACCACTTCATATTAGTATATTACACCAACCACCAAAGTTGTGGTACTTGCAAGTCCGCCAAGCCGAAGTGCAATGGAAAGGCTCTAAAAATTAGAAAAAGTCAGGTGGAACCGAACGGAGGGTGCACATGGGTCCTTGAAATTATGGATTCTTCCTACTTCACTTTTTCCCTATTTCTTGGCCTCATTATTCATTTTTATAAGGGAAAAATGATATAAATATAGATAGAAATAGATATACATCTTAGGTTCGTTTTTTACACTATTTATAAACTGCAATCCTCTATGTTCGCCCCATAAGAAAAAGGCGCTTCGCCGTTTGTTGTATTCGTTTTTTAACCCATGTGCACCCTCCAAATGGTGGCCAATTATTGAAGTTCATAAACCAGCAGATTTAATAGTGTATATGTTCATATATTTAATATTTTAATTTAATCAAATAAATAAAGGAATAAATATATAATTAATTTTTAACGGGACCCCTTGGGATGAGACATTTTCAATGTTGTCAATTTTGAAAATTTAATTTATATGAAACTATATAGCCTACTGATCTTAGCTAAAAATACGAAAAAGTCAAAAAACAATTTTAAAGCACCGAAAAAGAGCAAAATAACTGTATTTCCAGGTCGTATATTGCCATGTAAACAAAACAAGTCAGCAATATTAAGCACTTACCATCACATAATCCCACGTATCAGACGGTAAGATCAGAGCAGTCGCCGCTAATTGGGGGATAATTGGTGTCTCATAGTCAGGACACAGGAGGATACACCTGCAGCACTGATTGTCTACCCAACGCTGGGCCGATGCCATCAGCATGTGGCCCAATGCTGTGAAAACATTCAATCGTCCTTCAGTTATACAAATAGTTTGTTTGGGTTTCTTCTGGTTTCATAGAAATGTTGATTCAAATATTTGTAAAAATATGAAAGTTCTGAAAAAAATAAAAACATGATCCGTGGGACACACTACTTCCGTGCGGAAGTAAAAACCAAAATTGATGTCATCCCAAGGGGCTGCTACAAAATTTGTGTAATATATATAATTTGCATAACTATCTGTGTGTATATGTATATATGCGTTTATATAGTCGTATACATGGTGATTATTTTTTCTGACTATTAGCCGAGATGCATAATATAGGCCTAATATTAAGTTAACTAAAAACTCAGCACGTAGCAGAACTGAATGTGGTTGTTTTCATAAATTTGAGACGTTACACCTTTTATTATTAATAATAAGACCGGAAATATGACATGAAAGTGATGCTATGGTCCTACGAGAGCCAAAATATTTGGCGATGTACTGGCAATGAAAAATACGTGTTCTGGTAGCGATATGTGCCGATATCGAACGTGTGGCCCACGAGACAACACACAGGCGATGTATTGACGAGCTTTCGATGAATATTCGATATTTTGCCGAATATTCGGTGATGCATATGGGATGATTCGGAAATTATTCTGCTCTATTTCGGCTAACAGTTAACGATGAATTTTGAGAATCGGCGATGGTCGGCGATCATTCGGCATGCGACAGACGAATATCGGAGATGCGTCGGGGCGTAATGGTGATGTCTTGACGATGTCGTGGTGATGTTTTGACGAAGTCATGGTAATGATATAGTGTATTGTGGAAAACATATACAAAGTGGAGATATTTCACGTGGAACCACATACCTTGTGGATGCCGAATGAGATAATGTATGAAGTGGATATCACTTTTGTTATTGGGGGGGGGGGGGAAACACGCAGACAAAAGCATTACCACAGAATCGCAGATCAGTTCGGGAACATCGGAGAGTATCGACGATGGATCACCCAAACCATCGAATTACATCGCCGATGTTGACACGAACATATTGGAAATATCGCTGATGTGTTGCCGATATGTCTGCAATATTCTTAACCTTGGTGTACCGCGCCGAATGGCCGCCGATTGTTGTGCGCTGCTAGGCGCTGCTGACGACGAAACATCGTATCGGGAGAAAATGGCAATGTATGCATTGAATTTTTTCTCGATGTCCCAATGCCTTGGTGAAGCGTGGGGATTACTCGCGCACGTCGCTGATCGTTTGCCGAACTGTGTATCATATGTGTGCATCGCGAAAGCATCGACAGGATTAAAAAGCCCCTGTAAATATGGCTTTAACTCTACAATTATCGAGTCTATAAATAGCTGTATTTTTGACGTTAATATAGTGACTGCGAGTCTGTGATTTAAAAAAAACGTAAAAAAGTCATTGTTTTTAGTTGAGCTGACGGCGGTACAAAAACGTAGAAATGTCGTTAGACACTTGATACCGAACAAAACACAGCGTTGAAATGACGTCACATGCCAAACTGGGGCCCTAAGAGAGGTATTATTATCCAGTATGTACATTTCACGGGTTATATTACTAGTGCAGTTAACAGTTACTCGCTAGGTGGTACCGGCGCGCTTGACGTTGTCCATGCAATCATTTCAGAAACTGAAAGCTCTTGCATATGGTATCAGCTTAATTTTTAAAAAATGCTATGCGTCTCTAGTGGCAAGTTAAAGCAAGCATGCAGCATTATTAGGATATTTAATATGCCTATTATCATTTTAAAATAGTGGTTTTATGATTATTATGGAAGTGTAGGGAAATGCTCAGAGTACATCTCAGAGCAGCTAGTATAGGCCTACACAAATTTTCCGGCGGCCGGACCCATCATTCATTCATCTCTGCCGCATCGCGCCAATACGCTGATATTTCAGGGTGATTTAACCTGACATCAGCAAAAGTGACACTTTCAATATCAAGACAATGCAATTTGTCACAGAACTTTAATTTCGGTCAATTTCTCAGAGGATAAATTTCCAATGAGAACAGAAACTGCACCATTAGAGATAAGGCAAAGAATAATGGTGAAACAAAAAATGGTGAAATCAGAAGTTTTACTTCTAGTTATAAGACAATACATGGTACCACTCGATGTTACACTCCCAGTGACAAGGTAATGCATTGTGTCATTTGAGGTTGCATTTCCAGTGATATGTCAATGCATCATTTCATCTGAAGTTGAATGTTAAGTGACAATACAATGCATGATGCAGTCAGCCTCAGATCTACAGTCATTCACTAAAACAGCTCAACACAACAAAACAAAATATCGGAGCAAAAGTTGCACTTCCAGTGAACAGATAATGCATAATGGCACTATCATTTTATTTTCCAGTCACAAAAAAAGTCAGCTTCCAGTAACTCATCAAAACATTTTGTCACTAGTAACAATAATTCCAAAGACATGACAATGCATTGTGTCACCAGAATATTCACTTGTAATAAACACGCATGCCCAGTAAACATACAACATTTGTATAACATTTGTACAGCGTCGGCCCAACGTCTTCAACGTTGGCCCAACATTGTACAAATAATATACAAATCTTTTGTGTTTACTGCATGAGCGGTGTCGTAAGAAGCTATATATTTAGTTAGAAATGATAAGATATTTTCCCTGTATATACATAGAAATCTGGCTGTAGCCAATCTGATATCATGTCTGTTGATCACTTTAATGAATCAGGTAATGCATGGTGTCTCCTGAATTGTAATTATTGTCAATGCCACAGCAATGCATGCACTGTAAGACCAGTACATATGTCACTTCCACGAAGAAAGAGTAAGGCTGAATGTTCATTAACAAAAGTTACAATGTTGTTTTATTTCTTTCTTATGCTTTCCCATAATGTAGATTGTAGTTAATGACTAACTACCATGGACCATAGATATGAATGACGAACATAATAGCCCCCCCCTCCCATGTCAGAAAGTGAAAAACGTTTGAATATTTCAGATTTTACGTGGCTTAATTGCATCAAAGCCCCATTTCGGGATTTCAGCCATATCAGCTAGTCCATCAGCTATATATGAAATGCTCACTATTTTAGCTAATCTATTTTAAAAATAATTTTTTTATGTATGCTGTCATTATTACTCTTTTGCATACTATATCACCCCAACACTTCGTCAACTCTCAACAATTGGCAGCTAATATTAATAAAGAAATTCAACTCATAAACAACTGGTTTGAAAAATATAAAGTATCGCTAAACATTATCCAATCTAAATCTTTGCGTTTGACACTATTATAAAAAGATATTGGTCTATGCCTGAGACCCGAGACCTTGTTAACATTCAGTTCATGTGGTCTCACCACCCTAAATGAGCCGAAATCCAAGGGGGTGGCTACTGACTAGAGAATCCCTACCCAAATTGCTGCTTTAAATGGTTGTTTCCGTGTCTGGTGAATTAAGAAAAATACAGGAATGTTGTAATTCTGTTGTTAAATTGTAAGCACACACTATTTTCTCTATCTGTGATATGAGGTATAAATGTTATGTGAGATTTTAGGATGGACACAGGAGGTAAGAAGGATTTGTGTCTATTCTGGGAATGGGCGCAAGAATATTAAGGGAGATCTGGGCAAACCGGACCTCTTACCACATATGGGGGCCTAGCTCAAAATCTAATTGATGAGCATACCATTATCGCAGCTGTTTTTTTAAAAAGGACAGCTTATGCCTTATTATGGTGTGTCACATTGGAGTGTAGCTAGGGACAAAGTTGGTGAAATCGGCCCTTAGAATGTTGGCATATGTTGGCATATGTGTTTCAATGGGACTGGCATTTGGGGTGGAGAGACCATGTAACATTTTAGCAATACCTTTTTGTGAAAAATTGAGGGGTGATAAATCATTTTTTGCTTTTTACATATCTTAAGCTATTATTACATTTAAATAACTACACATTGTCAAAGATTGACATAAGGATTTAGTGGCATTTTATCAGGGGTTGAGTTTTTTTTTAGTCTGATGTTCTATGTTATATTATTAGCTACACTCCGTAGCAGTGTGTGTGCCTACACACTGCTACGCCGTGTGCTGATTCATGCCGACTGCAAGTGGCCTTCCCCGACCCCTTCCACCACCCTCCCCCTGTATGAAATGATCACTTGTTTCATTTAAACGAAACTGCCGCTCGGGCAGGATTTTCAGCGTAACGCGACAGTGTTTAAATGGGGACAGTGTAATTATTAGCATGCCTATAATATTATGGGCTCTTGGATATACGACATGACCCATTAAACACAAAACATTTGTATAACATTTATGCAACGTCGGCCCGATGTCTGTGACGTTGACCCAACATTGTATAAATGTTATACCAATTTTTTGTGTTAATATAGTAAATGCCTTATCCTGTTAAGTTGTATTGTTCAGTGGACAGTGAAGGAGCAGGACGGGGTTCAAGACCCCAGACACTTCGCCACAACAACCAGATGTATACAACTGTGCATAATAACATTTACAATCCTAGCAGACAGAATTTATTCTCATTGGGTCCATTGGGTCCTTCAGCGAGAATGTTTTACATATTTCCCCATGCTTAATTCTAGGTCAAGACCAAAATCCATCTGCATCAGTCAAAAATCTTGGTGTACTATTCAACAGTATACGCCTGAATCTCCGAAAACACATATATCCCAAACATGTAGGGCATTCTTCTATAATATCCGTGACAAGCTAGATTACCTTTCTTTTTTAGAATAACTTTTTTTTTTAAATATGCCAGGAAAGGATATCACCAGATTACAACGCGTTCAGTAATATACATTGCAAGAGTGGTAACATGCAAGGTCCCAGGTTTTAATCGTTCCAGTCCTATACTAAAACGATTACATTGGCTTCTTGTCAAGTTTCGCATTCATATTGATAAATGCACAATACCTTTCCGAGCCCTAAAAGAAAACCAACCTGCATATTTGGCTGACTTACTTGTTCGGCCGAAATGCTCAAAGATCTACGCTCCACAAATTCAAATTGCTTTGTTTTTCCCCGCATAAAAACCAACACGTCTGCAGGTTCAAGAGCTTTTTTAATCTCACCTATTTGATCTAGCTTTCCCACCCTAGCTCTTCAGAAGTCCGGCTCCATCAATTTTGTTTATTGATTGATTAATTGATTGATTGAATAACTTAATAATAATTCATATACAAAACATATATAACGAGCATCCACTTTGAATAATCACTGATAATGTAACCATGCAATGTGCTATGCAACTATTCAAATTAATATGTTCCATTATGCTGCACGCTACACTAAATGAAATTTGTTAAGGCCTCTGCATTTCCCCTTTAGCCAGTCTGATACAGGCACACCGGCCTGCGGTTTTGGGCGCAATATATACCATGTCTGTTTTCCTTCATTTTTTTTAATTATTTTATTTTTGTTTTGGGGGTGATGGCCTACATTGTAGAATAGAACATTGCAATTCGAAGTCGATTGCAATTTTCAGCTGATGCTCGCACTCACTCACAATTGGTCTAAAAAATGTTCTGACCAAAATTAATACACTAACTGCAGCATTGCGGCTCTCACAGGCCAATTAATTTGGCGCCGATTCTCACACCAGATCTTAGCTGATTGTCTCATTGTTTCCAACTGGTCGATTCATGTGAGGCCGACAGGGAAAGTAATCGTGACGCTATAATAAGAAGGTTAATGTCTCAATATCTATTAATAGTCACACTTTTAAAAACAAATCAAATATAATTTTAGACGATTTTGTGAGCCCTATGATGGAGTATTACACTAGGTCTGTTATTGCGTACTAGTATTACGTTTTTGCACATGTATGCGTATGGCTAAGTATTACCTATCCTAAAACAACGCGGTCAAACATTTTATTGGGGTGTAATAATTTTATATTTTATTATAATACATAAATGAAGGTAAACTTCACACTTCTTTTTCAAAACAACACCTCCCACAATTCACCAGGTGGCTCCTCGTTTAGAGAAATATAATCGCTACATTTTAAATCACTAGGTGGCGCTGCTATCAATCTCATAAATATTCATAAATTTTATATTATTAAATATGTATCATTTCTTTATAAAAATAATAATAGATAAATAGATAAATGAATGAATGAATAAATGAATAAATGAATAAATGAATAAATGAATAAATAAATGAATAAATGAATAAATGAATAAATGAATAAATGAATAAATGAATAAATGAATAAATAAATAAATAAATAAATAAATAAATAAATAAATAAATAAATAAATAAATAAATAAATAAATAAATAAATAATGAATGAATGAATGAATGAATGAATGAATGAATGAATGAATGAGTGAATGAATGAATGAATGAATGAATGAATGAATGAATGAATGAATGAATGAATGAATGAATGAATGAATGAATGAATGAATGAATGAATGAATGAATGAATGAATGAATGATCGATTAACAGTTAAACATACATTTTTGTCGTGACGGATTAACCAAATCCATTCCCATGCTATGTGTCAACCGTTTACAAGCTTGTCGTCAAACCAAAACGTTCAATTTCTAAGTGATTATATAGAAGTATATAAAGCTATTATTATTTTTATGATAGATATGCACCTTCACTTAACATACAGATTTAATTTAACTGTTATCATATTTTGTGTCTGCAGTTTACTACATTGTATAGGATGTTAATTTAATTATCCATGTTCTTAATGTACCCTTAACATCATGATCATTGCTATTTTGTTTTTGTCTGAATGTCATCGTATACTTATGCTGTGTACTGGTATATCTTTATTATGGAGGCACGTAGATACACATATAGAGATGACTGAATGACTGAATGCTGCTTCAGGCAATTTGTTCGTTCTTTGTGAAAAATATGATGGATAAATCGGCATTTACACAATTATTTAGTAAATAGTAGCTGAACATGATCTGGGTTAGGCCTATACAAGTTCTGTTTCTATCCTCTGACGAATTCGACGACAAATATAGGCTAGTTACACCTTTTGAACTGATATAAAAATCATTTAAAAATAGTCTAATTAAATGATACCAAATGTGTATCTGTATGTGTATATGGCAGTGAAAGAAAAAAAAGATAACAATAAGAATTAGTTGCAGGGTTGTAACTATGTTCTATGATGTCGAATTAAATATTTTGTGCGCATATATGCTGTAACACTAGATAACCTCCTTTTGTGATGTGTTAATGCTACAAAGCTAGATTCAGACCTGATCATTACAGCATTTAGGGTTATAGAGAGGCTATAATGCGCTCTACCTGTCCGTGTGTATATTTGTGAATAGATATCAATCATCAGATATAGTAACCCTGAATTAGCCCATATTTTAGCCAATCTGCGAAAAAATTGTAGGAAGCTAATTTAAACTGATTATGGTGGGTATGGGCAAGATCAATCACAAAATAGCAAGGTGAGATAGGGGCTGGGAAAATGTGCCAAATAGACAATAAGAAAGCCTTGATAGTGTGCTAATGTTGTCCTATTGTAGATATTCTGATGAGATTATTATCAACATTCAATTTATTCGTTTAGGTTACCCACTCTAGTTTATAATTACCCCCTCATTAATGTTATCGTTGAACTTCCAATAATAACGTGTTTGTTTTAATTATTGAAAATACCAGTGTTTGTTTTTAAATGCATTGGGTTTGCTATTATAGTAAAACAGGCATCGTGATCGGATCCCATTCTAATTACAGCAGACACTTAGTCTATATTAACCTGGAATTACAAGTGATTAATTATAATGATCTCCTGGCTGCCATAGGTTACAATGTACGTCACAAACTTACTGGCGACTCAATCAGCAGGTGCCTGAAAACATGCCTATTATGATTGGCCAGAATTTAACCCCTAGAGCACTGACCGATTCAATTTCAATTTTCAGTCACTTGAAATTGTGTCTCGCTACCGCGATACACAACTTCAAGTGACCGAAAAATGTGGGTTATTTGCGAAATTTAGGTCACAACATAATTTTTCAATCAGTGTTTACAGATTGAAAGCATGTTTTACTTTTACCAACTGGTGCTAGTAAAAACACCGAATGTCTACTGTAGTCGACATCATTGTTCTAAGAGGTAATACCAGATATCCATCAATAGAATCATTATCCATCACTTCCGATGTCAGAGAAATCCCCGTTTTCAGCATAGCTTCAACATGCCTCCGGTAAGTAACCTAACTGTGAAACTAGATTCAACATAACGGGGAGTCCTTTGAACAGAATAAAACTAGAAATAGCCCAGTTTAAATGACCCCCCTCCCCTCCAGTTTCAGATCACCCCAGAGGGTATGTTGAAACTTGTTTATCAGGGGTATGTTGAAGCTCTATGACATACATCCGACGTTATTTCGGACCTTTTTAATAAAAATGGCCAGAGGTGAACATAACGTCGGCAGAACATGAAATTAACGTAGGCTATCTTATCTGGCGTTGATCCCCGTACGCCTCACGTGAAATCAACATCTCTGACGTACGTTGGATGGCATATGGCTAGATAAAACACTGCATGTTGTTCCAGAGCTAGATGTATTATCTGTCGTATCTGAATGTCTCCCTTTAGCCATCTTTACCAAATCGTCCGAATTAACGTCGGATGTATGTCTGAGCCGTTGCGATCAACGTCAGACTCCGTTTCACTTAGGATTATTAGTATTATGAACAGGTGCTGGCAGTGCATTGTATATATGACGCCAGCCGATGCAATTTTATGCTGTTTTAATCCACTTCATTAGTCGTTTAAATAACTGTTATTGGGAACAAAGTGTATGTTAAAACATCAAGATTTGCAAATGTTTTGGCTCAAATTAAATAAATATCAGTAATTTTCACTTAAAATTGTGGGTCGCGGTAGCGAGACACAACTTCAAGTGGGTGAAAAAAATGAATGTAGCCAAAATGAAGTGAAAACTATTTTATGTTTTTCCAGTCATCATACCACATTGAAATTTGCCGGCCTTCTAGCATTCCGCGGAAAACCCATCTGGATCCAACCCTGACATACGATGTTTAAATGGTAGCTGATTTAATTTCCTCCGTGCAGATTTCAAGAGGAAATTACCAATGTCAACGTCGTCTTGCTGAAACAGAGCTGAGGCTGAGAGGAACACTGGAGCGGTAACAGAGATGGGAGAGGGAACACTTTTTGTGTGCTTATAATTAGCCGCACGGCGGAACGAGAAAGGGGCGAAATAACAATGGTGCTGGATGGATGCATGGATCAATAAATCAATCCACGGGATGGGCAAGGTAGGCAGACGGGCAGGTCTATAGGTAGGCAGGATCCAGTCAACACTCCAGTAGACACTCATACTATGTTTGTTTCACACTGGGACGACGGGCAACGTATACATGCCGACATATGTCAAACGGGTTGTGTTTTCGGGTAATGTGTGTTGGTGCTTAACCCTTACGGCGCTGAAATACTATTGTATAAACCATGGAGACCAAAGGTTTTTTTTAATTTGTACTAAATGTCTTAGTTATCTCTTTCTGCTTTATTTGATTACATATATGTTATGTATACGGCCAATATCAATATGTTTACTCTTACAGTGCGGGGATCGACTTTAGACGTAAGAATCTGACGTCAGATTTTGACGTCTAAGGTCGATCCCCGCACTATAAGGGTCAAAACTAGAAGAGCTGGAATTGCTAACGTAATTTATAGCTACAAATAACAACAATATGTTTCATTTATGGAAAATAGATACCTCCTCAATTGAATTATTTGATTTACCATGTTTACAGAGCATTATTATGTGTCTTGGTCAGTTATTAAAGGTCTGTCGACTCATTTTATTGTATACTAAATTATATTTTTATTTTTGTATAATCTGCGTCGAATAAATGAAGTATGAGTTGGAGTCCACCACAAAATATTTGATCAATCCCAACAAACGCAGAACATTTGTGTTGTAGAAATGATTTGTGTTTCCTGGGATTAGGGGGCTACCATTCAATTCCCAGGGGGCAGGGCAGCTTGAGTTTTTGAACTGAAAAAATATTTATTTCACCTCCTGCCTGCAATATTTTATTTGTGTCACACAGTGCCTCAAGCAAAATATTTATTTCACTTTCTTAAAATGTATTTTTTCTGTCTATAAAGTTGGATCACAAACTAGGCTTAGTATTGAAGTGGGAGCTAAGGATACGAGCGAAGCGAGGCTTCACAAATTGAAGCGTCATTTTTTTTTTTTTGAGGGCCATTAAATATTTATTTAAAGCATGTTCTTCAGACAATTATTTATTTCATGAAAAATCAGTTTCAAAATATTTATTTTAAAAATACTCCATCCCCCCCCCCTGGGAATTGAATGGTGGCCCCCTTACTGCGACATTTGTTTGAAACTAGCCCAACCCTTTCACCGCAAAGCACGACTGTAGTCATTTTAATCCTTTTTATTAGACACCTATTAGATACCATGGAGTGAGGGACATTATACATGTGAATAATCATATTGATCTAGCCGCTGTCGATATATACATTTTTGTAAGTAATTAATTGAGCAGATACGTATTATTCCGTCTCCCCAAACACCAGATTCTATGCTGGTTTTAGGTTGGTTCACGGAAGGGACTAGCCCACCGCTTAGCTTTACTCATGGTTAAATCACAGTATTGACTTTGTCAGGTGGTCTACCAACAGTCAATGAATATTAACATTTAATGTTAAAATATAATTAGGTTGATAATATTTAAGCTTTTAAAGTATTTGTTTCAAAAAACATTGGGTTTATTATTATTGGATAAACTGTATCAGGGATGGATCCCTTTCTTATTACATCAGACACTTAGGCTATATTTACCGACAATTACAAACGATTAGTTCTAATGATCTACTGGTTGCCATGGCTATTCTGCCCTGCAACGCCAAAATGCAGTATCTGCTAACCTTTAAAGTAAGTACATACTGCATTTTAGCTTTGCGCGGCAGTATTATAACCTACGTCACAAAGTAACGTAACAGCTGCCCGAAAACACGGCTAGTCATTGGTAAGAATGTTTATACCAGATATCCATAAATACACCTCAGAATCATTAGCATGTTGATTTCTGGTCGGATATCGCAGCGATATTTCATCTCTTGTTACATGATTCTTTACTCCTCGCGTATATCAATTTTATTATTATTATTTTAGTTATAAGTTATTTATCTAGTAGAGAATTTAATACATTAAAGATATAGTTATTATAATAAAAAATTCTTAGCTTAAAATAATAACATTTAAATTATCTTACGATATTTTGTAGGACACAATTCGTGAATTCAATGCATTCTCAAATACATTTTGCTGGCTTTTTGTGGAATTTGGGTGTTTGCCCTATATATGACCCCTGACAAATGAATTTCACAATCTTAATCTTACATCAATTATTTTGGTAATACTAGACACCCTTAGCTAAATTAATCAATTGAAAAACGCGTTTTTACGATTTTTTCACAGGTTAGTCAGTTTTGTGGCTTAAATTATGGATATTATAGGTTAATAACAAAAAATAAGGAGAGTATACATTTACTATTTTTGTATTGCGATACCCTTTAACCCTTTGAGTGCGGGCGACGCTTTTAAGCGCATTCATACTGTTTTTCCACAACTAAAATTTGACAGAAATTGAACAAATATGCATGTATAAATCTTGAGTAAAGCCCCCATTGTGAAATTTAGCAGGCTTAATTTTTTTTTATTTCTAACAATAAATAACATTTGCCATAGCGATTGTCATTATCATAATTATGCTGTTACTAATCATGCCTTAACCCTCACGCTAACATCTGGTAAATATGTTGTTATCATACTATTTTGGAGTCCACGTTGCATTTAGATATTGATAATCATGAGAATATTATCAGGAATTACATTGTAGTCAAGGCCCATTTTTCAAAAAGAGGCATTCTTAAAGTTTGTAAGGCATTTCTTAGTAGAATTTGTCATGCGGTTGTTTTCACACAATTCGGATATGCTGATTCCAAATCTGCCCCATGCCAAGCTCTATTTTTAGTTTTTCCCTTTCAAAATTGCAAAACAAAATGGCCGCCAAAATAGCAGATAAAGTCTCACTTATCATGATTATACATCATGTCTGGGTACACAGCGGACACACAAACTTGACTTTCGTGTTCAAAATAACATTTTTGTTTTGATGAATTTCATGTTCTATTAGATCTGGTCAACTATCACGCAAAAAATCCAAGATGGCCGTCAATAATACAGAAAGTACCATAACGTTTTTCTAAAAGTCATAGAAAGTTGTTTTTGGTGGCTAAATATAGGTTTTTAATACCAATAAATCTAGTACAATACAGGAATGACCTCTAACTGTTATATTACATGTAGTTTCAGGGACAAATCCAAGATGGCCGCCAATTATACAGCAAGTACTATAACCATTCCTCTAAATGTCGTAGGAAGTTATTTCTGGGGCCCAAATGGTTTTCTGATACAACAAAATTTCACAGTATCAAAAAACTCAATTTCCATGTTACATGTAGTTACGGGGAATGCAAAAAGTAAGATTATTCCAAAACAACACATTAACTATGAGGAAATTGCACAAAAATAGCATGTGCTACTTTCATCACTGTAGCTACATAGGCTTGCTGTGTATATCTCAGAATTGCATGAATGACATCGTCCTGCATAATGATAATGCTAGAATAGTCACCCTCATCAATATATGGATCATATATTTGTGCAGCTTCGAAATTTATGTAGCGACTCCTTGATAGGACGCCATTGGTTACTTTCTCGTGGTCCTAATTCACAATTAATCAAACTAAATGTGATAGTTATTCAGCTTGAGCAGAAAGCTTTTACATGAGAACTAGTTGCAGTTGTCCATCAATGAAGCTCCAAACACACAATCTCATAGATGTTTATAAAATTGTTATCTGGCCAGAGCTGTATTTATTCCTAAACAGGTCTAAAATACAACGGAAACAATATCCACTTTTTGTGGCAGGGGTAATTGACGAAGAGGATACATTGAAATACTCCAATTGGCTTAAGTTATAGTTCTGGATGTTATGAATTATTTTAAATGTCTTTCTTTTAGAATTGATGTGCTGGCGTTGTGGGAGCCATTGAGACGGTTGAATGGTAGTATGATAAATATCACCAGTTCTAGGTTTACACAGCTAGGCATTGCTATGATGAGAACGTTTTGAAAGCAGAATGAGCAAGTTTATATCAGTTCCTACGACTACCACATTGTCAGTATCTGACAGTTTGATTGCCGTAATAACATTTAACGTCCCATGTACTTCAGTATTTTTCACACTTAAATACCAGTGTTCATTGAATAGTTGAATGGGATTGTTCTTTACCAAAAGTGGTGAATTTGAACATTGAACTGAAACTGTATTACCCTCCTCCCTGATTCTGTACTTTATCTAGGGTAGTGGTTAGCACCGCTGCCTCTCACGCCAGAGTTCGGGGTTCGGTTCCCGGTCTCGGCGGTTGGAAAGAAACAAAAATGTTTCTTCCCCATTCACGTGTAAAACTCAGTATTGTGGGGAGCCTCCGTGACCGAGAGGTAGCGTGCGCGGACTCAGACCGCCAGGGTCCGAATTTCGAGTCTTGTGTCTGGAGGACAGTGTCATCTCATTCATCTTACCCAGTTTAGCCTATATGTGCACAAAGGTGGCCTAAAGCCTGATTCATTTTATTTCATTTTTACATTATCTGTTATATAGTCATCTGAGATAACATCTCAGAGTGTGCATGGAAATGTTTTTGGTGTAGGATACATGCGTCTTGCATAGATTATTAGATGATCAATGTTTATTACAAAAGAATATAATAGATAAGTAATAAATACTCTGTATGAATGATAATTAATCTACTATGTCTGGAGGAGACATATAGTTATTAGGGACCTACATATCATATACACGTCCATCATATGATTTCATCACTTTATATATGGTAAGACTTATTGTCTTTAACATTGATACCTCTTCCTGCAAAATAGGGTGGTCGTTCCCGTACCACTTCAAGACAAAACTGAACCTGTTGGGTTATTGTATATTATGTGAGAGTGAGAGCTTATATCTGATTAGAAGCATGCATGACCAGAACCTACTGATTCCTCATACATTCTACCATATCACGACCACATCTAGAAAGTGTCTGTATTTTATGTTAATTTTCATAAAAACATCCTGATCCGGCTACGAACGGTACTATTGCCCCAATTACCACATATTCTGCATCATATCTTGTTGCAATAGTGTACCCAATAATCTTTGGTGACTTGTTCATGACACTCTATAGCATTTAGTTGCCAAGACTAGGTTAGTTACTAACATCTTCTGAAGATGGTGTATGTTCATACTATATTTATAAAACAAATTCATCGTCAGTATTTTCAACATTACCCTAGCGTGTCCTCAACCATCAATCGTATATGCCCAAAACATATATAAGTCAACTTCTGCACCAAATTACATATTTCCGATATCGTGTAACTGTATTTTATCATAGTTATTGATGGTGATATCATCTATCTCATTCAAGTTAGGGGAGTAGAAATAGGTGTAGCCTACATTACGGTTTTGTGTGGATCTCTGAGCCGATGGTTGGGACTTTATTCGTTCAATTATGTCTGAAAACTGTGTTATCAGCGCATTACCAAGCTTTTGTACGGTATCTATTCTGATCAAAAATATAAAAATTAAGATGATACTATTATCATGATTATGTAAATTGTCAATCCGATTTAGAAAAATAATTTATGTGATGTGCACGTTTTAACCAGCACAATGTACATAGTTACTAGAATCATAAATTGTTAAATTTAAGCGACTTCTTTTCTCAATAGGAACGGAACATGTATGTGTGCCATTATTGCCATGGTTATGCAGACCACCTTGATGGATTAACTTCAGTTTTGCTTAACCCTAGTACAGGGCTTGGGCAGGAGGGTGCCACCCGTGGCCAACGCACATTTAAATTATTGCTTTCTTCCTTACGGTACTGTAAAAAACACGATGCAGGTGGATATCACATAGGCCACATACTAATAGGCCTAGAACGGACATATGGTGAGCGACAGGTTATCTAGTGCCGGACAGTGATCAACAATCACAAAATATTTTTTGTCAATAGTCTAAACATTTTTACAACATGCCGGATATTACGTTTGCTTCCCTCGGCTTCTAAATGTGAAATAATGCCTTTATTAAATAAATCATTATTATTACACTGGACTACGATGTGTCGTTTTCTTGGCGCAACATTTGTCCCCCCCCTCCCAATAACTTTGTGAAATATTGATAATAGATGTTATCACGGCTCTGTTTCTCGGGTGTGAGAAACCTATATGTAGACACCAAAAACACATTTCTACGTTATTTGGATGCAAAGTTATGACACATTGCCTTGCAGTGGCGGCCATTTTGAATTTTGTCCTCCAGCGGCAAACGCACAAGGTGAAATTCAGGGGACTTCAAGTATGTTGCTCAGGTGGGTTTTAATACACCGAAATGGTGTTTTTATGTTCATTGTAAGCTAAGCCGTGATGTAAAGTTGTGACATTTTCACTAATTTTGGCGGCCATTTTGTTTTTTAATTTTGAGTAGGAAAAACACAAAATATAGCTTGGCATGGGGCAGATTTGGAATCAGCGTTCCCAAATTGTGTAAGAACAACTGCATGCCAAATTCTACTAAAAAATGCCTTACCAAGTCAGAAATTTCGAAAATGGGTCCTGACTATTGCTGGTGCTGCCGTTAATCGCGCCCAACATGCTAATTGACTCTATGTGCGGTGGTGGGAGGCCTGCTAATAGTACTGGCTGTTAGTGATGATTGTCCATCAGATAATAGTCCTGGCTGCATGTACTAACCCATCCCATATCCCGATGCAACCTCCATCCTGGGCATAATAGATCCTGGTCTCCCAGCCAACACCAACGCTGACCCAATACTGGCTCAATGTTAGGCCAGTGTTGCGGGCAGACTGACCGTTTAACTCTGGTCAATTGATGAATTGTTTTACCTATGTCTCATTCATTTGAAGCTGGAATTGCTAACGCAATTTTCAGCTTCAAATATTGACAAGTATGTTTATTTACGAGCCCTTGATTTAACATAAATTGAATAATTTAAAGAACAGACTACATGTATCCATCACAAACAATTTGATCATTTTCAGTGGTATTGGATTTAGTTTGAAGCATTTGTAAGCCAGCAAAGCGCTAAACTAAATCATTTAAATTTTCACCCACTTGAAGTTGTGTCTCGCTACCGCGACACACAACTTCAAGTGGGTGCAAATTGCAAATATTTGTTTGATTTGAGACCAAACATTTACAAATCTTGATGTCTAAACACACATTTCTCTCCCAACAACAGTGATTTGATCAGCTAGTAAAACTGTAATTAAAGCGCTTAAAGTTGTGTTTCGCTACCGCGATTCACAACTTCAAGTGGCTTAAAATTGCCCATATTTGCTTAATTTGAGACCAAACATTTACAAATATTGACAATTCGCTCCCAATAACAGTGATCAGCTAATAAAACGGATTAAAACGACTATTATAGTCGTCATTAGCGGGTTGAAGGTTAACCCTTACAGCGCGGGGATCAAGTTTAGAGGTTAGATTCTGACGTCTAAAGTTGATCCCCGCACTGTAAGGGTAAAACTATTTCTAATGACCGTATACCTATAACATAGGTATTCAAATGAGTCGGAAATAGCTAACTAAGACAGTCATGTTGATTTCAAATTACAAAAAAACTTTGGTTTTCATTTTAAAAATTCAGCGCTTTAAAGGTTAAACCTATGCCTTGGTTGACATTGGGTTAACGTGCTGGTGTGTGCTGGCAATCCGGATCCTCTGATTGCTGCTATGATAAGTACATGTATAGTGACAGGGTATTTACGGCTCTGAATGCACCAGACACTGTGATGGTCATCAGCATTGCCATGATTGTTGTGGACGAATATGTAAAAACAGCCCGCCCACACTCCCAGTACACCACCGCCAAAGACAATGATCAGCTGCGACATTTGATGACAAGTGCAGCGCGTGCAATCTCTGTTCTTACCTACACCAAACATCATCACCTAATTTGAGTAGCGCAAAACAAGTGTTCAGTAAAGGTCATTCACGGCGGTTAACATTCTGGAATGTGTGCATTACAGTATTACTCGGGTACATTACAGTATTACTCGAGTACATTACAGTATTACTCGGGTGCATTACAGTATTACTCGGGTGCATTACAGAAATAATTTAATTATCAAAACGATATCATGCAAATAAGTATGTACACTAAATTTAGTTATATTGCTGTGGACTCTTGTAAAGTTCGTTGCAGCTGTAGGCCTATGCATACATTACCATGCTGAATGAATAAATGGATGAATAAACGAATGGATGAATGAATGAATGAATGAATGAATGAATGAATGAATGAATGAATGAATGAATGAATGAATAAACGAATAAATTAATGAACAAAGGAGCGAATGAAAGAACGAACGAACGAGCGAACGAACGAACAAACGAACGAACGAACGAACGAACGAACGAACGAACAAACAAACAAACAAACAAACAAACACACAAACAAACAAACAATCAGGTGAATGAATGAACGAATGAATGAATAAACGAATGAAATAATGAACAAAGGAGTGAATGAAAGAACAAACAAACAAACAAACAAACAAACAAACAAACAAACAAACAAACAAACAAACAAACAAACAAACAAACAAACAAACAAACAAACAAACAAACAAACAAACAAACAAACAAACAAACAAACAAACAAACAAACAAACAAACAAACAAACAAACAAACGGTCGGTCGGTCGGTCGGTCGGTCGGTCGGTCGGTCGGTCGGTCGGTCGGTCGGTCGGTCGGTCGGTCGGTCGGTCGGTCGGTCGGTCGGTCGGTCGGTCGGTCGGTCGGTCGGTCGGTCGGTCGGTCGGTCGGTCGGTCGGTCGGTCGGTCGGTCGGTCGGTCGGTCGGTCGGTCGGTCGGTCGGTCGGTCGGTCGGTCGGTCGGTCGGTCGGTCGGTCGGTCGGTCGGTCGGTCGGTCGGTCGGTCGGTCGGTCGGTCGGTCGGTCGGTCGGTCGGTCGGTCGGTCGGTCGGTCGGTCGGTCGGTCGGTCGGTCGGTCGGTCGGTCGGTCGGTCGGTCGGTTGGTCGGTTGGTTGGTCGGTTGGTCGGTCGGTCGGTGCCCAGCAAACACGAAACATTTGTATTACATTTGTACAACGACGGCCCAACGTCTTTGACGTTTGCCCAACATTGTACAAATGCTATGCATATTTTTAATGTTTGCTGGGTCGGTCAATCGGTTGTCAACCAACAAATTGTTCAGGTTTTATGGCAATGTTACGTACATACAGGGCAAACTTGGACAGGCGAGTGTCACGAAAGATAGACGTATTAATGTGACCTTTCAAACATTGAAAATGTAAGATCACATGACTCAGATGTCACTGCCCTCACCGTGTGAGGCCAAGCTTCCTACCACTCGGTCACGGAAGACGTCAAGAATATTGAATTGTGGCGAGGGGATCTGAATTATGCGCAAATTAAACTATCCGGACCCCAGCGTGACAGACGACAGCTTAATCCTCTACACCACTACACTAGTCTGTCAGCTAGATTATTAACAATCCAAGCTTTTGTCAAGCAATATCTCAAACGTGGGAAAGTCCATATCCTCACGTAATCTGAGGAATGAGATCATTTATAATTATAATTTATAATATATAACTGGGAATGTCGTGCTGACATTCAAGTGAGTAAATATACCACACAACATTGTGATCATCATTTCTTCTGATGTCAATATGGTTTAGGTAGAAAGCATGAAGGATAGCACCGGGGGTCACTTTGTGGCCTAAATCCCTACATCAAATCTCAACTCTCACACGAGACTATTGGTGAGCAGTGATGGTCTTTAACCTTCCAAAATGCCCTGTCACGTAATTAGTGACCACCCGTGTCCCCAGGTAGACATGTCCCGGCAGAGGGATTGTCAATCCCTCTGATCCACGCGGACATCAGCATACGGGATGCAACTCTGGCACAACGTTAAACCACTGCTCAGCCAACGTCAGAGACGTTGGCTGAGCATTGGTTTAACGTTGTGCCATCTGGCTTTAGTACCACACAAGCGGACATCCGAGCCAGGATAATTACGAGAGAGCCGCTGAAGCCTCGTGAATATTCAGGTCGCGCCGCGGCAGAAGTCATAATGAGGTTTTCAGCTCCCCTGGAATATCCCTGGAATATCAGGTTATCATTACTTGCCCTGTTACTGGCTGCCCCGTAACTATGGTAACACGCTGTTATCCCTGTTTTGTATTACCAATCATCCAGTGATATGTTTTGATTACGCAATAATCAGAAGGGGAAATAAGACGAGCCTAAATTAAACCCATATTGCGTTGACCTAGATGACCTGATGCAGAACGCGATATATTGTGATTAGAATGGTAAAACCAGAAATAGCGAAGCAGCTGATTAATTTGGTATTGTTTGCGTAAAAATCACGATATTTTCCATGAATCTCCTCGAAGTGCCAACACTCTTATTTCTTGATTTAGGTTGACAAACATTCGTATCTAAGAAAGTGTAATGATTTCCCATAGAGTTTGGGGTACGCAATATATTCAATTATTCCATTCTAGAGCTATAATTGATATGCATTATCTAAGAGATAGCCAGCTCAATAATGTAGTGTCGTATGCAGACACTCATTATACTTTATGTTATAGACATATGTGTAGGTTATCACCGAACATGTGATAATCACTGATACAGCAATCACATGTCAAGTTGTTTGAATATTAAAATAACAGATTAAAATGATGGATTTACCTGCAGTAGATGAATTTGAGAAATATCGTGTCCATTGTGTCATTACACTTTAAAAAGACGTCTTTCAAAGCTGAGAATCTATGAGAAGTTTCGTGTTGTTCATTATAACAACCATCGCAGATAATCAGCATCTATAAAACATACTATAATGTAAAAGTTATCAGTATAAGAATGAAAATATCAGAGCAAATACAAGTTACCCTTGACATAGTATGATATTAGAGCTGAGCCCTTCAATTAGGTTTATACATAAACTCTCCTTATAATGTAAAGTTATGAGTATCAGAATGAAAATATTAGAGCAAATACAATCTACCATTGACATTGCGTGATATTAGATGAGATTAGGTTTATACATAAACTCTCCTGCTACATGTTTTTTCCTGCCAATGTTGTTTGAATGTTGGGCCAGCATGTACGACGCTGGCCCAACATTCAAACAACATTGGATCAGTGCCTCAAGTTTGCCTGGTCGTTTGTCCGGCAGTGGTCAGTGTGACGTGGACCAGACTTTGACCATGACAAGATGACCCCCAGGGGGTGGACTGGTCGCGTGTGGGAGGCGTGCAGGGCGATGGTTTTACTGGTCGGTAAGAGGACAGGTCATCCAGGTCAGGGTCTGTCACGATGGACACACCTGCCTCCATTACCAGAAGATAAAAGACAAACTAGATCCAGCAAGCACGGGACAATGAGCCAATGCTGGTTTAATGTTTGGCCGACGTCACAGACGATGAACAATAATTTAACCAAAATTAGTGTAAGTAACTGTACGTGGAAAGTATTTTTTATTTTTTTATAAGAATGGATATATATAAATATATATGCACGTAGAATTTGGTAAGTTATAGAGTGTGATGTTGTATTTCTATTTTTGATTCTGATTACTGTATTTGACTTTGAACATACAATGGTAAATTTTAAAACTTGCTACTCCTTAACATGACATGAATGCATATGAGCTTGAAAATAGATCTTCCTATTGCAGTTCAACTGACTAATTCGAATCCACGATGCCATACACTGTACTAAACTGTCACTTTTTTTCAATTTTATTGGAATCTTTCTTATAAAAAAAGCTGTCAAATGGTTCTATATTACCACTGGCATACTTGAAATCGATATACATAAGCATAAATTATTTAACCAGGGTTGCAAACAGCCACATTACCACTAGTTGCTCTCCTTAAAGACCAAGCCGAGCCTGGTCTTGGAGGCTGATATGTGTATGATTTTATTTTTTCTTGACCAAGCTGTGTGTGTTTAATATATAATCGCCGTGGACCAATGACATAGGTATTCAAATGAAGCTAACTAAGACATTTATAATGATTTCAAATTGAAGAAAACCCTTTGGTCCCCATAGCTTTTGCAGAAATATTTCAGTATCCGCTTTGTAAGGGATAATGAGCAAAGGGTGCTCTTGGACATATGCTGATAAGGTAGGTTATCACACCCAGCCTCAGCCAACATATTCTGATTTAACCTAGCTTGAAGATCATAGTGAGCTGATTATTTCAGTGCTGGCCTATTATGTTTATGTTGATCATGTTGATGGTTTCTCGTTAACTTTATTTATTTTATTTTTCATCTATTTGAATCAGAACTGTCAGAAGTAGTTTTAATCCCGCAGCGAGATTAAAAAATACCTTATTATTTTTATTATTATTTCTTTTAACCCTTTAACCGCCGGTGTCGCATATACTCGGGTTTTCATTTTTTAGTAGCACATTAACTGCTACCTGTTAAATATACAATATGACATCAATCAGCAATATTTAAAAACAGTTTACCTCCATTTTGTCAAATCTGAATAATTTTCACTCGCTTGAAGTTGTGGATCGCGTCAGCGAGACACAACTTCAAGTAGGTAAAAATTCAGATTTTTTAATTTGGCGGTTAAAGGGTTAATTCAATTATGAAACCTCCTATGTCCGTTTTTCACTCTTTTTACTGACAATAAAAACATTTTAAAGTAGAATTAGTAATTATTAATAATAAGAATTTCATATTAATTTTCAAGCTATTTCTAAGGTGGAGTGATGTTATTTTGGCTTCGCGATTAGCTTTGGAATTAGTTCTCTATACCCTGTTTCAAAAACTATAAAATTGATATAGGAGGTTTCATATTTAACATGTGTGAGGTGATTTTGAGGACAGAGCATGATATGTCGCCACATTTACTTCACAGTACTTTAAACTTTACAAAGATTAATTTGTGTCCAGAGGTAATGGGAAGCAAATTAATCATACTTCATTTCCCACCTGCATGGTCAGTTTGAACCCATCAACTGTGATCTAGTGCTGTTTCAATGCTGTAATTATCTGTTATCACCTGGTAGGCTACACCTAATGAGTCAGTTGAATTGGTTATAAAATGTTAATTAGATATCATTATCTACTCAGCAAATAGATTGCTTATACAAAACTAAGAGTCTGTCGTTAATCGACAAAACCGCCCACGTGTCTCATTAAATGTAAAACATGTTAAATACCAAGCACTGACAAGGGTCAACTAATACTAAGCAAGGTGGTAGATAACTAGAAGAAGAAGAATATTAAACTGGCTGATATGACTACCATGACTATACAGTATCCAAACGCTGACAAGGAAAGGATAATACCAGAGATATATTATGTCACGGAGAAAGTGCGAAAATCTTAGCATTATGTACGTAGAATATTCAGTTCCGAGCCCTAAGGGACTAGGAACTGCATATTCTCTTACAGTATGTGCAGATTTGAGCATTTTCTCTGACTACTATACAAAACTACTATACAAAAAACTTTACATTCGTAAATCAATGCGCTCTATCGACAACCATAGCCCCTAATCCTAGACAGTTTTGGGGGAGCCCCATATAAGCATATTTGTGGTATGAAGATAAGATAAGGTAAGTTTTATTTCAAGTCGCAAAAAGTAAAACATATGACATTAGCTCTAATCAGCTAGTCAAGCGACATGTAAAATAAACAATAAAGATAACAACCAAAACAAGCAGGTTGGCTGGCAGGAAGTTAACATGAATGTAAAAACGTAAGAATTATATAGAAAAATACTTATAATGTATATGATAATATAAATTAGCTGGTTAAAAATTACATAATAAAGTTTGCCCACTAAAAATAGAGAAAAGATTATATAAGAAAAACTTATGCTGTATATGAGAAAATTATATGATTAAAAGTTGTGTAAAACATTTCGCATTTATTGATAATTGAATAAATATATCACATGATTTTGTCAAGGGACCTACCTCTATTGTGCTCTCAATTAAATAGAAAAATAAACTCGCAGGCCATCTCTGAAATTTTTCAGGTCTCTGGTGATTCTCAATGCCTCTGGCAAAAAGATTTTTGGGGCTAAAAAGCAAAAGGAATTTGTTCCATGTCGCACCCTTTTCATGAGAGGAATTTTCAGGATATTTTCAGAATTTCTTAAATTGCGGGTGCGACAGCGTTTTTCAATCAGTTCCAGGAGGTATGTCGGTGATAAATCCTTTAGAAAATTAAAAGTCTAAATTGCGATGTTCATTTGTCTCCCAACTTCCAAATATGGCAGGCGAGCTTTCTTCAGGAGGAACTCATATGAGGCGTTATGATTGGAATAGCCTTCTCCTGAATCTTTTCCATACATCGAGCATTTGAAACACTACAGTGATATCAGACGGCTGAGCAGTATTGAAAGTGGCTGAGGATGAACGTTCTGAAAAGATCCAATTTAGCCTTGCTGTCAAGATAAAAAGACAATCTTCTCAGAGCGCTCAGCTGTATGCCAGCTTTCTTACAAATTTCTTGTGTGTGTATCGAAAAACTCAAATTTTCATCGATAGTAATGCCTAAAAGTTTTACTACTTTTTCAGGTTTAATTATACAGCCGTCTAGTATCACTGGAGACTCAACTTTACAGTTAAAAAATATCAGCTGAAATTTCTCAGGATTAGCTTGCTTTAAGTTAATGGGAAACCACCATATAGATTTGCTGCCTCGGCTTCGAGGCATGATTTTACAATTTGAAAATTTGGCTGTGCAAAAGAGAGAGTGTTGTCATCTGCATGATTTGTGAGGCGTGCTCGTTTAATTAAGTAGAAAATGTCATTTATAAATACATTAAAGGAAATTGGACCAAAAACTGAACCCTGTGGCACGCCCTTAATGGTGGTTTTCCATGAACTGTGCACGTTGCCTATCCGGACACGTTGCTCACGATCTAGGGGGTATGATTTATTAATTTTGATTGACTGATCCTGGACACCATAAGTTTTAAATTTTGCGATCAGAAGTTCATGTAGCATGCAGTCGAAAGCTTTGCCAAGGTCCATCAATAAAGCACCAATTTTGTTATTCTTTAAAAGATCTTTAAGCCAATTTTCAATAAGGGTGAGCAGTGTGTCCTGACAGCCATAACCCTGTCTGAAGGCTGACAGGTGACAAGAGAAGACGGTGTTCAAAAAGGGAGTGATCTGGTGGGCAAGAACTTTTTCAAAAACTTGTGCCAAAATCGGTAAAATACTCACAGGTCGATAATTGGATTTATTTAATTTGTCAGATTTTTTGTATACAGGGATCACCTCTGCTTTCTTATGGATATTTGGAAAGGTGCCTTCATCTAATGCTTTGCTTATTATGTTTGAAATAACTGGGGCAATTTCGAAAGAGGCATGTTTTAGTAATTTAGCTGGAGTTTGGTCACATCCAGTTGCTTTCTTTAGATTTAGCGTTTTCAGAATTTTAAGCACGTCTTCTTTTGTCGTATGATGGAACTGAAAAAAATTTCTGCCCTGTGAGTGTTGTTTAAATAAAAATGCCGCAACGGAAACCACGTTTTCTTATATTAGCCTGAAACCCTAATACCAAAGACCATCTACAATAAGATGGTCGACTCTCCCCAAAACGTAAAATCGCTCTCAGTGCTGTCCCCCGGTATCGGGGGTTGGAACTAATGCTCTATCAATTATGATTTTACCATATAACGATGAGTAATTAGGACATTGATACTGTAAAAAACAATACATACTTTACATCAGAAAAATCAGAAAAATAAGTATTTACGGAGGTTTATTTCTACTTTTTATCCAATAATTTGGTGGTTAGTTATCAATACTTTTTAATTGTCTTCTTCCCTTTGGTACTTTAGGGGTTGATGTGCCAAATAAACAAGTATGTATATATTCATTGTTTATAAACAGCAGGTGACGCCCAGCTAACACGAGACGTTGACCCAATAATAGAATGACGCTGGTCCAACGTTTGTGATGTGGGACCAGCATTACCCCATCATTGGTTCATCGTCTCGTATTTGCTGGCAGGTGACGATGTGTGCAAGGGTAGATACAGGCAAAAAAAACCAAGTCAAGGGCAAAGGAAAACATAATATTACTATACTTATGTAGTCTAATGACACGGATCATTCGTCATGCTTAGCATTCGGAGTATACCTGAACAGAAATATTTTGCTGATGTAAAGCATGTTACTGTTACTGCTGATTCACCTGATCTGAGCAATTCTGACACAGAATTAGCTTATTCAATGCAATGAGAATATTCTTGTATATATCAGTGGATATATATTTGCTATACATTCGTCGCAAAGTGTATCGATCTGCATGTGATCAATGTGAAGTGATTTTGATGCCGATAATAAATTGCATACATTCCTGTATTTGAATATTCAGGGTGTGGGGCTTTTATTTCACGTCAAAACCAAATACAATTAATTAGTTCAAATGAACGAATTTTCGGAAATATACCTGAACAGATTCTACATAGGAGTCATAAAAGAAAATAAATTATTATAGATGGTTTTTGATATAATTACACTGTCTGTTTTATTATGTGTTGCTTGTTGCCGTGGAGTAAAATGTCATGTCTCCAGAGTCGTTGAAAAATAATTTGTATTACACTAAGTAATTAAAATCAACAACAAATCAAACTAGTCAACATAGTCAAACAAACTAGTCAACATGGTCAAACCATAATTATTTGCCATATCTATATCTGTCTCATGTTTTCTAACCAGACATGTATATAAATAATGCTTAAAAATGAGTAGTATTTAGATTTATGAATGTCATAGTTTTTTTAATGGATGATTATGTTGTAGCTTTTTATGAAATATATGTGATTTATCCGGACTAAAATCTGAAACATTTAACTTTGCTCGGAATTTAAGTGTATAATTTTTTTCCACTTGTTTTTTTGCATAATTTGGGTGTGCTATCGTGAATCAGTCGGATAACATTCTATATTTGAAGCCCTTCACCTTTAAATTAGAACAACAAAAAACGACCACCATTATCACATCTTATCTATTTTTGTTGCGCATAAATGCACAATGACTGACATTTTTTTGATCAAAATGACCTATATTTGACATTCAAATCCAAAATGGTTACCGCTAGCACACAAATATTTTTATTTCAGTTTCTCCAAAGCTACTGTAGGTAAGTGTCAATGGGCTGCGCAAGTGTTCAAAGAGCGACAAACCGAGAGGAATGAAAAGGCTTGAAAGGTTGGTTCAAATAACTTTGAACGTTGAAAGCACAAGTGAACGAACCTACAAATCCAAAAAGCAGTAACTATTTCTTTGAAAGCCACATATACTGGTTTTTGGTTTCTTAGCTATACCAAATTAACAATGTCTAATTTGTTTCCCGAAATTATACAGCATGATCTAATTTTTATTTGAGTTTATCCAACGCTACTAAAAGTAAGTGTCGATGGGCCGCGTTGTAAATGTGGAATGAACATACTATGAGACATGCTGGGACAGTCCAACAAGCTGGTGGACACTTTGTTATATCAAATTTGATTACACTTTGTTTTTGTGCTGGTAAAGAGCACAATCAATTGAGATACATCCTTCTCAATTTATCTTGTATTTAAACAAAGATGGCGCCGCTGTACAATCTCTCTTTCCCAGCAGAAGTCATATTGCGGCTGATCTACACAGCAAAAAAAATAACGTCGGAACAAAAAAGCAATTATATAAAGAAAGATGGGCTGACTAACTTGTTCTATTTGCAATATGGAACTATGGAGTTATCAAATGGTGATCCATGATGCTGGAAGTCCATATATGGGGCCATATCAAATTTTACATAATATCTTCCACTCATACATGTATATCGACAGTGCAAGTATAAAATTCCGCAAGAAGAAACGAGAAAATAGAAAATAGACTTCCATTAAAGTTACAAAATAATGATACTATTACAACAAATTAGTCCAGGCAAAGTAAAGGGTTTTGTCAAGTTAAAAAAATCCAAAAATTCGGAAGAAAGTCGGAAGTGGGTGGGTTGATCAAGCCCCAAGTCGGATTTTTGTCTTTTTTTTAAATTGTGTTTGTTTGTGTTTTTTTGTATTGTTTTCATGTTTCTAAATAGTTCAAAAAAAAAATTGGTCATTGGGTTGGGTGGGTAGGGTCTGACCAATCAGAGTTTTTCTCGGATTTTTGAACACCATAAAAAAGTCACCAAAAGATCCGCCAGGGGGAATAAGGTTAAATTTGTATAAATCCAATATGACCGCCAAATATCTATACTCGATCATAGACGACATGACATGACGTATTAGTGCGAACCATGACTAAAACTAGGTGGTGAGCTTGGCATTACCAATCTGATCACTTCTGATTGTTCCCAAACTGAAATTAGTGGTTATTATTACATGCAATACCACCCTGCGAAGAAAAAAACAGTATCTGCTTTCTTGTAAAGTAGGCAGATACTATTTTTCTACTTTCACAGCAGAATGCGAGGCCAAATTTGATATTCTTATAACTGCTGTATTTGAACGCGTGTCCACGATTTTCCTCTATTGACATATGACGAACTTCTTGTTTTCAGGTCAGACAGGTTTCATGGTCAGACACCATCTATATTTCTTTTGAAAATTTCCGCCTCTGTCACATTTTGCAGGTATTCTTTGTAACTATGAGTCACGATCTGACGGGTCACATTATGACATGACCAAAATATGATAGGCACATCCCTTTGTGAACAAAGGGCAGACATTTGATTCTGATATTTTTGTGAACAGGGCAACAAAAGCTGTTATATTCGCTAGCTAGATGATACGTCGTTAGTTGAAACTACATGTCTATTTTAAAACTGAACAAGTGACAAATCTTGCCTCAAAGTACATAATTATATCAAAATTGTATTTTCACGTGATAGGGTTAGGGTTGTTGAGTTGTCAAATAAAGGCATGACGTTCTTGTAAATATAAATGCGATACAAAGGCATCACATTTTCAGTTCAATTTTTGTAACGAGTCCTATAATCTGATAATAATGTCAGATTAAAAAATAGTGTTCGATGAAATAATTTGATGTTTTGATTTTATCTTCGTCTAGTTTCAGTATATTTGAAAAATTGAATATAATAACATGTTTTATTTATCACTCTGTCTTCTTTCATTTGTCTATTTTTAAAGCAGAGTTCTATATTGCACATAACTACAACAAAAAGTACCTACATTGATAGAATGTTGCATCATAGCACACAACGTTAACCAGCAAGGAAGTAGTTTTGCTGGGTAATAGTACACTTTGCTTTGATGGATTTTCATTTTATCCTTCATCAAACTTAGTTAGGGTGCTGGTTACCTGTATTTGATATCCTGACGTACACAATTTTATTTACAATTGCATAATTATTTGTATGATTATTGTATATAATTGTGTATATAAAGCCCAATAAATAAATAAAAAGAGCATGATCTTCTTGCTGGCGGGTGTGCGAGGAGTTCTCGCGTTTATCTCAAATGGATGTCAGATACATCCTTGGTCTAGGGCTTAGTAACCCATTCCTGACCTTCTTTGTGGATATGGCTGTGTGTTTCTCCTGACGTCTGGTTTAGTTAGCATTATGTTAGAGCCATCACGCAACAGAGTAAGCCCTGCTTCGTAGTATGGCCCTAACAACAAGTGATCTCAGAATAGATACGCACTATGATGTGTCTGGAAGCATACGACGTTCGCACAGCCTTGGTACAATGTTGGCCCAAAGATCGACACTATCTCAGCATAATAATGATAATATGCATACACGTGACTATGCATAGTTGAAACTACGCTATAACTTGACTTTGGCTCAATCTCTGTGCCAACTCTAAGCCAACTTGTACTATAGGCCGAGAAACTCAGGATGAAGCTACCATAAAACACAAGACGTTGACCCACTGCTGGTTTTATGCTGGCCTAGCTTCTATTGTTAAATTGTTACCTGGTTAATTGGGTTAGAGTATTCCAGGGGCGGGGACACAGGGGGGGGGGGGGGGAGTCACAGTGTTCTTGAGAAGTAAATGTTCAAAAAAACAATGCGGGGTGTCAAGGTCCCGAACTATCCCTATTTCTCAAAATTTTAACCTACCAGTCCCCTTTTTAACAATAAGCTATGCGCACCCATGTGTACATGTAGGCCACAATGTCGGGGTTGTCGTGACATATTCTGGGACAGACCTCACCGCAACAACACGGCGCATTGTTTGCCCAGTATACACGCAACAGTGGCGTTTGTTTCCGGGAATATTCCTGTGAATAGCTGGAGCCTGTAGAAGACGCCGCCCTTCTTTGATCTAGCGTGACAAGAAGCGGGGAAAGCGGCGTGTAGCGGGCCTCCTTAACCAGCGCCCAGTCAGCGCTGTGAAAAGCCGCGATTTTGTCACGGCTATTGATTTGTTTTAGAAATGGCTAATGAACACGGAGAGGGTAAGGGGGGTGAGTCATGCGGCGACCCGCGCCTTGTCCTGTGCGGGGGCTGTCACGAGATACTATGTATTCTCACTATCCCAGCAAGCACAAAACATTTGTATAACATTTATACAATGTTGGTCCGATATTGTATAAAAGTTATACAAATGTTTTGTGTTTGCTGGGTATGAGACGTATATCGGTATCAGCCCATATCGCACTCTAGCTGCAGTTGGACTGCAATTTATGGCAGTTACATATCATATTAATGTGACTTGATCGTGTGAGAGAATACGGGTAGTGGTTAGCACCGCTGCCTTTCACGCCAGAGTTCGGGGTTCGGTTCCCGGTCACGGCGGTTTGAAAGAAACAAAAAAATGTTTCCTCCCCATCCACATGTGAAATTCAGTATTATGGGGATCCTCCGTGACCGAGAGGTAGCGTTCTCGGCCTCAGACCGCCAGGGCTCAAATTTCGAATCCTGTGTCTGGAGGACAGTGTCATTTCAATCATTTCACCATCCTCAGGAGGTTCTCCTGGCCCAGTTTAGCCTATATGTGCACAAAGGTGGCCTAAAGCCCGATTCATCTCATTTACGTCGCTCATTTTTCGTGTGATATGGGAAAATACATCACTTGACGAATGCTGTATTTTCCCATATCGCACCCAAATGAACACTGTTTGCATATCTTGTTATCAGCACAACTGACACCTTACCCTGGCCAGGCCCGACACACATGTATCAGAAAGAGTCTAATTAAAAAATAAGCGCTGCAGTGGCTGAGTATAAGAGTCGATATACAGTTAACTGTGTCATCATCACATGAAGAGTGTTTGTGGCCAAGGTGTTTATCCAGCTAAACATCTTAACATTCACATTCTCTGAACTCTCTCTCATTTCCAGTGATGATCTTCACTTTTATAATGGAAAGAACAAGTTTTAAGAATCTTAGTGTGATGGGCCCATGGTATGAAGCTACAGTTCGTAATCTATGTCATGTGGTTAAAAATCTACTAAATAATAATTAAATCTATCCTTATTACAATGCATTCTGAAGAATAAGGCTACGTTATTATAAGGTACACGAAAAGGTTTCTATAATATGTTATATAAATGGCCTTGGGAACACCAACATGACAAATCACAATTACAGTGTGCATTGTCCATTATATATTACATAATATAATATATACGCCGTACACGTTTAAAAATATATGTGAATGCAGCATTTTATATATACAACGATCCATGCAATATATTTATTACTTTGTAAATACAAACACCAGAAGATTTAAATGTATTAAAAATCGTTATCATTATCAGTATAGTATTTTGTTTTGTATTAAGGGGGCCAACTCAAAACATGGTAGAGACTGTTGAGCACATTTTACTCATTGTTATGTCCACTTTCATATCTCATGTCTCTAAAACTGTATTTTATCATCTCAATCTCTCTATATATATCTCTCTGGTACTGACTCTCTTCATACTAGCTCTCCCTCTATGATTCTGACCGTCCATCAACTATCGTACTAACTATCTTCAGACTAACTATCCATCTGGTACTAGCTATCTCGCTCAAACACACAGTCTCTTTTTATATTGAGCGGTTCGCGTTAGGCGCCAACCGTCAGGAGCCAATCCCTAGTGTTCCCGGTCAAACACATCGTGTTTGTCGGGGAAATCCAGTGATTCTGGAACCATCCTTACAAATCGCGTGTTTGTTGCACCACTAAAATGTAAACCATTAAATAAATATAACACCTAAAATTACGTCTTTACACAGACAGAAAGTTTACATAATTATAATATAACACTCCGAATATAGAAGAGTAAAATGACTTAATTAAGAAGTTATAACACATTTCGCTCGTATGAAATAAGTCAGTTAATTAAAGATTATAATATTATCACAAATATAAATCATAAAACATGATCAGTTATCAAAATAATATAACAAGACTGATTTTTATGTATTAAAAGAAAATAGTAGCTCATCCGCTAAAACTCACATTTTATCCCCAGAATGTTAACACAAACACAGATTACTAACATTAACTAAATAAAAGACAGAGATGGCTTTGTAGACGACAGGGCAGTCCCTATGCGTCATCGTGAACTCCGGCCACAAGTATCCGAAAATAAGTTGTCCTCACGGGGCACATAGATACGGTCAACCATCTTATAGCTGGGGTCCAATAACAAGACGACAATATCGATAAAGTAAATATCAAAAAAACATTCGATTCTTTTTCTCAGAATTTGATAACTAAGTGCAAACACGAGACGTTCACAAAACGTCGATTTATTGTTGGCCCACCGTCTGCGATGCTGGCTCAACATTGAACCAACCTTGGGTAGACGTATTATGTTTACTGGGACTGTGTTTTCCAAAGTATGTTTGTGTCAGTTGTTGGAAGTTATCATAATTCAACCTGGTAAAATTAGCTTATTATATATCACAATTAGCTCTTCGTGAAAAACATGACAACCGCCCACAGCCTGTTGCGACGTAGAATCAACGTCATTGACGTTGATTCAACGTCGCAACAACGTCATATGCCCAGTGGGCGATGACATTTCGTGCCGCTCATGATCATTCACTGAATCATTTACATAATTATATGGATGGTAGCTTACTGCAATGATTATCGTGACTTGAGCAAACATTTTTACTACAATATTGTATTGTATTAATGGATTTAAATATGTATTTATTTCATTGTCTATACACCAACACATTTCCTACGTAATGTGTTCACCTTATATAAATACACTATTTGACTTACTTTTGGCGTGCCCTTCTGTAATGACATTGTAATTTGGAATAACTAACCAGAAATAGATTCCGACCTATGACTGATGAATGTTTAACCGACATAGAAACAAAAAAGACGAGAATAACACAATCTCGATGTGTATTACCATATCTGCATAATAGCTGATAATGTCCTGCTAGAAACATTGATATTCAGCTGATATTTAAATAGGGAAATACTATACATAGTCCAAAATTATTAAAATAAGGTTTAACAGGGGCAGCAACTGTGTGTTAAAATAAATTTGAAGGTTTTGATTAATCCAATTTATATTATGACATTAATATGACATTAATACATGTTCATTTTTTTGCATACTATTTTACAACAATATTATTAGAGATGATAAAATAGGTTCAAATTCGAATTTTGTCTGCCTCATGAAAGAGTAAAAATATAAAATGCTTGCCAAACGACTAAAAAGTGTCGTAAAATTATTCTAAGCAACAATATAAGACCAGTTGAGTACACAAACTTTATTTTAAAAGTGACTTGATATGAGCAATTGTCATCGCTGATAAGGACTGGGTCGTTATGTTTATCCCATGTAAATAGAATAAAAACACTATTTTGACAAGTTGTGTGTACAGCTGATGACTGTGTGGTGCGCCAAGTCCATGTGACTCGCTAGTACACGTGGTTCACCCAACACTTTAACCCTTTAACCGCCGAATTATTCAATATGAAATTTCACCCACTTGAAGTTGTGTCTCGCTGACGCGATCCACAACTTGAAGTGAGTGAAAATTATTCAGATATGACAAAATGGAGGTCAATTGTTTTCAAATCTTGCTGATTGATGTCACATTTTATCTTTAACATGTTTAAAAGTTGTACTTAATGTGGTAATAAAAAATGAAAACCCGAATATATGCGGCACCGGCGGCCAAAGGGTTAACACTAACTGAGTAACACTCAGTGAAGTGCACGTGAGAAGCATCAGAATCTTCAGTAATCATGGTGATAACTACCTCATGTGATTTGAATAAGTTAATCATTTCATTATTATAGCAATATATAATATACATATTGGAGAGAACATATGTACACATATTATATGTACATATATTATATATGTATGCATCAGATGCAGCTATATCACATTTACAGCTCGTCTTCTCGATCACTGCCCTGCGATGACAACAAAAACAGCAGCTGTTTACTGAAAGAGTAAACATTTACTGCCTTTTTTACTTTGGACTATACATAATACTATTTGACTATTAATAATAACTACAGTAATGGTCTACCCTCGATGAGAGGAAACACGAAAGTATACAACTTTATGACAATGTTTACAAGAAGTAGAAGCCTATTAGTTGTACCTATTTGTAATCAGTCGGGGTGTATTTTTTCTGAGTCTCTTTCAGTTTGTCACGAACGCTCTGTGTCTACTCTAATGAAGTGATCAGTCATTTACCTGACTTCCTTGACTGATCAGCTCTGCTAATGTGAGCTCAGGTGCTACATTCACAAAGACACAAACCGGTGTTTAATCTGCAGACGATGTGATAGCGGACCTCGGCCCAGTGCTGGGCCAACGTCAAACACGTTACTACACCACTTTAAATCATATTCTGTCATTGTTTCTTTGTGAAAACTTCACATTTGAGCCACACTAATTTGATATTGGAATAGCAGAACCCAGAAAATACAAAACCATTAATTGAATACCCACCTCGTGGATGTGAAACAATGAGCCCTTTCGCTTACAATCACTTGCATGTCCCATCGCCTCGCGAAGATAGCTCTTCACATATCACGGAAATAACAACATAACAAATATACGCAACTTCACCTATATACAATTTTTAAAAAATCAAGTATTTATCATATTCGCACGTACCATAGCCTACGCAAATATATCAAATTAGTGTTACTTGGGACTCAGAAGCCGGAAGTCGGCCTTCTAGCTCTGGTAATATAAGGCCGAACACCCTACTTCTCGGTCTCGAAAGTTTCCCACAATATCAAACCTTTACTAGTGGACAGGGAGGAAACTTTTTTTTTACAAGCATCTGTATTCAAAGCGTAGACGATCGATCACCAAAGCGTAAAACATGGGCGAACCCACGAGCTCCGGTGTGACAGACATGTAGTATTAACCACTACCCCAGAGCCTCCAATCAGCACGATCACTATGTTATGGACGTTATTTTCTATCGAATTCTGAATGCAATGCGTGAAGCGCCATGACAATATAAATTAACAGATTATTGTGTGTTACGTGCAAGTCTTAAAATACGGGAACACGAGATGTGATAACTTGAAACTGTTCTGTTTTTAACTTTCAGCGGAAAGTACCCCTGTGCTACATTGAAACTAGTTTCAGCGTTCCGAAGCTAGCTTCCACTGAAACGGGAATATTTATAATAAGTAAGATAAAAAAATGTACTACATCGGACCTCATCATTTGAAGCATTAGTTATTCTTACCTTGGGCCTATATAAAAAAAGGTTATGCCAAAATCCTATGCACTTGGTTAAAATTTTAAAACAGTAAAACTCAAAAGAGAACCAGTCATTTTTGCGATTGTGTTGCATGAGGTAATTCTTTCTCATCTGGACCTCATCAGCTGGCATAAACTTAATAAGGACGTGGTGACGATAAGTTGAGGAGCGGAATCCTGTTATGTGGCTTCTCTCCACTGTCACTTTGTCATCAGGTGACATTAATCATTAATCAGCCATCTTTCACACCCCCTGAATGCCTGATCATTTGACGACGACATTATCGCGGATTAGGGCAACGCCTTCCACCAGACGCAAGCCGTTTACCTAATGTTGTTTCAATGCTGGTCCACCGTCGTTGACGGTGGGCCAGCATTGAAACAACATTAGGTGAACGCCCTGTGTATCCCAGGTTGAAAAGAAGCGGAAAAGACCGATGGACAGGAGACACTGACTCTGTGATTAGTCGCCGACTAAAAAGTGAGACCATTTCAGCTGAAGACTCGTGTTAACCTTCTAGGCTCTGAGACTCGTGTTAACCTTCTAGGCTCTGAAGCTTAACCTTTATCCTGCTAATCACGACTATTGTCGTTTTTAATCTGTTTTATCAGTCGACCCGCTGTTATTGGGTGTGAAATGTGTGTCTAAACATCAGGATTTGCAAATATTTGTGCTCAAATTAAACAGATATGAGTGATTTCCAGCCACTAGAAGTTGTGGCTCGCAGTAGCGAGAATTAGCAAGATAATGAACAACTACTAGATAGTCTGAGCTTATGTACACTGTCAACGTAGTGTGAAGATATGTAAATAGTTGTTGAATTAGTTTAATAATATTGGCCGGCTGGTCCATTCTACGTTATCAAATATATGGACGGTTGTTCTATTTTTTGTCATTTCTGCACATTTAAAAAAACAACTTTTTACAATTTTTTGCAAACTTTAATTTTGCCTTTTAGTGATAAATATATCAAATCTTGATATTAAATATATATGTTTTTATTGATGCAATTTTGTTTAAGTATATCATTACGAGAAATATGTTAAATATTTAGCGAAATTTCCTGATGTTGCGCTTATTTATAGCATCGTGAATGCCGATGTCACGCGCTATCAAAGGTGAAAACATCCATCTGAAGATTTAATTAGTTCTCTGTCCACAGGACGAGCCTGTATCGGTGGTGCATGTCACAGTTTCAATGTACAGCTATTTTAATATTTGACGGAGTAATTGGGGTGACGACAAGGTACATGTTCATATAGCATTGTACGATGTAATTATCCATCTTATTGTCATCTCCCAGAAAACACGGGCAATTCACCCAATGTCTGTCAATGTTGGTCCACCGTCTTCGACGCTGGCCCAACATTGGCAGACATTGGGTGAATGTCCCGTGTTTGCCTCTCAAGATGAGCTGTTCTCTGACAGTGACAATCCTCAAGTCATCAACGGATTACACCTATAACTCACAGCCAGTCTTACTCGTTTAAAGGTGATCTATCACCCCTTATATAGTATGAATAATTTTGTGACAAATAAATCAAAGTTGCCACAAGATGGGGCACAAGTGTTTCCTTACATGGGGTGATTGACTATCATGTGACCCTCTGAGAGGGTCAAATGATAGCCAATCGCCCCCATATATGGGGTGATCGGCTATCATGTGACCCTCTGAGAGGGTCACATGATAGCCAATCACCCCATATAAGGACAAAATTATTCATACCATATAAGGGGTGATAGATCACCTTTAAACTATTTTCCTGACTTAAGGCCACGCTATTTTTTTTAAGATTAAGACAGCGCATTGACATTTCGCCACATCGCTCGTCCACACGTAATGGTGATTATGTATTAGTATTATGTGATATGTGCACGACTGGTATTAACACATATATGCCTATTATATGTTTATTAAACTGTAAAATTCTACACATCTTAAGTATTACTTCTAATTTAGTTTGGTCCCTCATCACTATTGCTCGTACACATCGACGACTTACCTAAACCAACTGCTTTATTTAAATGAATTTCCTGTTTGCAACACAATTTTCCGGTCTGTGGTCATAAGAAATAGTTTTAGGGCAGAGTTACCTACTCATATACTATAAGCACTTTATAACACCTAGATTTTACCACATATCGATTACTCAATTTTTGCGTTGAGATACAATTAAAAGGGTATAATATACTCTTTTAATTGTATCTCCACGCAAAAATGGAGTAAGCGATATGTGGTAAAATCATCTGTTACATTCATATTATGAACTTAGCAAAGAATTATCATACTGGTCTAATATTTATAAAATACAGCCTACTACATTCATATTTTTAAATAACTTTTATTTTAAAATCTTACGATTTGATATAATATAGAAAATCAAGGCACGCTAAAAATTATACATGACTAAGCTCAAACACATACTTTCAAAGGTTTCGTTAATTATATAAAATAATACTCAGTCCGCGTCTATTTAAGCACGTGCAACAATGCACGGTGTTATTCGTGCCAACATGTGAATGTATATATTTCTATGTGATATTTGCAAGTACATTTACTTTTGCTTACAAAGAGCAGAAAATAATATTTAGGATGTTTAGTTGCTTTCTTTGTTTGAACTGCTTGTAGTTGCTCTCATTTTCTAGCGGTGCCCAGTCGATCTTGAAAAGAGTCTCCAGACCGAATATCACTATTGTAAAAACTCTGTAAGAATGCCTAAATATAAATGTTTATGTCTATACCGTATTAATATTATACTGGTACTGTATTCAAGACACATTGTGAATCATATTTTTGCCTACCTTTTAGATTTGCTTGGAAAAAGCTATCCATTAGACAGAAGATGAAGGATCATACTCAGATATTGTTACATTTCATGTTTTATGTAAATGAAAAATGAAACCGATCCCCACCTGTTTTGCATTTTTTAAAATACACTCATTTCGATCAAGTGTTACTGAGTACGCCTAATGAATATGGGCGTTGAATTACTTAGTTGTATGGATAGACCCAATGATTATAAGTAAAGGGCAAACACCTTCGTGAGTGTAAATGACAGGATAAATAACAGGACTTTGTTTGCTGTCGCACACAGGCTCTGATCTTACTCATTTTCAATTTGAAACGTTTGAGTCGACCATGATAATCATGGTGAAATTGCTTTATGGTTAATATAAGTATATTTTTGTCACTAGCAGATATTGTATCAGTACCTGTCTTCGCGGATAAAACTAGATAAGTAGGCCAATTGTACACACGAGACAAACAATAGGTCCGATATGACAACAAGTAGAAATGACAATCTATGTCTACCAATTCGCTCTGCAAAAACAAACAAACACAAACTTGTCGAAAAACAATGCATAATAAACATAAGTTTGAATGTCGATTTGGCATTTAAAAACTTTTATGTCCAGCTAAGCACTTCTGTACAACAGGCGTACATTTCTAAATAAAACACGTTGACCAATGGAAAGATCTTTAAAACGCATTTAAAACTGCACATATTGTCCAATGGTTCATTTGAAAAAAACCTAAGCTAGCCCCCCTCTAAGTTTAACTGAAAATTTTCAAGACAATTTCGTTGCCTTTGGCTACAGGACTATTTACATCGGTGGATAGAGACCTTAATAAAGCGACACAATCAGGCTAAAATCAGAAACAAATTGATGTTTTGATGATTTTAGCCTGATTGTGTCGCTTTAATTGCCTATTTAGTCAGTGGCCATAAAGGAGTGTGATCCAGATTACAAACAACAATGATAAAATAAAAACTAAGCCAATGTCGGAGACATGGACCAACATCCTTCATTAGCGGCAACATCTCGCGAATTTGCCATAGTACTTCAGCCATTGTAATTTGGTATCTTTCTTAATGACACGCTTTAGCCATTGTAATTTGGTATCTCTTTTAATGGCATTATTCAGCCATTGTAATTTTGCATCTATTTTGATGGCATTCTTTTCAATAATAATTGTTCCGCCAAGGAGCCAAATGCAGCAAATTGAAAACAATATTTGGCAGCATTGGTTGTTTATTTATTCATCGTACATCATTGCGTTTAACTGTTCGTCTTCACGTGGAATAATTTTAAGATATTAAAATTGACTTAAATATGTGGCATCAATGATTGATCCAGAGGCGTTGGCTTCAGGTAGGGGGTCCTGAACTCTCTCAGCAAATAAGCTTCGCTCTGAATTTTTTTAACAATTTCTCGGTGGTCCCCCCAACTACCTCTTTTATTTGCAAAGAAGGCTAAAAATAATATTGATTGACGGGAGACGCAAAGAAAATTCCCATCGGAAACCCATTTATCTGAATTGTGGGCATTTCCGTGCGGTCAAGGACTTTTCTCATAATCAGTGCTAAACAATGACATAATTGACAGCTTTGTGAAAGTTTTCACATGAACAGTGTAATAATTATGTAAAAGCCTATGTTACTTCAGTTGTGTAGCGCCATGTTGACATTTTAATACAGTGTAATTGGTTTTAGGACCACACTTTACATTTTTTTTTATTATCGATGGTTGAAAATAGCTATAAACATAGCTTTAAACACCAAAATAATTTAATTATAAATTCTAACACCAGTACATCAGACGTTATGATATTAGTGTTTTTATAGAGATTTGGCGGCCATCTTGTTTTTTATATCACCAGATAAAATTTTACACACCCTCTGGAAAATTGTATTACATCTTATAGGCCTGGGGCTGTTTCCAAAAAAATAGAAATTCGCTGCACCCCCCCCCCCCCCTGCGACATAGGTTTCTTGTTTTTTTCTTATTCCTGGACATCTAAGCTTTTAATTTAAGAACAGTACCCAAAAATTAAAGTGTCCAAAATATGTCATTTAAACCCTTTTAACACCAGAGCATCAAAAATAACTTGTGACAATTAATATGCGAAAATTGTCTCGCAAAAAAATGAGGATACAAAAATAGTTTAAAAAATCAACCAATATATCTACGACAGCCGTGTAGATGATGCAAAATCGAAACAAAAAAAAAACCAAACCGATAAACCAAACATTGGGTTATATAATGTATTCAATTTACAGTATTTTTATGCAGTACCGGAATGATTTTTATGATTTTTTTGTCTATTTTATTTTCTTCGCCATATCATATTTAGTAGTTTTATATTTAAATGAAAGATAAATAACAATTATAAGTATTTGTACCCAGATAGCGAATTAAAACAAAAATAAACATTTATAACACTTTTTTTCGTAGTAATATGACATATTATACTTGTGAGCCAACTGGCTTCTATTCAAAATCTGAATAGTCATCAGAATCCTGGATCACATTTGTTGCATCAACTTCTATCGCCTTATCACATAGAGATTTACATCCACAGACACTAATACAGTTCAGGCAATTACGACAGCATGTACATCTTTTATCTTTGCAACTTTTGCACTTACAGCTAAGACACTCCAAAACAAGTTTGAGGGCAGGTGTGTTATTCATCTAGTGTATGGAAATGCTGTTTACTTTCACCCTCCAACCATGTCCGTGTGGGGTCAAGTAAACTCGCCATATTGCAGCTTGATAGTTAGAACGCATAATAATTATGTTTATATGTAGCATCTTGACATGAGGGCAGACGTGATGGATCGATCCAAATGGATAATATCTCAATTAATTGACATTATGCTGTTGTTTATGCCAATATATGGCACATATAGCTTTTCTTGGCAGTTCGTTGTAAATGTTGAATGTTGTGCCAAGCTGCTGCATTGTTTTTTCAAAATGAAAAAAATATTGCAGGTTAGTTTGAATGCAATATGGTATTATCACTTATTGAATTTAAGAAGAGCTGTATAAATCGCCGTCTTGTTCTCAGAACCATGGATAAACACATTTCAAATGGTTGACCAATTACTTAGCAGATCTTCAACCCTGATCCATCGTTTCCTGGCCCGTATCTTTTAGGCTTTGCAATGTTATGTAGATATCCCACCTGATGTTTATTCTAGTAATATAATCAAGCTGTCGATCAAAGTAAAATTTGCAAATTTTTGATTTTTTCCAGGGACTTTGTCTTTTAAAACCTGTTGTATATTTAAGGAACATGTGTTGATTGACTTGTGAATATTACAAATTCGCCAAACTAGTAGAACTCTATTTGTGGGAAATCCCGTATATATCCACATGCATTGTTTTTTTTTTTTTTGAGATCTAATACAACCCCAGAAGCTTTCATCTAGCTTGATAATAATGGTTAACTTGAACAAAATAAAGATGCAGAACTATGACTGCTCTTCATGTACTTATGTTTCAAATGAAATTGCTGAGGGTGTATTGTAGTTATTCTCATGCATACATAATATTGCTAGAATCTGGGACGGAAATACATGTCTCATATGTTAATAATTTATATGATCCAAGGTGAAGAAAAAAATGGCACCACCATCATTGATACTTTAATGCAAGACTGTACTTGGGGAATACTCAAAATTCTTGTAATCCATGTGTGGCAATGCTTCGTCATTTTGTTTATCTACTTCTCGTCTTCAGTTAACGCCAAGAACAGTACAAAAATTATCAGGTAAATGTGTTTGGTGACAGTTTGCTCAAAACAAATCTTGTTTCACCAAATAAAAATATTATGTGTACTTAGTAAGTACTAATTATAAATGGATATAGCTTATTGATGTGTTTAAAAAAATAATGGCTGGGAACATTTTTAGAATCATAATCACTGAAATTATATACCTTAAACAATGTTAGATGATAGACACCAAATGAGGAAGTAAACACCCAAAAAATACATCCTTGCAAATTATTTATGTGGCTTTTGCTGGAGGGAGTGCATCTTCAGGTTTTATGACATATATCAGGCCTTTCAGACAATGTGCTTTATATTCCCTGTATTTTTTACCTTTGTGTAAATTACACCTTCCGTCTTTGTAATAAAGATAGCAGCTTCAAATTTAAATAAATAATCTTTTTTAAAATTATAACATACTGTTTGTATGATAAAAAATAAAAAATAATATTTAAAACTTTAATGCACATAACGGAACAAATTAAATTCAATATCCTTTCAATTAAATTACTTATATGGGGGGGCCTAACGCCTCGGAGGGACGAGATCGGAGGGAGGTGCGGTAATCACTATCAGTGCCCGAAGAAGTGTTCATGTTAGTGTTTATGGTATAATAGCTGAGAGTCCAATCCGAAGGCATCATCATACTTCAATATATTTCAGGGTTTTTGATAAAATTGTATTTCAGTTTTATATCTAAATTGTAATAGCTTTATTATTATTTGTTATTATTATTAGGTCCTTATTATTACAAAAAGTATATGTAAGATACTTCAATGTTTTTTACGTTTTATGTTGTCTTTTTCTTTCAAATAACTAACAGCAGTAACTGATATGTCTTAGGAAAGTTTTTTAGGTTTATATTAAGGTATATTATAAAGAAAAAAATATTCATTTACAGGGAAATGCGACGAATTTTTTTTTCATTTTGGCGGCCATTTTCGATTTTCTGGAAAACAGCCAAAATTAGAAGGCTTAGCGACAAAATTCCATTATTTGCCCCTAGAGAAACTGTGTACCAAATTTGATGCTTTTGTCCGCCCGATAAATATAATGCTAAAAAATGACGCTAAGGAACTAATAAATAACCATTCGGGTATGGTCACAAAACACTTAATATGACACATTTCGAGATTTTTTATTTTGTGGTAATGCAATCAATTTTACTAAGTAATCATATATGTTTAATACATATTCGTATAAAACTGTACCATTCACGGGAATTCAGCGAAATAAAACTTACAAAAAAATAAAATTAAAATTAAAAAAACAAACAAAAAAATTGATCAAGATGAATTTTTTACAGCTTTTACAAATGTTTTATTTTTATTTTATTTATGGTTGCGCATGTATACATTTGTTTAGCGTATTTTGGCTGAATGTTTAATGAAATAGTATAATTAAGATAAAAAATGATGACTGAGTAATATTATTTTTAATTTTATGACTTATTTTTAGGGTATGGTGATTAAAGTGTCCCAATTATGGTTTTTGGACACCGGAATTTTTGGTTACTGTTTCGAATATTAAAGTTGATATATTTTACTATAATAACGAACGAAGAAACTTATGTCGCAGGGGGGGGGGGGGGGTGCAGCGAAATCGTGTTTTTGCAGGATTTCGCAAATCAGCCCCAGGCCTATTACACCCACAAAGAATAATCTGTCATGAATAAATATAAATAAATCCATTTTTACACTTTGTGAAATTTCTCCTTGACATCAAAATTAACGAAAAATTGTAGGCTTGTATATTACAAATAATAATAAAAATATTATAACAGTGAGATATACTGTCAAAAGCGCGCTCAGGGCACAGACATGGACGCAAGATTGTCTTAATTAAATATGGCTGTTTGTGATTCCTGTTGCTGCATCTGTCATCCCCTGTGGAGACTGCTCTTTATGCGCCATTCCAGCCTCAGGCGGTTACTCATGATGCTGTTGACAGGCAGAGATGATTCGAGCCACACCCTTTCCAATATTCCATCATTTCCGCTGGAGCGACTTTCAGTGACAATAGTGGGCGGCACATCAATATCTTCATCTGCTACCATACCTCAATATCAACATCTTGATTCATCCATAATCTGAATAATTATGTTCTGCATACATAACATTATGATTCATCAACAGTCTAAATATGCTACATCGCCGTCAAACAGTATGCTTTAGCAATAAGCTGAATCTGCTAGACAAGCGGTATGATGCCAAAATAAATAGAATAATTATGCTATATATACATAACATTATGATTCATCAACAGTCTTACACGGTGGTGTAACATCACAATGGTGTAAAATTACAATGATGTAACATTACGACGGTGTAACATCACGATGGTGTACCATCACGATGGTGTAACATCACGATGGTGTAACATTACGATGGTGTAATATCACGATGGTGTAACATCAAAATGGTGTATTATTACGATGATGTAACATCACAATGGTGTAACATCACGATGGTGTAACATCACGATGGTGTAACATCACCATAGTGTAAAATCACAATGGTGTAACATTAAAATGGTGTAACATCACGATGGTGTAACATCACGATGGTGTAACATCACCATAGTGTAAAATCACAATGGTGTAACATTACGATGGTGAAACTTCACGATGGTGAAACATCACGAAGGTGTAACATTACGATGGTGTAACATTGCGATGATGTAACATCACAATGGTGTAACATCACGATGGTGTAATTTCACGATGGTGTGACATCATGATGATGTAACATCAAAATGTTGTGAAATATCACGATTGTGTAACATTACGATGGTGTAACATCACGATGGTGTAACATCACGATTGTGTAACATCACGATGGTGTAACATCACGATGGTGTAACATTACGATGGTGTAACATCACGATGGTGTGACATCACGATTGTGTTACATCACGATGGTGTAACATCACGATGGTGTAATATTACGATGGTGTAACATCACGATGGTGTAACATCACGATGGTGTAACATCACAATGGAGTAACATCACGATGGTGTAACATCACGATGGTGTGAAAGAACGTTACAAACTGAGTTAAGCATGTCATCTATTGATACAAACATAATGATGTAGAGATGATATTTAGTAGTACATGCTAGTGCATATGTTCTTAGGTGTATCTCAAATATGCAAACTATATCATAGCCATATAGAAAATCGAACTATCATTACATATACAAACTATTTCAAATCATCATGGGTTTTTATATTAGTTGTTCCAATATTTAATTTCAATAACTTACTAACATGCTATTTACATTTACCTAATCCAGCAAACATTCAACAAGTTATACCATAAAGACTAAGTCAAATATTTGATAAATGAACTAAATATAATTGTTTTTAAATACTCTCACGCGCATCTCGAACGCTAGTTTTCAGTTTGACTTATTGTTTATTGATACACTAGCTCTAATCATGGAGATAGTAATCACTCCATACTCCAATGCACTATGAACCACGAGCTGATCTTCATGCACTATCCATAATTCCTAGAAGCCTAATCGAAGATAAGAGAGGAAATGTGGCTTCTACGTAAGCACTGGGGGGGGGGGGATGATAACTGGCTGGCTGTCATGTCCGAGTCGTCATCTCACACATAAGTGCCAATCTCTGGTGCGCGTCCTCATCTCATGTCCCTGAGGATGCAGTCCTCAAGCCGCCATGTAACTAACACAATTAGGGTCACAGAGTCCACAATAAATTGATCTTCTCACAAACACACTAGCAGCCACCCAGTACAAAATCAGACGTTGGTCCAAAACTGGTTTAATGTTGGGCCACCGTCTGCGACGCTGGCCCAACATTAAACCAGCTTTGCGTCAACGTATCTTGTTGAATCACTCTTGGAAAAACATTCACACACGTTGATTCGCTTCACTATTTGTATTGTTGTATTATGATATCAAGAAAATAATCACAACTATGTCCCAATGAAGTTTTAGTTTTATGTTCAGATACACACACGCCGTGTCAAGAAGACGTAGCAAATGTGGAGCAAACTATACTGGGAGTGCACAAGTAATCATGGTAATACCAGAAGCACACTCAATGACAATACGACATAGAAAAAGGATTAAACTATACCAAATAGCGTGAGCAATACCAGAAACACAAGCCATGGCAGAGAAGGCGTAGTCAAACGTGAAAATAACTACGACTAGAAGGCGCGAGAAATGCCAGAAACACAAGCCATGACAAAGAAGGCGTAGTAAAACGTGGAATTACGACGACAAGAAATATCAGAAACACAGAAGACACGACAAAAAGACCAGAGAAAAAAGGGAGGAGTAAAACTATAGTAAGAAAGCACGACCCAGCTAACACGAGTCATTGATCCAGTGTTGGTTTATTGTTAGTCCACCGTCTACGACGCGGGCTCAATATTAAACCGACACAAGCTCAATGTCTCGCGTTAGCTGGGTAGCAATGCCAGAAGCACACAGGCAGATAGAGACTCTGACATAACAGATATGTGAGTATGTTATTGTGAGGATGATGCCAGCCCTGCCAGGAAGACTTACATCCTTACTCAGGGCGATCTACTGATGCAAGAGGCTGTAAGGGAAGCCTGCTTCCCATTAGCTAGTGTAACTGTACCCCTTGCCCCTCGCCCTCCGTCAATAGCCTGTAATTATCCTTATTATTGACGCATAATCCCAGGTTACGCCAAGTGCTGTATGCTGTTCTCCATCTACTTCATGGACGCTTCACCTGCATCAGGAAAACGACTCTACCACAGGCTAAAACATTAACCAAGATGGCGCATAATGTCCTTATCAATGAATCTATACTTTTAAAACGATAATTAGTCAGGGCCCATTTTCGAAATTTCTGACTTGGTAAGGCATTTTTTAGTAGAATTTGGCATGCAGTTGTTCTTACACAATTTGGGAACGCTGATTCCAAATCTGCCCCATGCCAAGCTATATTTTGTGTTTTTCCTACCCAAAATTCAAAAACAAAATGGCCGCCAAAATTATTGAAAATGTCACAACTTTACATCACCGCTTGGCTTGCAATGCACATAAAAACATCATTTCGGTGTATTAAAACCCACCTGAGCAACATACTTGAAGTCCCCTGAATTTCACCTTGTGCGTTTGCCGCAAGAGGACAAAAACCAAAATGGCCGCCACTGCAAGGCAATGTGCCATAACTTTGCTTCCAAATAACGTGAAGATGTGTTTTTTTGTGTCTACATATATGTTTCTCACACCCGGGAAACCAATTCAGAGCCGTGATAATATCTATTATCAATATTTCACAAAGTTATGGGAGAAAAACAAATGTTGCGCCAGGAAAACGACACATCGTAGTCCAGTGTAATAATAATAATTTATTTAATAAAGTCATTATTTCCTATTTAGAAGCCAAGGGAAACAAACGTAATATCTGGCATGTTGTAAAAATGTTTAGACTATTGACAAAAAATATTTTATGATTGTTGATCACTGTCCGGCACTAGATAACCTGTCGCTCACCATATATACGTTCTAGGCCTATTAATATGTGGCCTATGTGATATCCACCTGCATCGTGTTTTTACAGTACCGTAAGGAAGAAAGCAAAAATTTAAATGTGCGTTGGCCACGGGTGGCACCCTCCTGCTCAAGCCCCGTACTAGGGTTAAGCAAAACATGAAGTTAATCGATCAAGGTGGTCTGCATAACCATGGCAATAATGAGACACATACATGTTCCGTTCCTAATGAGACAAGAAGTCGTTTAAATTTAACAATTTTCGATTCTAGTAACTAGGTATATTGTGCTCGTTAAAACGTGGACATCACATAAAAATTATGTTTCTCAATCGTATTGACAATTTACATAATCATGATAATAGTATCATCTTAATTTTTATATTTTTAATCAGAATAGATACCGTACAAACGCCTGGTAATGCGCTGATAACAGTTTTCAGACATAATTGAATGAATAAAGTCCCAACCATCGGCTCAGAGCTCCACACAAAACCGTAATGTAGGCTATACATATTTCTAACCCCCTAACTTGAATGAGATAGATGATATCACCATCAATAACTATGATAACATACAGTTACACGATATAGGAAATCTGTAATTTGGTGCGGAAATTGACTTATATATGTTTTGGACATATAAGATTGATGGTTGAGGACACGATAGGGTAATGTTGAAAATACTGACGATGAATTTATTTTATAAATATAGTATGAACATACACCATCTTCAGAAGATGTCAGTAACTAACCTAGTCTTGGCAACTAAATGCTATAGAGTGTCAGGAGCAAGTCACCAAAGATTATTGGGTACACTATTGCAACAAGATATGATGCAGAATAGGTGATAAGGGGGGAAATAATACCGTTCGTAGCACGATCAGGATGTTTTTATGAAGATTAACATACAATACAAAAACTTTCTAGATGTGGTCGTGATATGGTAGAATGTATGAGGAATCAGTAGGTTCTGATCATGCATGCTTCTAATCAGATATAAGCTCTCACTCTCACATAATATAGAATAACTCAACAGGTTCAGCTGTGTCTTGGAATGTTATGGGAGAGACCATCCTATTTTGCAGGAAGAGGTATTAATGTTAAAGACAATATCTTACCATATATAAAGTGATGAAATCATATGATGGACGTCAAAATATTTAGGTCCTCAATAACTATAGTTCTACTTCAGACATAGTAGATTAATTATCATTATTTATTACTTATCTATTATATTCTTTTGTAATAAACATTGATCATCTAATAATCTATGCAAGACACATGTATCCTACATCAAAAACATTTCCATGCACACTGCGATGTTATCTCAGATGAATATATAAACGATAAAGTACAGAATCAGGGAGGAGGGCAATACAGTTTCAGTTCAATGTTCATATTCACCACTTTTGGTAAAGACCAATGCTATTCAACTATTCAATGAACACCGGTATTTAAGTTTGAGAAATACTGAGGTACATGATGGGACGTTAAATATCATTACGGCTATCAAACTGTCAGATACGGACAATGTGGTAATCGTAGCAGCTGATGTAAACTTGCTCCTTCTGCTTTCGAAACGTTCTCATCTTAGCAATGCTTAGCTGTGTAAACCTAAAACTGGTGATATTTATCGTACCATTCAACCGTTACAAAGTCTTCCACAACACCAGCACATCAATTCTAAAAGAAACACATTTAAATCAATTCATAAACATCCAGAACTAGAACTTAAGCCAATTAGAGTATTTCAATGTATGCTCTTCGTCAATAACCCCTGCCACAAAAAGTGGATATTGTCTCCGTTGTATTTTATGCCTGTTTAGCAATAAATGCAGATCTGGCCAGATAACAATATTATAAACATCTATAAGATTGTGGTTGTAGCTCCATTGATGGACAACTGCAACTAGTTTTCGTGTAAAAGCTTCCTGCTCAACCTGAAGAACTATCACATTTAGTGTGATTAAGTGTGAATTAGGACCACGAGAAAGTATCCAATGACGTCTTATCAAGGAGTCTCTATATCACTTCCGAAGCTGCACAAATATAAGATCAATATATTGATGAGGGTGACTATTCTAGCATTATCATTATGCAAGATGATGGCATTCAGGCAAATCTGAGATATACACAGCCAGCCTTTGTAGCTACAGTGATGAAAGTAACACATGCTATTTTTGTGCAATTTCCTCATAGTTAATGTGTTGTTTTTAAATAAGCATATTTTTTGCATTCCCCGTAACTACATGTAACATGGAAGTTGAGTTTTTTATGCTGTGTAATTTTTTTGTATCAGAAAACTATATTTAAGCGCCAAAAATAACTTTCTACGACAATTAGAAGGTGAAAGTATAGGTGAAAGTGTAGGTTTTTTATAGTCTCATATCAAGTCTGAAGACCTATCATCGGACTTTACATTTTACCCCCTGGTCACTGGACCTGTTCATTCGTGTGCCATTTCAACTCCCCGGGGAGCATACAGTCCTTCAGCCGTTTCGGCGCATTGAACTTATCGTACACATTGCCATCTCTGTCCTGCCAGGTACTCATTTTTACCTGAGTCAAGTGAAGCGTTTAAGGGTGAAGTGTCTTGCCCAAGGACACAACATCTTAAAAATGTCCCACGATTGAGAGGGGAGAAACATGATATTTCTCTGAAAATCCTGCACCAAGCGGGATTCGAAACAGGCAGCGATATCGGCAGAGCACTACGCTTTAACAATTGCGCCATGTCCCTGTGGTTATATTACTTGCTGTATAATTGGCGGCCATCTTGAATTTTTCCCTGAAACTACATGTAATATAAAAGTTAGAGGTTATTACTGTACTGTACTAGATTTACTTGTATTAAAAACCTATATTTAGCCACCAAAAACAACTTTCTATGACTTTTAGAAAAACGTTATGGTACTTTCTGTATTATTGGCGGCCATCTTTTGCGTGATAGTTGACCAGGTCTTAGAACATGAAACTCCTTAAAACAAAAATATTATTTTGAACACGAAAGTCAAGTTTGTGTGTCCGCTGTGCACCCAGACATGATGTATAATCACGATAATTGAGACTTTTATCTGCTATTTTGGCGGACATTTTGTTTTGCAATTTTGAAAGGGAAAAACTAAAAATAGAGCATGGCATGGGGCAGATTTGGAATCAGCATATCCGAATTGTGTGAAAACAACTGCATGACAAATTCTACTAAGAAATGCCTTACAAACTTTAAGAATGCCTCTTTTTGAAAAATGGGCTCTGACTAAAATCATATATCATGTTTAAATTACATTAGTTTCTTATAAGTCATATCGATCTCGTTTTGGATACTTTTCCATGATTTTAGAATTTAAGCTCAGTTCATCAACAGAAGAATATTTCAAACATTTTTTTTTACATGTACTTCGGTTACCTGTAGTGACGGTATATGTCTATTCGTGCATATATGTCATTATGTATGCGAATTTCACAACACAGCTATATTTAGCCAATATTTGCAAGTTTTCTCGCTTTATGATGTCATAATATTCATAGAATTATAGCACTCAAAGGCTATCGAATTATAAACGCTGATTTTTGCATTGATCGTACATAAACTATTTATTTTAATTCACAAAATTCCTCAATTCAACACTCTTTTATCCACTAATTTTATGTAATAAATTTGCTATTTGAACGCACCATTTTAAATTAGAGCTTAAGCAATATTTATATATGAAATATTTGGTGCGGACAAGGGTCTAAAATTCAGCAGGGTAAAATTATTGCTAGTATGCCTATTTTGTTTATTGTCGTACATACATGTTTACGCTGTTTATACGCAAAATCAAGTGTAAATTAATTATAATTTTTTGCTAGGCTTCATATACACAAATATATACAGTAATATATAAAAATATGCAATTTTGAGTAAAATTGTGTAAATTGGCATGTCAAATACAGGTGACTAGCACCCTTACTATGTTTAACATCCAGGATAAAATTTCAAGTTAAAGTGTAGAAGATTATTTTTATATACATAATATATAAAATATATGTTTCCCCAGAGATAACATAGCTACACATTATTATAGAAGTAGCAAAAAAACTCTTATTATTGCATACATTTGGATATCTGTTAGAACACGATATTAAAAACTTTCTGTATTGTTTACTCATGTGGTCACTAGCGTCTAAAATAAAACATTGTGCCACTGATGCACGTAGGTTGCTAATATTTTAATTGTGAAATTGATATGTTGTAAAACTAAGCATACGATGTGAAATAATCTGCAAATGGAATAAAGCAAAGGCAAATCTCTCACATCATTTGAATAAAATTAACAGCCTCTACAACACTGCCGTGCAAAGCTAAAACGTAGTATCTGCTTTCTCTACAAGTACGCAGATCCTGCATTTTAGCTTTGCAGAGCAGAACCCTTCAATACTTTGCCGAAAACAAAATCCAGCGAGCACAAGGCGTTGGCCCAATGTTGGGCTGATGTTGGCCCATTGTCTACGACGCTGGCCCAACATCAGTCCAACATTGGTACAATGCCTCGTGCTTGCTGGATTTTGTTTTCGTCTAAGTATTGATCAAAATTTGAGAGCGCCTTGAACCTGTGTGATGCCATGACATAATGCTTCTCAAATATTAGTCTGTGTGATGCCATGACATAACGCTTCTGACACATTACTCTCTTCTCCGGTTATCAGGTTATGCCATAACTTCAAACAGATTCTCACTCATCCTCCTAATTTAGGGAGATCATACACACTGATTCCTAATGACACTAACAATGACTTTGTTATGTCGCCGTCACACGTGTTAAGTGCTAGAAACAGAATAACACTACGCGTATAAGATCGTGAGAGTCTGAGTTTGATTAATTTACGTTATGACTCTCACTAAAAATGTCAGAGTTGTTGTATGGTACAAGTGTGAAATATGTCATATATAATTAGGACTACCGATATTTTTGTTTGAGTAGAGTTTGTAGTAGATATAATATTTTATGTGTTGCGTTGATCAAGGTGATATATATTATTATGTTAATCCTTAGCGATTTTGTCATGATATGAATAAAGGATCAGAATGAACTAGACTCGCGTAAGTTTAAGATTAATAATTATGAAAAATATATTTACACCTATCATTGCTTGCAAAAACACATCTGCATACATAAGATGTGGATCCCAGCAAACAGAAAACATTTGTATATCATTTATACAACGTCGGCCCAACGTCTTCGACGCTGGTCCAACATTGTATGAATGTTGTACAAATGTTTTGTGTTTGCTGGGATGCGCCTAGAGCACTCTGTGAACTAAAGGGTGTACATCTCCTGTTACAAGGTGGCCACACCCCGTCCTAACGCATGGCGCAATCCATTTGCCACTTCCCACTTCCCGGTGTTTCCCGGAAACTGCCAGGAAATGCTTGGAGAACTTCACGAGGATCTATAGTGCTCTTACCATGGATTACTAGTATACTATGTCATCACGTCATCAATGAGTAGCCCACAGGGACCAGCTGTTCTTTTTGATAATTTGGAGAATTGAATAATAATTCGCAACAATCTCGAATTTAAATATCGGACCTTTACTTCTATTGTTCTAATGCATTTTTTTATCAAATATTGAACAATAATGATTGGCGTGAAGATTAGCGAAAATCACCAAAAAGATATATGGTTTGTTGTGGTCAGAAAACAATGCTATACATGTATTATAATAATATATATATTTATATTGGCATCTGTTTATTCGACAACATCAAAATTATTGTAGCTAGTGTACTTTTTCGGAGCGACAATATTATTGTGTTTGTGTTTTAGTGCAGCAGCAGAAAGACTGAAATTTGAAGGTACCTAAACTGTGGGTCACATAATGTTGGAATGTCAGTTAATATGATTTTTATTTAAAATAAAAGGTACGAGCGCCATGCTAAACATTTGGTGACTATTTCTAGTGGCCTTTTAGCTAGTACTGTTAGTACGGTCATTGTGCTAAATATAGGACTAGTATACCATACACATGTTACTCTTCTTGAAGTGGAATCATTTCTTAGATAACAAATTACCAGTTGTTTTGCTCCGTTTTGACCTGACACAGTCATGCAGTGCATTCAGTGACTTGCAGCTCCTACATAATCAATGATAATGCTAAGAGAGGTGCGATCTGATATCTGAAAAGGGGGGGGGGTAGAGATTATGATGAAGACTCTTTCATGTCCAACAGTTTTTTTAGAAGAATTACCATGGCTGTATTTCTCCCTCAATCTTTTTCCTCAGCGGTAGGAATGTCGATTTAAAGTAATTGTCCCTGTCTGCTCCAACATGTAGCAGTATTTTTCTGCAGAATCTATCAACAAAGTATTGTTATGCACAACAATTTTTTTTCAATAACTGAGCCGCAAACGTTGTTTTTCTTAGAAAAAATCTACCCCGACCAAAGGTACCAAATTGGGCGTCCCTAATAATATAGTATTAGGCGCGTATGCGTGAAGCCCGGACAAATCCCAGCTCCTCATCCGCCCCTGTCAGACACGAGGGGAAATTATCCCCCATCAGTTACAAAGTCAGAGACAATGAAACACTGGAAGGGTATGTTGACAAGTCACCCTCTGAAACCCGCTTCTATTCTATAAACATCCCATCACTGCTAGTGATCAGGCCTACTTATCATGCTCATGACAATAGCTTAATCCTTACAGCGAGGGGATCGACTTTGGACGTCAATCTGACGTCTGTAAATATGACGTCTAAAGTCGATCTCCGCACTGTGAGAGCAAACATATTTATAAAGGTCGTAGACCCATAACATAAATATGTATTCAAATGAAGCGGCGAAGGCTAACATTGTAAGAGTTAATAAGCCTAAGACGAATGTTTGCATAATCAGATAATGAGTATGATTATTTGCCATGTTCACTGACTGGGAACTCTCATTCATATCTAATCATAATTATGTAAAATACCATTATAATCATATTATTATTTGAGTCATCCATAGCTCTAAATGTTAATGTCAGCAGTGATCAAAGAAGTTCCTGATTATACCGCTCATGACTTTGGTCACCTTTGTTTGTGGGGTGGTGGTGGGGGGGGGGGGGGGTTAGGCGGCGCTGACCACTGGGTGAATAGAGAATGTTACGTTGTTTAGAGGAGGGTGCAATACAGTGACCACTAATCACTACAAAGCCCCTCCACCCTCAGCCATGACGTAAATCTCTGTTATGTCCCGGGGTTTCCCTCGCGGGTAACTCTTTATGACGTCACTACGTTATATATTTCACCCATTTCATAATCATGCAGGAAAATAGGCTCTCGCACACATAATTATCTGATCCTGGATTACACCACACTGCTGCAACAGAATGTTATAATAAAAAGGACAATACATTTATTATGTTTATGATTACAATGTTATAACATCGTTATAATGTGAATGTTATTAAATTATGTGGTATATAGAGCCTACTCTATGTTTTTGTTATGAATTGTAAGTTTTCATTTTTCATCTCTGTTTATATATACACTGTGAGGAGACGTTATTGTAAACTGCCAGGGGCAGTTCCCAACAAACACGAGGCGTTGGCCCAAAGTTGGGCTGATGTTGGCCAGCGTCGTAGAAGGTGTAAAATAAGATGGTCGACTTGCGAATTCCACCATACAAATGTGTGTAATATATACCTTATGCAGTGGTGCCACTTATTGCCCGGAGTTGGAACTACGATTCGTTAAATCATAATATAAAATAAGTGAGGATTATAACCCTTTAACCGCCAGTGCCGCATATGCTCGGGTTTCATTTTTTATTAGCACATTAAGTACCACCTTTTAAACATGTTAAAGATGAAATGTGACATCAATCAGCAATATTTGAAAACAGTTGACCTCCATATTGTCAAATCTTAATAATTTTCACTCACTTGAAGTTGAGGATCGCGTCAGCGAGACACAACTTCAAGTGAGTGAAAATTTAGATTGAATAATTCGGCGGTTAAAGGGTTAACCGCCAAATATACAATAATATTTTTCCAGGTTTGATAGTTTTGGCTATGTCTTAGAATTTTTTATTTTTGGAGAGAAATTAACCACTATATACCGTCATCTTATGTTAAATACAAATTTTAGAGATTCAACTTTATCTTTATTTCAAAAGCAAAAGAGCTGTGCGTACAACGTACATTAAATATCTGAGTACAGAACGGAGGGGGTACCCAACAAACACCAGGCGTCCAGCCAATGCTGGCTTTATATTGGGTCAGCGTCGTAGACGTTGATCCAACATTGACTCAGTATTGGGTAACGTCTCGTTATTGTTCGGTAGTAGTGACAGCATATCGTCAGACATATCATCTAACCCCAGCAAACACGGGACGCTGGCCCAATGTAGGGCGAGCGTCGCAGATGGTGGCACAGTAGTGCACAGCATTGAGTTAACGTGTTAGCTGCATGTGACCTGCTGTCTGTAAGTTTACGGACGTCTTAACCACTGGAGTGCAAAAGTGAAGATAACGATTATGAATTTATATTAACTGAACAACAAATTCCTGGAAACAAAATACAATTTAACCTCCGTCAGTAATTATTTTTCAGATTTTTATGAGGTAAAATATATATGTTTTTCATAGCATCAATGTCATAATAATTTTTACTCATCGTAATCTGGTAACATCATTCTGGATAGAGTAACAAAGTATAAGTTTCAACCCCAACACCCGGGAGCAGCACTGATAGTGATTTCATCTTTTGAGGAGAGTCGACTATGTTATTGTACACTATCACGTCAAGTTTCATCTTCACGCCGCCATGTGATTTGCGGCACGCAATCTAGCTCTGCGTGTATTAAGACTGGACTGGTGCAGATGGTAAAGTTTAGGCTAAGCTTATATTGCCCATAGTAGCTAAAGTCTGTGTATGTGCTACTCATCTATATGCCACATATAGTGCTATTTTTTGCACTTATATGAGGGGAATGACCGGATGAATGAAATGTTCTCGTGTGATCAGCTTATGATTTCCTTAAAAAATGACTTCAGATCTGAGCTAACTAGCTACTTCCCAGTAAACACAAAACGTTTGTATAACATTTATACAATGCTCGACCAACGTCGTAGACGTTGGGCCGACGTTGCATAGATGTTATACAAATATTTTGTGTTCGCTAGGTGGTAACTACCTTTGACATACAAAACAAAAGACAAGTTCATCAAATATTATTGTTATTTGTTTGATGGTAGCAATCTAATATCCATCTCATTTAATTACTTCATTGTGTCATCCTGTGAACATTTCTGTGAACTGTGAATTTCTGTGAACATATTCCCCAAGAGCTATCGCATTTTATGTTTTTGTATAGCTCTATTTGTATTCTTGTGTGAATGAGAACAGCTAATGGGGTATCATTATGCAGTTGTTATCCTTTTGTGATATAAATAATTTAACTAAAATAATAACATGAATGTAGAGGTTGGCTCTGGAAGCAAAATTTATTCACATCATTTTAGAAACATGGCTGCTAATATTTTAAAGAAGAATCATTGATGAGCCAGCCTACAGAGTACATTATTAAAGATCTCAGGTTCAACAAAATTACTTAAAAAGTTTTTTTAGCAAATTATAAATCCCTAGGGCATGTATTTTACAGAAAAAAAAAGTTTACCTAACATTTACTAGCCTGCCCAGTCACTGCACAATTTTGACCCAGCCCTATGTTAGTGCTGGGCCAGCACCGCATCAATGCTGGGCCATCGCCAACACCGCTGATGCGGCATAGATAGAGTGCTGGCTGTAACAGTGCGTTTTAATTCAGTAAACGCTGGCCCGTTATTAGGACAACCAAGAACTATATAAAGTTCTTGGGACAACATTGCCTCAAAATTGTTTAGAATGAACTGAAGCCAATGCGAGATCAATTAGTCTAGTCTTACGTCACGATATCACTAATAACATGGGTGATTACACAGGAACACGAGACAATCGACCAATGCATTAATGTCGGGCCAGCGTCGTAGTCGGTGGGCTGACATCACCCCAACATACCCCAGTTCATAGCTATCAGTGCACATGCTCACAAGTTGAAGAAGGTCAATACACCAATTCAAAAATCACATTTCTGTAATGGCTTCAAAGAGCAGATCAACCCGAAAATAATAACAGTCCACAGGTTCTGTATGGTGAATTTTTTTTCCGAGCGTTCTCGCTCATAATGCTGCCTTAATTATTATTATTTTTAATATATTAATTCCAATCATCATAATCAAATGTCATCATGACATGACCCAAAATTAGCATTTGGATGTTGTTGTTCTGTTGGCATGACAACGTCCACCCACTGATCACACATAACTTGCCTGCCACGTGACTGTCAAGGTGGATGCTGACTCGTCAAACAAGAACTTGAAACGTTTATCCAATGTCTATTTAATGATGGACCAGCGTCGCAGACGGTGGTCAACATTAAACCAACATTGCTTGAACGATTCGTGTTCGCTAGGTGAATACGACGCAATTTGTTAAATTAAAAGTAAAAATGAATACATTTCCTTCAAGCAAATACAGGTTAATCATTATCATGTTTATTTTATATTATGTATTTCGATGATTGATTTTTAATGACTTTACTCAATTTCACTTCATTCAAGAGATTCAAGACATTGCAATATGTGTTTTATTCGGTATTGCAGTGTAGGAAATTTGTAGAAATCCAGCATAGGCTATACGGACAGGCTTTGGCTCCTGTATCATTTATGGTGTGTGAGAGAGTCAACTCTTTCTCCACATGTTTATTTTATCTGCTGTTACAACGCAATTATCACGTTACATTAATCTGTTAATATTATAACATAATATTTAGGCACAAAAACGTCAGATGAGAATAATTCACGAAGTAGATCTACATGTCATTTGGGTGTCACCAGGAACGCAAACATCTCTTTCCTATCAACAATCCTTTCATTATGCATCGTTTTATTGTCTGTTCTCAAAGAACACATTGCTACATGTATGTTTACCAATCGCTGATTGTCAAAACTTTACGTTATTTAAGACTACTTTTGATAGATATAATTATGACATGTATTTGCAGCAATATGTTTTCTGATGATTTGGAGGGCAGTAATGATCATGTTATGGCCATGCTGAAGGATGACAATCACCACTTTCACGACACCTTCAACCAATGTTCATTCAAGGCATTTGGGCCAGCGTCGCAGTCGATGGATCAGTATTAAGCTAACATTGGCTCATTTCTCGTGTTTGCTGGGATCCTTAATACAGAGTGAGCAGTTCACATGCACACTGTATTATATAAAAGAAAACGTATGGTTTTATTTTTATAATTTCCTTAACGAAATATATTATCTCGTGTTTTCTAGAGATGACAACAGCTGCTTGACACTGCATTCAATTAGTGTGAATATGGAGAGACCCAGTTTTCCAAACCACATCTATCATGATCTATATCATGTTATATGAAAATTTCAAGATTTCTTGCATTTATTATTTTTGCGAAATAACAAACAAATATTATATCACATTGCGAATAACTATTAAGTGTCATATATACCCTATGATCATGATGATAACTACTTACATTATATGATAGTGTTGTGTCACTCAGTGTTGATTTTCTTCATCTCCTTTATACTTGTACTTCTTGACCTGGTCCTCCTGGTCTTTTGATCAGTCATGTCAAGCCTTTATCTCTGTCTAATAGGTTAGAGACACGATACTGTCGTGAATGACAGAAAAGCCGAAAGTCATCGCAAACATTTCGGAGCGAAAACATTTCGGACGATTAAGCAGTTTATGGTATTTGTATTAATTTCAAATCATGCCACAAATATAAGTTAGAAAACAGCTTGTCACCATTATATGCTTACACCTATAATAAGTGAATTCGCATTATATCAAGATGTTTTCCTGGCTGTGATTATTTGTGTAATTATTGCGAAATCTCTCAGTTCTTCTGATCTAGGACTATTCCTGTACATAGAGTATTTTCTCATTCATTTCCAATGTCTAATTAAATAAGATAAAATCGTATTTATTGTATTTGCTTCGATGTTTATCTAAATGTCTTGACACGTCTGTGTACATCACATATTTACACTATATGTATTATTTATTTATTTAGCACGTCTGCATATATAACAGTACACTATATGACATATTCTCCCAGCTATAATGACACATGGGAATGGAGTTAATTACTGAAACGATATACATAGATTGATTTCATGAGTAAAAATCGATTATAATGATTGTCATCCCAGTAAACACGATACACTGACGCAATGTTGGTTCAATGTTTAGCCAGCGTCGCAGACAGTGGCCCAGCATTGAACCAGCACTGGGTCAATGTATCGTGATGACTGGGATGCTCTATGTATTTTATATTAATACATTTCCCCGTGCTCGACTGTGGTCACATGTGGCTTCATTCTCGAATAATAAATCAGGTATTAATATTTGTTTGAAGTAGTTTCCTTCCAGCGGCTGGCCATTCAAAGCTGGTATTAATTTGAAAATTATGTCACAAATTATACGTGTCAATAACAAAGGTGTTGATTTTGTTTGTGCCGTCATTCATGTACGGGAGCGTGCCATAACGGCTAGCTTGGTAATATTACGTCTTATCTGGTTGGCTGGGATAACATGTAACCGAAGTGCACTTTGGTCTACCGCCGGAAACCCACCAAACACCCTTCAGTTAGTATCGGATGTCAAGTTTATTTATATAATATCTTGTTACAAATCCAGAATATCAATAGTAATAAAAAAGAAGCATTATCAAATGAATAAAGCATAAACACTTATAAACATTTTAGTTGAACATATACTCATATCTAATATATATATATAAAAGTGCATTTTTTTCAGAGTTTGGAGCTTAAGCCTTTAAACCTTAACGATGCACGAAAGTATCTTTTTGCATTTCTGAAAAATGACGTAATTTTCTACACATAGGGGTTATAGAACGAAACTTTCATGGAACTGTTTTAATAATAATAATGTTTTTTTCCACCCACCTAGAGTTATATTAATCCACTACAAGTCGAGAATTGCGACAGCAATTTGCGGTTTGTTGTGGATGAAGATGACAATGGTAAAGGGTTACTAAGCATTTAACAAAGGAACTGTGCTGTGTCGTTCAATATGCATAAGTAACATTATTTTAACCTTAAATCAATAGCGCTACTGATAATTGGATCTGATGATTTGGTTTTCTTCTCGCCCATACAAAGCACAGATGAAATAACTATTATTTAACAGTGAAATTAAAAACAAAAAACTCACCGGAAAGCTGAAAAACCAAGTAAAACACGTATGCATTGACATTGCTGAAATAATGGTAATGCCTAATTAATATAGCATTACATAATTATTTTCAATGCAATAATATATTCAAATGTAAAAATGTAAAGTAATGTAGCATATCAAATATACTAGCACATACGTACTGTACAAAAAACTATGTGCTGTATAGGACATTTTTATAAAATGCTTATTTAGTTTAAAACATATTTTATTGACCGATTTTATTGATAAAATGCTTATTCACACACAGATACATTAAATGTTATAATCATGTATAGTTCAAGAAAAGTATAAAACATTTTCTTAAAACCATTGGCTGCCGTGAAAACAAAATAGTTATTAAAACAGCTGACACGCATTATCTGTTTGCTAAATCGGATATGTATTATTTCAAATACGAGGCATTGTCTCCATATACTTATATATGTTGAACAACTGTTGATTCAGCATCACAATCAATAGCCAAACGTGATTGTTTTTATTGATGACGTGAGTAAACGTGATTTTACGTGTAATAATTGAACGTATTTGAAAAATATTTCAAAGATTTGATTGTGAAATATTCAAACTGTCGCACTAACCGAAGCAGATATACTGAATTTGGTTAATAACATGATAAGTTAGATATAATACAAAACGCGTATGTCCAAAATATATTTTAATAAATAGCAAATCAGATGTACAAATCGATGTGTACTCTCATCACGATAAAGCAGAGGCATTGGTATATTTAAAATGAGATGTTAAAGAAGACACCAGTAATCACTCTGATGCTACCTGACCTCTGGGAGCCAGAGGGTTAATTCGCCATATCGTTATTGTTATTAGAGGGTACGGTGACGCCATCTTGGTGGCATTGACTGCAACAGAAGCCTGGTGACTTGTGGCACCACAGGGGGGTCTGAGAGTACGTGCCCCCAGGTGGGCCACCCCCCCCCCCCCCACCTCGATCCCTCACCTGGTGGACCCGCCGGGATGACAGCCAGGGCCCCGAGGCAACAGCTGGCACGCTCCATGGGTCAACGCTGGTTCAATTCTGGCCCAGCGCCAGCGGCTCTGAGCCAGAATTGGACCAGCGTTGATGAATCCGTTGGAAGGAGAGCCTGATTGGGTGGTGAAGATGAGAGGCGGTCAAGGCTGGCGTGACCTCTCGGCTCACTACCCACCTCCAAATTACCTCTCTCCTCCTGTATGGATCCCTGGATCCGTGCCCGCTCCGTGCACTAGTCCCCCTGCACCAACACGGGTAATTATCACAGCCCCGCTCACAACTATCATCACAACGCCCGAATCCTATCTCTCTTCTGCCCAATTTCACCTTGTCTGTCTGGATGAATGGAAACCAATGCCGCTCCCGCACTTTTAACGTGTATGCCGTTTTTGTATCATGTTTAGGCATTATTATGTGAAGTCTTTGTTCTTAAGGCAACAGTATCACTTGTTGGAAGGTCGGTTTAAAATGCGAATACCCTTGTGACTAATATTTGGCTAATATGTGAACAATATCTATATTTTATAATTATAGAAGAGTTTTGTGAACAAAATTTATACTCTTCATCTCCTCTTGATCTTTCTCCTGTTTCCCATCTTCTCACTTCTCCTTTTCGTCCACATCGTCTAGCTCCTCTTTATTATCTTTTTTCTCCTTTTCGCATCCTCTTCTATCTATTTCTCGTCTACGTCCTCATATATATTGCTGTCCTTTTTATCCATACTTGTCCTGCTCCTTCTACAACTCCTCTTCACCCTTCCCCTTGATTTGTTTTCCTCTTTCATATTTTCTCCTTTTTGTCTCCCCACTGCCTTTATATTCGTTCTTTTCGTTTCCTTTTCCTCCTCATTCTTCTTCCCATGCTGTTCATCAGATTCCTCCTTCCCCTCTGCCCCTTTCGCATTCTCTTGTATCTTTCTCGTTTTCAATCTTCTTCATATTCTCCTCCTCTTCCTCCTCTTCCTCCTCCTCTTCCTCCCCTCCTCTTCGTCCTCCTCCTCATTCTCTTCATTCTTCTTTCTTCTTCTGTTATGTCTCGCGGAATTTTGGGAGTCTATTTTTTTAATAGGACTGTATTCCCACTATTGTAAGCTTCATAAAGTTTATTCGACATTTCTAAATCACCTGTATAAACTAATGATTTATATTTAAATAAATTATTTCTGCTCATTAAACTCCTGTTTTTTCAAATTATTTATTGTCCGATTCTATTTTTGAACTTTTATCAGGTTTATGGTTAAACTCACACAGCAGGATATATTTCATCATGATAATAATGTAATATTGCTTGTAAATTATTAGTCCACATTCTTACCAAGGATTATCAACAAATAAAGCTGGTGCAAGAACTTTATATAAAGTACTTGGCTGGTGTAATATAATTGGATCGCTTTGTTAGTTTTCTCTTAATGTGTAGACTTTATATCTAGTTTCATTTATGTGCCAGCTCTTTGCAGATGGCTGGTATGTTTTCGAAAATATACTTCTGTGTTTGCAGAAGGCCGGTGTCCTGATCTGGCATATGTGTTTGAGGGAAGAGGGGGGGGGGGGGGCGGCTGTGGCACAAACTGACCCTTGTCCAAACCACAAGAAGACTTATCCCGATAAACGTAAATTGTTGTAGGATTGGCAAAATGATGTACCGGAGTCGCACACGCCGGCCCGTCATTGAACCAGTGCCGGGCAGATGGGATTGAATGGCGGTCATAATAACCAGGACAAGAAGCCCGATGCCTGTGGACCGGAAAATAGAGACAGGAAGCGTATTCCCTGCAACATCCGGTCCGCCACTGACCGGAAGTGAACGGAGAAGAAGCTATCGTTGCCTGCACCGGGATCTTCCCTAATTGCTAAGAAACCCCGACCAGTGAAGGAAATGAGGATTCTCGTATCCCTATCGGGATGGTATGTTTGAGGACAAGACTAACATTGTCAGTCTGACTAAAAAGTAACTTTGTGACATTCTGACATTCTCGACATGAAACAAATACGGAAACAATCACCCCGCTTTGCATGTAGCATCTCGACAAACACAGGACGTGTAGCCAATGCTGGTTTAATGTTGGTGCCAACATTAAACCAACATTTGTTGAATGTCTGGTGTACTTTTGGTGGTGAACACGTGGGCTATGGTTAGCATAATGCTCATTGGTTTTCTATACAAGGTCGGTAACTCACTGAAATCTTGGAATCAGCAATCTCAACATCCTAGGCCTATTGTTCACGCCCACACGCACAACATAGGGGCTATTCAGCTCCACTATTCTATCGTGTAAACCCAAAAGGCAGTAACTTCTCAGTATAATAGTAAGCTGAATACTGCAGTGTAATATTCACGACATGTCTCATTTTGTTGGAAATAGTGCTTCTGGAAGAATCGAGCTCGTAAAATGATTATTAATGCATGTACATTTTGAGATTTCCGTTTGAAAATTCATCAATAATTTGCTACAAGAACTAGATATGCCATGGTAGCATTTGTTTGGTAGAAAACAAAAGTCTACATAGTCCATTTCTCATTTTAAAATGACGAGGACTTGAAAATTTCCTTCCCTCAGTAGAAGTATAGACATGGCAGTGATTGTCATAGACACATCCCAATTTCTCGTGATCAACACCAGGCCCCGAAAGAGAGAAAGAGAGAGAGAGAACACGGTGATCTCTGTCACTGTTTCGTGGCTACCCACCACACACTACTCCATTAAGGAGGACAGAAATTTAAGTCAAACATTTAAAGACTTAAAGTTGACCCTTGACCCTTACAAAGATGCAATGTGAAATCATCATAAACGTCGGAGCTAGCTCATTCCGCCTTTTTTGATTATGTTATAGCAAGAATATATTTATATATTCTTGGTTTACAGCGATACAAATATTTTACTCTTACAGTGCCAGGATAGACTTTAGACGTCAGAATCTGACGTCTACAGACGTCAGATTCTGACATCTAAAGTCGGTCCCCGCGCGGTAAAAGATAACCCGCTAAGCACGACTATAGTCAAACTACTGTTATAGGAGCAGCAAGATTTGTAAATGTTTGATCTCAAATTAAAGCGACACAATCAGGCTAAAATCATTCAAAATCGGTGAATAACTATAGACATAAACGGCCATGTGAGTGGATTATGTCTTTAATTGACTTACCACATGCTACAACGTATCTTACCTGGCCATTGTGGTCATTAACCAACCTGTATATCTGGCTGACTTACTTGTGCGGCCGGAATGCTCAAAATATCTACGCTCCACAAATTCAAATAGATTTGTTGTTCTGCGTATTAAGACTAAGACTGGGTCAAGAGCTTTCTCTATATCTGGTCCAGCTTGCCTGTGCCAATACGTAATGCCGAAACAATCTTAACATTCCGGAAATTACTTAAATCTCAACTATTTGACCTGGTTTTCCCACCCTAGTCCCTCAGCAGCCCGGCTCCCTGTTGACGAACCTGCTTCAGCCTCGATTATGACACATGATCACGCTAAGGATTTGTGCGCCTCTGAGCTCGGTCCGCTGAGGATATAGGCGCTGTAGAAGTTTGATTGATTGATTGATTGATCATATATTTCGAACATCTCAGAAGATGTAAGTCAAAGCGATAAATTTAAAGGTAGGCCTATATTGCCGTGCAGAGGAAGAGGCAGCATCTGCGTACTTTGCAAGTAAGCAGATACTACCATTTGGTTTTGCAGAGCAGTGTAGCCGTCTACTCTGTCACGAACATAACATTATACACCGTGTAGTTCAACCCTTTAAGCCCCCTCGATGCACAGAAGCATCATTTTACATCCCTAAAAACTGACTTAATTTTCTTACGACTAGGGGTTTTCAAAAGAAAATTTCTATGAAACTGTGTTACCAAAACATGACAATTATCTTGAATTTTTCACCCACTTCTAGCCCTCTTCAGTCACTACAAGTCGAGAATTGCAATTCGCGGCTTGTAGTGGATGAAGATGACAATGGTAAACTCAGGCTTGCAAGGGTTAATAACCTTAAATATTCACATGAACTATGTGATTACTTAGGTCAGACCAATTTGTCATTTATATTAATAAGATAAACATATTAAAAATTTCTTATTTTCTATATACTAAGCTCTTATGTACAAATTTATAGTATTTCTAGTTAGTGTAGGGGTTAGTGGGTCAATTAGTGTATGTCTCTGACACAATGGACTGAGGTCAATACAGAAGCCACACACAAATATGGCTTTGATAGCTGAGATCACTCAGATAGACTGACATTTGGAACTATGCTGCTGCCGAATGGCATATGACGTATGTGAAACCAGATGAAAGAGCAACACGCCAGAAAGAATGTTGATGAATTGACCACTTAATTCATTATACTTGATCACAATGATCACATAGCACTGTGTAATTAAATAATTCATTTTTGTGAGAAACTGCTAATATATGTGCCTGATAATATGGAAAAATACATTAATACAAATTTGTTTTTAAAATTGGCATAATGACGGAAATAAGGAAAACGGAATAGGTGAATTAGTTTTGCTTCGAATGCTCTATTATGATTCATTATTTTCTGTAATGATGTTGAAATTGCAGAAGGTATATATGATTGATTTTGATAGCAGCCAAGTCATTTGAAATTATGCATTATATGACCGACCGACCGACCGACCGACCGACCGACCGACCGACCGACCGAACGACCGACCGACCGACCGACCGACCGACCGACCGACCGACCGACCGACCGACCGACCGACCGACCGACCGACCGACCGACCGACCGACCGACCGACCGACCGACCGACCGACCGACCGACGACCGACCGACCGACCGACCGACCGACCGACCGACCGACCGACCGACCGACCGACCGACCGACCGACCGACCGACCGACCGACCGACCGACCGCCGGCCGGCCGACCGACCGACCGACCGACCGACCGACCGACCGACCGACCGACCGACCGACCGACCCGAAACACCTACCCACTCACTCACTCACTCACTCACTCACTCACTCACTCACTCACTCACTCACTCACTCACTCACTCACTCACTCACTCACTCACTCACTCGATCAATCAATCAATCAATCAATCAATCAATCAAATCAATCAATCAATCAATCAGTCAGTCGGTCGGTCGGTCGGTCGGTCGGTCGGTCGGTCGGTCGGTCGTCGGTCGGTCGGTCGGTCGGTCGGTCGGTCGGTCGGGGTCGGTCGGTCGGTCGGTCGGTCGGTCGGTCGGTCGGTCGGTCGGTCGGTCGGTCGGTCGGTCGGTCGGTCGGTCGGTCGGTCGGTCGGTCGGTCGCGGTCGGTCGGTCGGTCGGTCGGTCGGTCGGTCGGTCGGTCGGTCGGTCGGTCCGGTCGGTCGGTCGGTCCGGTCGGTCGGCGGTCGTCGGTCGGTCGGTCGGTCGATCGATCGATCGATCGATCGATCGATCGATCGATCGATCGATCGAATCGATCGATCGATCGATCAATCAATCAATCAATCAATCAATCAATCAATCAATCAATCAATCAATCAATCAATCAATCAATCAATCAATCAATCAATCAATCAATCAATCAATCAATCAATCAATCAATCAATCAATCAATCAATCAATCAATCAATCAATCAATCAATCAATCAATCAATCAATCAATCAATCACTTATAAGTACACTTTCTTAGAAGAGCAGACACGTCAAATGATACTATGTAGTCTACAGCTCGACACTGGTCCATTATTTTGTTGAAATGTTACATGCTCCAATTTTGTTTTCAATTTGAGGCCTCATCCCAGCAAACTAAAGGCTGATCTTTGGTAGATACGGGCCTGCCGTTGCATACATGTTCTTGGTCTGATGCTTGCAGCTACAAATAAAGATTTGTCGCCGTTGTCATGGTTACTTATGTTTTTACCAAACAGAGAGATGTGCAGTTGCCAGTGGCAATGACTGGATTGAGCATGCAGCCAGGTAAGCAGAGTCTATCCTGTGAGATAGGGGACGTCAGCGGATCCCGGCTGCTGATGGTCACCATTTCTAGGAACCCCATCACGACAAGCAATCCTGGGAGGCCACCTGGATCTCCTGACTTCGGCCAGTCCGGGTGGTAGTCCTGTAGAATACATTATCTTATCATCAGCAGCCGTCATCCTGACTGATTAAGGCAGGTATAGTCAGGTATAGGACCCTAGGTGGCTTTCATTCACCGTGGCCTCATCCTGAATGTTGTCCTGTCGCCGCCAGCCGCATCCCTCAATACCTGGATCTAGCTGCACGCCCAACGCGACAGGGCGTGGTCCGTGACCAGCCGTAAACACAGCTGAGATCCATCCTAGTCTGGTCTTACTGGAACCAGGCAACATTTTTCTTGTTATTTAAATAAATACGCGCTTGTCAAAACTGAGCATTCTTTAGGCTGTGACATCCTCAGATGAGAAACCTCGTAAAGACCTGTTCTATCTGATGACATAACCGTGCTGGTCGTGCCTACTCATTGATGCTTGAGAAAGGTGGGTGTTGTCAGTTTACTTCAAAACATATGAAAATGTCAATATATTAATATTATTGTTACTGAAAACACAGCAGAAGGGAAACTTTGAAGCAATGTTCATGTGATGTTGGTTTACGACGTTTACGACGCTGACCACACTAAATCGTGTTAATTGGTAGGAAGGCCTGTTATTCTATATCAATATCAATATCAATCATTATCAATCATAATCAATCATTTTTATTGCATAAGGCGTTCTTTCAATGTTACTTAAACCTAAAATACTGCTCTCAGTTTGAAATTCCCAGGCCTATTTAACAATATAAAGAAAACACTAAGAAGTGTTCTACTACATATTGAAGGGTATGCTGAATAACTGTGACCCCACAGTTGCCCCAGAAGTCATCCCAGTAAACGCAAAACATTTGTTTAACATCTGCACAACGTCGGACCAACGTCTTCGACGTTGGTCCAGCATTGTAAAAATGTTACACAAGTGATTTGTGTTTGCTGGGATACACCCAGGTGATAGAGACTGGCGCAAAGCCAGAAGAAAGGAGGCTGCCTCACAAAACGGGACGGAGACACAAAAAGGCGTGAACCCTATTATGTTGTAGTCTTTTGCTTGGCCAGTTCTGCCAGTTGTCCTGATCTTGTAATATCAATATTCATTCATTCATTCATTCATTCATTCATTCATTCATTCATTCATTCATTCATTCATTCATTCATTCATTCATTCATTCATTCATTTATTCATTCATTCATTCATTCAATCATTCATTCATTCATTCATTCATTCATTCATTCATTCATTCATTCATTCACTGTAATATGGGTTGACTGATAATTGGAAATAACATATTACGTATGTAAACTATGTATGCCAAGCCAACAGGAATGATAGAAAATCTGCTCCAACAAAATGTCGGTACTGTATAATTGTTTTTTTTAAAGATTCTATTATATTTGCTAGATTTGTTGTGAACAGGTGGATATCAATACTTAAATATTACTAGCTACAAATAATACATAATATCAGAAATAGATAAGAGAGTCTCTTATCTATTTCTGATAATATGGAAGTCTTCACATACAAGTAAAAGACCTGGACACATAACCAGAGAAGCAATGTGAAGAAACTAGTTATAGATAGCGTTATGATTGTGGGTTCATTCAGCCGTCTAATAGTCACCATTTACTTCCTCACTCACATCATCATTCACGTCCTCGTTGGCGCCCTCCTTCACGTCTTCGTTGACGTCCTCATTGATAACTTCATTCACGTCCTCATTCACTTCTTCATTGACATTTTCGCTGACGTCCTCATTCACGTCCTCATTCACGTCATCATTCACGTCCTCGCTGACGTTCTCACTCGAGTCCTCATTGACGTCTTCGCTGACGTCCTCATTAACGTCTCATTCACGTCCTCGTTGACGACCTTATTCACGTCTTCAATCATCTCCTCATCTATGTTTTCTCATAATTGATAATTATAATAATTTTATATAATAATTTAGGATGAATTTCAATAAATTCATGATATGATTTATGCCTACGTTTGTTATTTTATTCATTTTTTCACATCAATGCGCATTGCGGCGGCATTTCAGTAACATTGTGCCTCGTTTATTCTCCTGGACTATGGACATGTAAAAGCGTTAGTGAGAAAACAAAATGTTTGACATAATTAACAACATTTTCTAAAGAAGAAAAATATAATACAAAAACAAATTTAGCTGAAAATGACTTCATGATTTTTTCTGATATTATTATATTTGCGTGCCTTATTGAAGTCTTTGTTGTGTGTTGGGATGGATGGAGTCTTCATGTTTTGCTGAGCACTAATTGAATTGATTTTCATAATTAACGAGTCATTTCTATGGCGGCCATTACATAGCCATAGTGTAATTGTCCTGCTGTCTTTCAATAATTCATCATAGGCGCGTTTATTACCGCTTAAAATGACACGCCGATCCGTGCCATCCTCGCCGCCCCATGCCATCCATGTCCCTCTTTATATCTCTCCTCACATTACCCACGTATTGGTTGTCATACTCTGCACTGCTAAACTGAAAGACAGTATTTGTTTACTTGTAAAGTAAGTATATACTATCTTTTGGCTTTGCACGGCAGTATTGATAAATAGCTAGGCGCCCTCTTTCACTGCATCCCAAACTGGTGGTAATTTTATCTACAGCTTCAATCAATCGTCACCTGCCGACAATATTTACTGTAAATATAGTTTTTTTGCAAGATGGTGGCGTATTTTAAATCTCTAAGCTAATACAAATGAGCATTCTTGTTCATATATGAACCCCTTAGAGGCCAGTAACATTAAGTATCACTCATTAAAGTATCACTCACATAGGTCACTGTTCATAAACACAGGATTCGTGACATATTAAAAATGAGATGAAGGTCGCTACACTGCGGGCACGACGTGAACCAGAAAACGCCGGTATAGGCCCCTAAATCATGCAGGCAGCGCCGGTTAGTTTGGACGGAGGACAGGGGACAATAACAGGACCCGACTTCACCAAGAGCTGGAACTTCAGCCGACCCAAATTCCTTTTCATTGTTTTGTTGTGTTGATTGTGACCTTTGAAGTGCTGAATTAAATAATTTAAGCTCCCTCACTCGAAGATGTGTATCGCTATGCCACAACCCACAACTTCAATCGAGTGAAAATGGTCCCTATTTGTTTAATTTGATACCAAACATTCTCATATCTGGATGTTTTTAAGCACTCATTTTATTCCCAATAACAATGATTTTACCTGCTAATAAAGAAGATTAGCCCTTTAACCGCCAAATTAATCAATTTGAATTTTCACCCACTTGAAGTTGTGTCTCGCTGACGCGATCCACAACTTCAAGTGAGTGAAAATTATTCAGATTTGATAAAATAGAGGTCAATTCTTTTCAAATATTTCTGGCTGACGTAACATTTTATCTTTAACATATTTAAAAAGTGGTACTAATGTGCTAATAAAAAATGAACTCTCGAAAATATGCGGCACCGGCAGTTAAAGGGTTAAAAACGTCTGTATAATCGCACATAGCGCGTAAAGGATTATTATGGAATCACAGAGGCGGATTCCTAATCGCGTGCAGCTCTCTGCAAGATTAATAACAAAGTCACCAAGGGGCATGCCTTGTAACCCACTACTTCATGTACTTGGACGTCCCTCTTTCTCAGAATCCTGGATCCGTCCTGAATAAAGCAACTGTCCCCTTGACTTTCAAAATTATTGTCTGTCATCTTTCCCTTACGGAATCTCAACTTGACATAATCAGAGAATCACGTAAGAATGTCTCGTTAAGCACGTAACTAGTGGGTGTGTACAAAACGTAATTAATCGTATTATTATAATATGCTAAACACGTTAGAGGAGTGACGTTAATATTATTAAGTACATTACTAGCAATATGTGTCATCTGACAGGTGATTGTATCAGCGACAAATACGTCTAATGTGACACCATATATCATTATCGGCAAACTTGTTCAATTGAGCACATACATGTCGCCCGGTGGTAATTGAATAATACGGACACCAGAGGCTAAAGTGTCATCGTTGGGTGACACAGGCAACGTAACTAGTGTATGTGAACCCTTTAAGCACCCATTTGTGTGTCGCTGACGCGATCCACAACTTCAAGTGAGTGAAAATTATTCAGATTTGGCAAAATGGAGGTCAACGATTTTGAAATTTTGTTGCTTAACATTTCGAAAAGCTGCATGGTATTTATTGTGCTAATAAAAATTAAAAACGAATATAATCGGGACCGGTGGTTAAAGGGGTAATATGCTGGGATCAGACACTAATTGTTTAAGTCATAGAGAATGGATTTATTAACTTGATTAGCTTCATGCTTGGGGCATGTTTATCCCGATAAAGTAGGATGCTCTTCAGCAGGGGCGTAGTCAAAATTCGCACCATGGGGTAACTACCCCCTGGCGCGAATATGTCCTAGACACTGCTGTGTGGGGTTAGCTTGAAGCGTTGATTACAACACTATACACGTATCAGGTGTGTTTATAGGCATACTGTCTGCTATCCTGAAAGTCAAAATATGACATTGTGATATAGAATAAAAAAACAATGCATGTCATATCTGTTATTTTCTTAACCCTTTAACCGCCGGTCCCGAATATATATATATTTTGTTTTTCATTATCTCTTATAAATACCAGCTTTTGAACATGTTAAATATAAAACGTGACGTAAATCAACAAGATTTTAAAATAGTTAACCTCATTTTGTAATAGCTCAATAATTTCCACTCACTTGAAGTTGTGGATCTCGTCAGCAAGACACAACTTCAAGTGGGTGAAAATTACAATTAAATGATTTGGTTGTTACGGGGTAAGCTGGCCTATCCTGTCACATTTGGTAAATAAATGATGTTTATATAAACTACTGTAACTCCGTTATTTGTAGTTGTATGAGGTAGATATTTGTGACGGTGATGGTGATATTTAGGTCCAGCCACGCCCTGTCGTGCACATCAGTGATGATATTAGTGTGACAATACCATGTACCACAGCAGCCTGATGACATGGATGGCTGAGCTAACTAGCCTCAGCAGCAGCAACAGCCACGTCACCATTCTCTCATCTCATATACACATGATATATACATCTACTCATCTCTCTCTGATATCAGCTGCTTTATACAACAAAAATAGGTCATCTTGGGCTTTTTTGTGTAGGGTGTGATCGAAAAGTGTTCTATATCCGTGTGGAACATTTTTAGATTATTATCATACTCTGAAGTCCCCTCAATCATGTCAAAAACCCATTTTTATAATCCAGCCAAGTGATTATGTTCTTATTGATTTCCCTATCACACTAATAACTGGTCATTTTTGTATGATTATCATCATGTCATAAAGACCCTTCGTCTGAATGAGCGAGCAGCGCGTGGCTCCGCGCGAAATTACCGCCAATCCACTCGTTTCAACCTTAACAAGACGACGCCGCCTAGTCACATTAACAGGAAAGGGACAAGTAGGATCAGCGGGGGTCGAGCCCAGGACGGCTATACATGACGGGTGTGGCAGTCATGCCCTCAACCAATGCGCCACGTCCCCCTTTCTATAGTATAAATACCCCCAATCCAATATTACTTTTATAATCTAGCCAAGTGTTTGTGTTTTATTGCTTTCTCTATCAATGTCGTGAATGCATCGTGGTACCCATGGACATAGAGAAAGAACGGAACCAGGGATAATTTTTTAAAAATTGTTCTCGCAAGAAAACCTCAAGGAATTCTGTCATATTGAGAAATGCCGGGAAAAGGCGCTGAATCTTATGCCGTTGTCGAAAATGCTATTCCAGAACAACAAAATATATTGGAGAGTATGCTATATGCATATAATTTGTTTTCATTTTTTTGACAAATTGTGTTTTTTTTAGCTATGACTACTTTGGTAATTTCGCAGATATGATCTCAATGACACCATGAAATTAAGTATCGGGATTCGCGAGGCTAGTACATACATGTAATATCGGAAGTATTAGTATTACTTAGTAGACACAAGACGTTGATACAATGATGATTTAATCTTGGGCCTGCGTCGTAGGCGGTGATCTGTTTTTAATTTTTCATGAATACATGTAAAGGCCACTATTTCTGAATAAGCGACTAAATTCAGAATGCAGAAGTTGCGGGAAATACAGCTAATCATTAGGACATGTAGATTTATTAGATTTATTTTAACTATTATGCATTTCTGCTGTTAGGCATATAATGTAAGAAAAAGAGACATGGACAAGATGATATTACATTTTTATATAATAGTGTTTTGTGCCGTCTTTCCTCTATAGTTATGCGGTGTGTGAACACGACAGTCTAGGATATTATTCCCAAGCCAATACTCAGGGCGGAATAAACGATTTTCACCAGGTCATCAGTCTTTCACATAAAAACATCGTCTCTGAATGACAAACATTTTCTTTGGAACAACGGCGGCGACTGCGGCAGGGGTATAATTTAGGCAGGGGCGGGTCCGTGTGCCTGGGATCGGGAGAGGCTGGATGCCGTCCTGTAACATTCCGGGACGGGGGGAGGAGGGGAGAGGCGTGGCCCTGCATCCCGGCAGCGGCCACACCCTTCTACCGGGCGACGACAGGGATCGTCACAATCAGGTGTAAGGAGACCCCAGCATCTGCTGCACGCGGTGTCACTCCCAGCTGCTTCCTGCACGAGTATCCCGGCAGCAACGCCGGCTCCATGCTGCGCCAATCTCCCTGACGTTGGCACAGCATAGAACCGGCGTTGTTGTCGCGTCCATCTAGGTTGCCACCTGGTGACGCGCCGTTGCGTCAACCCATTGTTGCGCAGAGGATCATTAGCGGTTCTGATTCAATAACAGGTCGCAGACCAGACGACTGGATATTGTTACAATGTACACACCCTTTAAACGCTACTGAACACCAGTTTGGTCACAAAAAATGCTCATGGTCTAATTATTGGTTGCTTTAATAAAAACGTCACGGAGTAGGCCTACTTCAATTATCTGAGTAATATAAATCATTATATTTCATTTTGCATTATTTTGCTCGAAACACAACGTTATAATGAAATATTAATTCAATATAGTTTATCGTGGTAATTGCTATAAAGACCGCTTTATTTTACCTAATTAAAAATACACAGTTCTCTGAACGATTCACTGGAACAAGATAGGGTCATTTAAATTTATTTTGTCTTTACCCTTTGCATTTTTTCTGCTTATCTACTAGATACATTGTTTCACATTTCTTCTAAAAAAATAATTACTACATTTTTGCACTTACTCCCTCTCACAGAATGATCGCAACATAATATTATTGTATGATTATTATTACAAACCATTATCGTGTTTGATTTGTAAGAACAAGGATACTAGAAAGAATCAGTGGATAACTCACTTGTTTTATCACGCTTTATTTCACGGTCTACATTTATCTATAGCATTAAGTTACTAGATACAGAGAGAGCCGATGTAATTAAAGTCACAAAGAACCAATGTTTCGTCATTGCCGATCCAGCGTCTACGACGCTGTCCCAGATATAAGCCAATATTGTTTCAACGTCTTGTGTTTTACGACATACTGACATACTGCGCCATGCATTTATAAACAGGGCGATTGAAGTCGGGCGAGGTTTATTAATTCACTTCATTATCCATAAAACGCCAGTCACGTTTATCCGGTTTTTAGCTTTTTGATTTGTCCTACAGACAATACAATTTGAAGTTGTGTCTCGCTATCGTGACATATAACCTAAAATGGGTAAAAATTTAAATTGTATAGCTTGGATTTTTAAGAGGTAATTAATGACAGGAGATGGCTTGCCCAATGGTGCAGCAACAGTCTTGAACAACACACTGTCATTTTTAGCAATCCTTACATTGTCTACGAGTGATTTCGTTAATATGGGGAAAGACAATACATACAATAATATAAACGACTACTGCGCTGTTTTCTATGGAGAGTAGGCCGAATCACATCAATCATCATAACTATATTGAACATGCACAAGATAGATTGGATTTAGTACTTATAGATTATTATCAAACTTAAAAACAGGATTCCGGTTAAATGAGTGTCTCGTTTGTTGTCACTTAAACAATCCCCAAACCTCCAAATAAACCAGAAGCAATATATCAGTTTACCATTTTCGTTCCACACAATGGGACAGCTGACCAATAACTATCACGATTATACTGACACAGTACGTGACATGACAACTTTTTTATTGTTGGGGGAGGGGTAAATATTTTTGGGCTTCAATATTTTAAAGTTATGGTTTAAATATCAGTTTAAAATTAAAAATGCTCAATTAGTGCTGTGATTTTTTCTTCACTTCACATAGCCTTTGCTAAATATAAACGCAATTTTCCAACGTAAATGATATACAATACAGTTCACAAAATATCTGTTTGACCTTTAAATTCACAAAAAACTACAAAATCAATTCGTTGTCATTTGTTGACCAGCCTCGTACTGTTTTTTTATTAACCGTAATAGCTCAAATTCACTAAACTTAAGTTTTGGTAAAAACGACTTACTCGAAGTAATTTCATGCAACTATACTGTGCTTGATGAATTATTTTTATATTTAGCAGTGTTTATAGTAATTAAATAATACTAAATCAGTGTATTATGACACGATGGTTTCTTGTTGCTTGAAAATATCAATCTAAATATTTTGTTCAATCTAGGTTTGAAGCAGAAAATTAAGAATGGGGGTCGTTCTTTTGCGTCTTTAATAATCCCTTGTGGTTGATTTAAAAACTCTAATGGAACAAAATCCTTCGATTTTAGAGAATGTGATAGAATCCAAGTTGACTATATATTACGTTACCCTAGCTCTTGCTAAGCCAAAACACATTATATGTTTATTTTAAAAGTAAATCATATTCTGCCATATGGATGTGGATGGCAGTGCTGCTTTTTCTGGCCATCCGGTTTTTGACCTTTGTCATTGTGAACACCTGACGCAGGCAGAATGTGTCAAATTACATACGTCCTGTTCACAATAGATTTGACCATATGCCCGGACACCCGACACTAACTCTGACTCTCTCTCTCCAGTCAGCCACTCCCTAAACCACTCTTGTTAGCAGACACAACAATCAGCTTCTCGTTCACAGAAGCCAGAACCAGCAATCTCATTCGCTTTATTCTCCTTCCTTTCAGCTGTGGACGAGATGACAATACAGATTGTGACTCCTGTAGAATTAGTCTGATGCCTTGTAGCTCAGTGGTTGGATCATTCATGTTACGTGGGAGGGATCCGGGGTTGAATTTCGATCGCCTAGAATGATGTTTTAAGTAAAATATTAGTTCAGCCATCATTACTTTGTATTGGCTGAAATGATTATATAAATTAAGCCCCACAATGTATAATGGTCCAACATTAAATTAACATCGGTGTAATGTAGCATGTTAGAGTTTAGCCATGATAACTCCAAATTGAGTAGTCGTAACCATAAACAACGAGCGCCCATTCTACTGTGCAATGACAACAATTGTTTTCTTTTGCCGCACGGCAGATCTTATCAAAGAAATGAAAATTCCGGGTTAAAAATACATCGACCAATAGTACGTCATCATAGCATATCACAATTCAATGATACAAGAATAAACATAAATCAATGTCTGTTTTTAGCTTCACATAGTAGTTTAAGACTTTTATTATATTGATTAAGCCTGTTGATCTTTAGCACCAATTATACAGATTTAACATTAAAGACAAATCCATAATACATGTGATATATACCATACATTGTACATTATAGACCAGCACATTTGATAATCAGTCGATCATTGTTAAATGGTTGTGGAGGATCGATCTGTTTGCTTAGCCATGACATGCGTGGTGACCCTCCAATAAACAGTATTCGAGTGACACTTACTCTTCAAATATATACAACGCAATGAAGATCATTCCTGTCCAGGAAATCACCTATAATGTGTATCAGTACTGTACCTCCATAGATCGTGCTTATGTGGCATTCGGTCGTTTTAGAATTATTCAGTTATCCTGATACGAGCGAAATATTATATAGGGGCTAGGTTACACTAAAAGAATTAAGTAACTTACAAAGTCTCAACTAGCCCTGGTGCATAAATCAACCACCGAATTCTAACTTTTATTAAAATAAAATAATGTGATAGTCTTTTAAAAATGGAAATCACAAACTGATGATACACACGTAAGTTTTAGACGTTTGACATCAATGACAAAATCCAGGTGGTGGACTTTTCCCTTTAATTAATTAGATTATCTATATCATCACAGTAAAATAGCTGGCCAATCAGAATTGATTTGTTTGCATTATTAATAAACAGCCATAATATTATTGTATTTCTTATTTTAGCTTGACATCTGAGTCAATTATTAACAGGGCTCGTATTACCGTACTGTATGATACCAGTAAATGTCAGCTTATAATTTATATGCTATTTTTATTTCGTCGAATTATTTGTATTGCGTGACATTTGTTGTAATAAGATCAATTTTAAAGGCAGGTCAATGCATTTAATCCAATTTAATTCGAAGCAAAAATATATCTAGTGAAATGTCGAATCAATGATATAAGTCCAGCACCACACCACTCTTCTTTTTTAAAAACTTGTATAAATATAGGCATATGTACATGTGTACAACGTTTAGTTAGCTCTCCTGCTGGTACAATATTTTCAAACATGTATTTTAGACATTGACCATTCGTAGATCCGGGATGATCATAGTAGTTGCTGGTAGTAATTGCCCTTGCTGACCCGCGTCTCATGACGTCTTGATATTCACGTGTCACTTGAGCTGATTTCCGTATAGATGTTTTACGTGACCTGTAATATAATCTGCTATCTCATGTGTTATCACTGATTAGGAGAAAGTGTCAGGCTGAGTCAGAATAAAACTGTAGTAATAAATCCCTTTACGTGCTAAGCACCACTAGGGCTTATAAGCGTTATAAGCCTATAAGCGGTAGCGCGGCACAGCTTTAAGTGGGTGAAAATTTAAATAATATAGCTTGGCGGCTATAGGGTTAAATCTCCAGTCAAGTACAAGTGGACATGTACACATTTCGGAGAAACAATCATCTAGCTCGTTGTCTCAGGAGAATAGCTTACTACTGGTTAGCTCATCAAAGGTTACGTCGTCAAAGAAGATGATATCATCCAATGTGTGTTTATGTAGACTTAAAGTTTAAATTCAGGGCATAGGATCTTAATCATTTGAAACAGATTGTCGCCCACTTGAATTGCCCGACTTTAAAACCGGCATTTGCAAAGGAATAACTAATCTTATGAAAATTAATAATTTTGCTGATACTTAGTTTTTAGGCATCACATAGTGAGCCTGATACATCAGTAATTAAATGTTTTGTGATAGTGCGACAGAGTTAAAACGGCCACGCTAACGGATTGAGCTACCGACCCTGACATCGAATAGCATGAGCGCTACAAATCTGGCCAAATAGTTAATTTGACGGTAATAATAAACCCAGTCTGTTATATCTACCCTTGGATACATACTCCTTTCTCAAATCTCTGTTCGCCCCAGAGCAACACTCAACATAATACGTTTTCGTCACCCTTTAAACCATATTCACTAATTTGTAAAACTGATAAATTTACAATGAATGTCCACAAACTCTTAAGCGATATATAGCAAATACATCACACCTATTTAGTGTATAAATAAGATAAAATGACGTTATATCAGTGGCTTCTCAAGTAGATCTTGATTTACAATTACAACTTCATCAACATAAACCCAATGTCAAGAGAGACGATGGAATATGCTTCTGTTCAGGAACTAGACACTCGTTGTGTTTACATGCCATAATTTATATTGACACCAGTACGTGGTCATTCAGCATTTAACCCTTTAAGCGCTATAATACTCTTAATAGACCATGGTGACAAAAATGTCTTTTTTTCAATTTGAAATCATCATAAATGTCTTAGTTAGCTCTTTCCGATTCCTTTGAATACCTATGTTATGGGTCTACGGTCATTAGAAATATGTTTACTCTTACAGTGCTGGGATCGACTTTAGTCGTCAGAATCTGACGTTTTCAGACGTCAGATTCTGACGACTAAAGTCTATCCCCGCGCTATAAGGGTTAACATTGATACACGCTTAGTCATGCAGCATCACGTCACTATTGATAATAACACTTTAAATACGCTGTTCTGTAATTTTTCTATAACCCTTTATTTTAACATGTTCATAATTTGCTAACCATTTAATTGCTTGTTATTGAATAATTTAACCATAATTTATTGTCACTCGACATGCTGAAGTACTCAATATTAAATCTTATCATTTGTGCGTAATTTAATCCTACTAAAAATCACAATTGATGATATACAAAGATAAATTCACTCTGAAACACTATAACATACACATGGCATATTGACCACTCATTTGCTTTTATTTTAAACGGAGAGTCATGTTCCGTTTAATTCAATCCTCATTGGCCTGATGGGATGCAAGACTGTGTCCCTCATATAAAGAATCCTTCATGTTAATAATGTTGAATCGCCAAGCATGCAGCACAGCTTTTTCGAATATATTTATTTTATTATTTTATTCATCGAACTACCGTGATAGATCTTATGCACCGCGTTAATGGAGAGGACTATTCAGTCAAAACATAGTGCTAATATTTAGGTCATCTCTTATAGAGTATCACCCACTGGGCACACAACGTTGTTGCGACGTCGAATCAACGTCGTTGACGTTGATTCAACGTCGCAACAACGTCGTGTGCCCACTGGGCAGGCTTTGTTAACAGTCATAGATGTGGATGATGGTGATTGCAAGGCTGTCGGCGCACGACATGGCAAATTACCGGGGTGCGGGGGAAGGCGGGCCCTGAAACTCTCCAGAAATAGGGCTTGTTTACCACTTATTGGCGCACGACACGGCCTGACGCTGTAGGACAAGCCTGACCACACCCCTGTTGACCACCTGACCATTATGTACCTATCTTATCCCCTGCGCATGTTTGCCACCAATCGCCACTTAATCCACATACTTCTTATCCTGATCTGGGGTCTTATTTTACACTTTTTAGAACCCTAATTCTGTGAATTACATCTCAAACAACACATTATATATCAAGCATACACATGCTAACAGTTACTATTCTCTATTCAAGTGACTTTTTTATTTTAGGAATATATTTTAATATTGTAGCTGCCTCACATAGCAATTATTACTTTTTCAACTTTGAGTCGCACATTACACAGGAGTTGTGGGACACGTTATCGAACCCGTTTTAAATTAGAATAATACTTTACAATTTTTATATTAGGCAACAAATATGTGATATAAAACAGCATAAAATAATCAAACTTATTTGTACCAGACTAAAGGGTGGATGTGACGGTCAGACTAAGATGTGACTGAGCCTTTGCAGGACGATATAACTATAAGACTGCCTGTGTCAACACACAGACAACACTAACACAGTACGACCCGTCAACGTCTCGTGTTTTCTAGAATATGATACATGTTGAGCCACGGGTTTACTGTGATCATAGCACAGCGGGTGGCTAGCACCGCTGCCTTTCACGCTAGAGTTCGGGGTTCGTTTCCCGGTCTCGGCGATTTGAAAAGAACAAAAATGTTTCTTCCCCATCCACTCGTTAAACTCAGTATTGTGGGAAGCCTGCGTGACCGAGAAGTAGCGTGCTCGGCCTCAGACCTCCAGGGTTTAAATTTCGAATCAAGTGTCTGGAGGGCACTGTCATCTCACTCATCTAACCATCCTCAGGAGGTTCTCCTGGCCCAATTTAGCCTGTATGTGCGCAAAAGTAACCTAAAGCCGGATTTCATTTCTTTACAACCAACATATATTCTAATGCCGTTGCATATAAACCAGCAAACACGAGACATCGATCCAATATTGGTTCTATATCTCGTGTTTCTTGGAATAGATAGCCACAAGTAAAATATACCAAAGTACAACTGTGAAACACATTAAGCAAAAATCAGGACAAAGCTATCAACCAATAAAGGTGTGTTTTATGCTGAGTCATTATTACGTCACCCACCTCCCTCCTCTACCACCGCTGTACATGATTGTGTGTCATCCCATAAAACGTTGAGCCAGTGTTAGCATGGTGTTGGGCCATCGGCGTAACTCGTGCTTCATCTTGTGTCAGGATATGACCGGCAACCAATCGATAAGAGCTGTGCTGGTGTGTCACACTTGTAGCAACTTGTCTGATAACTTAGAATAATTTTTAGTCATCTAAATTTTGAAAGTTTTAATTTTAACTGAGTTCTGTTTTTGGGATCTAAATTACAAAAACTAAATCATGCAGGCCTATTTTAATTACTTTATCATCAGGAAAACAAATATAATTTTATTTTTATCATAGTTTATGTTTTAAATTATGATATCTTGATTTATAAATTATTATGCAGTAAAATCTAAATATTAAGCTATATTATATTGTAATATTCAGAGAAATGTGTGTTCTAAATCTATTTATCAAATCATTTACAAAACTTTATCACAACTTCTAATCAATTATTATAATTATGCATTTGTATTTATATTAGATTGATCCAATGCTTTGTATGTTATAACAAAATATGTCTGAAAGAGTAGGCCTATACAAGTAATAATTAGTATGGACTTAGAGCATGAAGATGCAAATTCAATATGTTGTAAGACAAATAATGTATTTAAATTGAAGGTAGCATAGTTGATGTTTTATTAGCATAAGCCTTCCATTATCTACCACAACGATAGTAAAATGCTAATTATATAATGTCTGTTACCTATAATTATGGTGAATCCCACATCTGATATTCTCATTTATCCCTCAGTTTGTGCATATCTTCAGTAATACATACATTCGAAAATATACATATGAAAAGCTAATTCATTGTAATTTATTAAAATATAATCGTTTTGCTTATCAATCCGTCTGCCCAGCAAACAAGAAGCTTAACCCAATGCTGGTTTGATTTTTTTTTATTAAGCTTTCTAGAAGTACAAGTACATGTGTGTAAAAAATACATGAATAAAACTGTACATACAGAGGCAAGTGGCGACAGGTGACCAGTACCTATACGAGGCCACTTCCCTTAATGTAACAAAGGCTGTTTATACACTATTACCATGCCTGAACAATTTGACAGATATAGTGTTAAAAACTCAAAAAGCTGAGCAAACAATGCTCGAAGTAAAATATCAATTAAAATAAACATAGCCAATTATAATGACTAAAAGATTAATATAGTTTAAATGTTATTAAGTATTTAAAAATTGCTATAAGATGTCACAGTAACATATTTTTCATTCTATTGCACACACACGGCTGACATCTGCAAGTAGACGTCCAAGAACACAAATCGTTAACATTAAATGACTGTTGTAATTTTAATTTATAGTGAAGCATTTTCTGGTGTTTGAACGAGTTAACAGTAGTTGAGTCCTGGATCTGTATTGGCAGAGAATTCCATTCACTTACAATTCTATGAAAAAACGATTTTTCAAATGACTCAGTTTTTATCAGAAAAGGTTTTAAAAGCAAGCGATGTATAGTCAATAAATTGGGTATAATTTTCAATTGGAATTTAAATTTTATCATGTAAACACTTATAGAAAAAAAAAGACCTGAAATTTCACGTCTGAAACACAGAGGTAATAAATTCAGTTAAATGCACCTGTCCTGGTAACTGCGGCCATCAAATTTGGTCACAAAACGTGTCATTGCTCGCTGCACACTTTCAAGCTTAGTTAACTCATTGGCATTTTGAGGAGACCAAACCGGAGCGCTATATTCAACTATGCTCCTTGTTAATGATTTGTATAAGTTGAATGCGACATTATTGGGAGCATGATATCCAACAACTCGCTTGACCATACCATTACCACGATTGCATTTACTTACAACGTTATCGATATGTCCCTTTCAACTTAAGTCAGAGGAGACAAGTACACCCAAGTCTTTGAACGATGTAACATGCTCTAAACTGTTACCGTTTAACATATAGTTAAAAAAATACTGGTGCCTTACGGCGACTAACAGTAAGAATTTTATTTTTAGAATGACTAAAATTCATTCTCCAAGTTACACTCCATTCATAAAGTCTATCTAAGTCAGCTTGAAGTAACGTGCAATCCAGATTGTTTTTAATTTCCATATATATTTTTGCATCGTCTGCAAATATACCTGTTTTAGAGGAGAAACAAGATAAAGGCATGTCGTTTTTAAATAAAATGTAAAGGAGTGGCCCCAGAATTGATCCCTGGGGGAAATTCGAGCCCTGGCGGTCTGAGGCCGAGTACGCTACCTCTCGGTCACGGAGGCTCCCCACAATACTGACTTTCACACATGGATGGGGAAGAAACATTTTTGTTTCTTTCAAACCGCCGAGACCGGGAACCGAACCCCGAACTCTGGCGTGAAAGGCAGCGGTGCTAACCACTACCCTAGGGCCCCCGCCCAGGTGTACAGGGGTGGCCTAAAGTCCCATTCGGTCATGCCTACCACCGATGCCTACAACTTGACACTATTTATTTACAATACTTAAACTGAATTTAAATATTCTGAGTATCCTTACGTCTCTCCATAAGATTCCTGTAAACCATTTAATTATTTCTAACCAGGGATGTTTTTACATTAGTAAAGCTTACTGCAGTAGACGAAGGTAATAGGATAATACTTGTAACCTTTTTGCTGAGGCTCATTTATTATAGGGTTTCAAACATGTTTTAACCATTTATCAGCCGGTCCCGATTATATTCGTTTTTTTCACTTTTATTGTTGAAGATAAAACGTGATATGAATCAGCAAGATTTTTAAAGAGTTGACCTCCATTTGATCAAATCCGAATTTAGGTGAAAATTCCAATTAAATAATTTTTAGATTAAAGGGTTAAATGGACTAAAATGTCACTTAAATTGAGGAAACAGTGTTTGATGAATGGTGAGTTATAATTAAAATCAGTCTATTTTGGCCATGTCTATTTTTCAGAAATAAAGCATTGTTCGTCTCCTGGAAATTGTGTCAGCAGCTTTAAATTAATGAAAATAGAAACAAACTATTGAGCAGCACACAAGTTAAAACCCGCTTTTTCGGTATTTCGCCAGGAGAGGGTTAATGCACGGCGTGGTGACTGTTAATTAGGAGTCGGGGAGAGGCGGGTATGTAGGACAAAGGTCAGGTGGGGTGTATTTAATCAGGTGACTGACACACCCATTTAATTCCAGGACCACACACATGGTGGCGCCATGGTACGTCCAATCAACCCGAAAATGTGACATCCTACGTAACACTTTATTGTGAAAAGTTATTGTTGTCGGTAAATTTAACAGGTTATGTCATATAGGAATAAGGTGCCATTATTTTAAGGAACATAATTATTGTATTCATGTACGGTTCACACGGAATTATTAAGTTTTTATATTCTTATCTTGTAGGAAAATACGTCTTATTTTGTTTCATTATCATCTAGGCGACAGAGAAAAGTCATTAGGTGTGGCGCGTTCCAAAAGTGATGAGATATTATTTCTGTCATAAGATGTGCAGGCATACAATTTACAGACATGTATGTCTTGAGTTATTGTAGAATAGAATACACCCTTTCCAATAATAACACGCCACATAGTGAGCAGCGCTGAACTGTTTCAATCAAAAAACTGTTACACCCTTTTCAATGACAACACGCCACACAGTGAGCAACGCTGAACTGTTTTAATCAAACAAATGTTCACGCGCAAACTCGTGCAAGCAGTCTATAGACTAACAGGTAGCTCATTTTAGGACCACACACAATATTATCACAATGGCTCGCTGATATAGACAGAAATAGAAAAATAACGCACATTACATAAATGACTGTAGGTTTACACGTAGTACACTAAAGCGCGCTCTTATATTTATGCACTTCCTAGGTGTTCAACCAATGCTGGTATAATGTCGGGCTAGTGTCGTCAACGGTGGATCAGCATTAAAGAATCATTGGTTCAATATAGTGTGTTCACTGGGGTGAACTTGTTCATATCAAGGGGTTTCTGTACGTGTGCCATAAGAATAACAAACAATAATGGTGATTTATACATTCTCTAAATAATTGGCGATGCACCAGACATGGTGAATCCTTCCAATGTTATTTAATTGCGGTCAAACCGAGCTTCGGTATCATAGTGTGTTGAACGTTTTACATTCTGGGTAAATACATGTGTTGCGTCACAGGGACTGTCGCATACATAATGTTCATAGTAGATAAATAATGTCCGTTGCATGTGTCCGTTTTATCAAACGAATCTGACAAATGGAACCGCCAATCGCATGCAACTGCCATCCCATGTGGCCGACAACTTTGTGGTCTGGTGCGACAATTATTTAAATATCAGGAAGATGTAAAAATCTTATTTGCGTCATTTATTTCGCGTTCTTTAGGGATAAGAGGTTGGACAATTATTTAAAATCAAAGTAATTAGAATAAAATTATAATATTTTTTTGTAAAAATATATTTTGTAAGTTTTTTCAAAATGTGTAGTAGTGCGTTGTACTGATGTTCTGTGTCTGGTGTTGAAAGCAGGACGTGAGAAGCAGTGGAGACCTAAAGTAATTACGTCACATATATCCATGCGACAAAACGCTGAAAATCAACAATGATGACTTCCAAACGCGCATGTTTTTTGTCGCGCGGCAAAACTGACACTTGGAATTAACTCAATCTATGTATGCATCTAAACTGTACAAAAAACGATGCGATATTCGCATGCGAGGATGGTTTATTTTCTGACGTGTAGTTGTAAATCAAAAGAAGAAAAACCGTCGTATAGGAATTGCTTTCATCTAAAGCTAAAAATTACATTCTGAAGCTGAACATTACATCCTTAATTCCACCTTAAAATGAAGAGAAAATAATAGAAGACAAAATCAACATTTTAAATTGAAAATGCGAGAGAAAATGCTTTCATATCAGCTGTCTCTATTATGGTCATACAAAATATGATTAATTTGTGCTCTGTGAATATTACCATTTTACAGTGTATTATGTATATTTTAGTCATCGTGTCTGCATGGGCGGGGGCCCAGATGCAGTGGTTAAGGGTGCCTGCTTGGAAAGTCGGATATTGCGGGTTCGAACCCCGTTCGGGCATTCAAGTTTCAAAGAAACAAAGTGTTTCTTTTCCGCTCACACGTAAAGATTAATATTGTGAGGGAGCCTCTGTGACCGAGAGGTAGCGTGCTCGGCCTCAAACCGCCAGGACTCGGATTTTGTGTCTGGAGGGCAGTGTCATCTCGCCATCCTCAGGAGGCCCAGTTTAGCCTACGTGTGCACAACGGTGGCTTAAAACCTCCGTCATTTCATTTCGTGTCTGCATTTGTTGAATTTATTACGTAGATGACCATAGATACCAATAATAAATTATTACATCTATACCAATATGATGCAATGTTCAGAAATTATGATTAATTCACTTGGATATTTTAAGTATATTTCCACTCTAGTACCATTATTATGCATTGTTAATTACTATTTTATACTATTGTCTGTGTTTTACCTCGTTAACTAATTTGAAAACTGCGCATAGTTTACCGCCAACAGGTAACTCTGCATCTTAATATTAGTCAATGTATATCACATATAGAGTCGTGTTATTTGGGCTCTAGGCTGGTAAATGTCATCATCATCGTCTTTATTGCGCGGTTCCCTGGATCTGCTATGGCGTGTACACAGTGCTCTTTCAGATTTATTATCCTGATCTAGGACACCGGCATTCCTACGAATTAGATTCGCATGTCCGCTGAGTAAAAAAAACAGGCAATGAAATAAGTCATGTATTCCCGAAAAAGGTATCTGTTGAAAAAGGACATGGTTACGACACGACATTCAATCTGTTTAGTTTTCCTGTTTGACCTGTTTTCACTTTATCCATTCATGAAAACACGTCATCCACCCATTGACTGCAACCAATCCCTATCCACTTGTGCCTGCTCGTAATTTCCTGCTGATGTAGCATAGGAAGGGTGTCCATTGTGTATCATGCATCTCAGAGGCTCGGTTAACCCTTTAACCGCCAAATTATTCAATCTGAATTTTCCCCCACTTGAAGTTGTGTCTCGCTGACGCGATCCACAACTTCAAGTGAGTGAAAATTATTCAGATTTGACCAAATGGAGGTCATCTGTTTTCAAATATTGCTGATTGATGTGACATTTTATCTTTAACATGTTTAAAAGGTGGTACTTAATGTGCTAATAAAAAAAAGAAACCCCGAATATATGCGGCACCGGCGGTTAAAAGGCTAACATGAGAGCAAAGTCTAAGGCAATAATACAGCATTGGCCGAGCATTAGAAACGCTAATCAATAGCATCTTCTCCAGTTACAAGGCTGTGGGCATCTGCGAGCTGTTAGTGGATCTCTATTCACGGAGAAGTTCACTCATGTACACTGAACCATTCTGTTATAATGCAGCCCTCTACAATTACATACCCGCTTCCAGAATGGCGTTATGCGTCCGAACGCCGGGGGACTACCGGCGGAAACAGGGAGTTTTGTAGCAAATCTGGATCTCCGTTGTCTAAACTGAGACGATACAGCGGCCTTACTTTGGTTTGACCATGGGCCAACGTTCAAATATCAGGCCCAATTTTAAGCCAGGGAAGGCCCATGTTTGCTACTTTGTAAGGACACACGTTGGTCCCTAGTGGTAAATAATACACTACATCAGGGATGTTAATAGCTTTTAAATCACAACCTCCGCATTATCTCCACTAGAAATCAACACGACGTATTTTTTTCATATTAATCAATCTTAATTTAAGACTAGCAAATTACGGTTAGACGCCTATATTGTTGGTATGTATTAATGTGTGTGTGTGTGTTGTGTGAGATGAGGCGTGTGTCGGTGATTAGCAGACATAACACACACTATCAGGTATACCTGAGTGAACCTTTACAAATGCCACTGAATGGGATCGATGTGCCCGCCATTCATCCTAATCACGGTAATTGGGGCAGCGCGTCACGACGAAAACGTGGATTATTGACAATGCAGGATGTGGAAGACGTCCTGATGCGTCCAGAGGATTGTTATAAGGGACGTCTGGACCAGCTGGATGGGGGGGGGGCATTGTTATCCTTGTAAACACATTTGTATAACATTTGTACAATGTCGGACCAACGTCGGAGACGTTGGGCCGACGTTGTACAAATGTTATACAAATGTTTTGTGTTTGCTAGGATGTGTTATGTGAAGCCATGCAGATATTCTCCTCCAAATGTGACTACCCAGAACACACACGGCGTTGTCTCAATGTTGCTCTGATGTTGAGCCAGCGTCACAGATTCTGTTCTAACACCGAAGCAATACTGAGTCAGCGGCTGGTGTTTGATGAAAATATGTATATTATATGGTAGACATGTTCAAAGGTTGTTGCAATGTTTGCTCAGTGATGATCCAACTTCACGGAGCGACATCACCAAATCAGCAGAAGAGATTGTTGCAGATACTGGAAGAAGTAGGAGCATTGAGATAGTAAATTATATAAGGAGGATATCTCAGATATAGACGCTAAAGTGACTGAAGCTCCATGATGGCGGCCTCCGATGAAAGGTGGCGGCTTGAGGGGTGGTGGCCTGAGGGGTGGCAGCATCAGCTTGAGGGGTGGCAGTTTGAGGGTGGCGGTCTGAGGGGTGGCGGCCTGAGGGGTGGCGGCCGCAGCTTCAGGGGTGACGGCTTGAGGGTGGCGGCGCAGCTTGAGGGTGGTGGCCTGAGGGGTGGCGGCCTCAGCTTGAGGAGTGGCTGCTTGAGGGGTGTCGGCTTGATAGGTTGCGGCATTAGCTTGAGGAGTGGCAGCTTGAGGTGGCGACCTGAGGGGTGGCGGCATCAGCTTAAGGAGTAACAGTTTGAGGGGTAGCGGCTTGAGAGGTGGTGGCCTCAGCTTGAAGGATGGCAGCTTGAGGGTGGCGGCCTGAGGGGTGGCGGCCTCAGCTTGAAGAGTGGCCGCTTGAGGGGTGGCGACTTGAGAGGTGGCGGCCTCACCTTGAAGGATGGCAGCTTGAGGGCAGTGGTTGAGAGGTGGAGGGATCAGCTTGAGTGATGGCAGCTTGAGGGTGGCGGCTTGAGAGGTGGCGGCCTGAGCTTGAGGGGTTGTAGTTTGAGGGGTGGCGGCCTGAGGAGTGGCGGCATCAGCTTGAGGGGTGACAGCATGAGGGGTGGCGGCCTGAGAGGTGGCGGTATCAGTTTGAGAGGTGGCAGCCTCAGCTTGAAGAATGGCGGCTTGAGGGGTGGCAGCCTCAGTTTGATGGATGGAAGCCTCAGTTTGTGAGGTGTCGGCTTGAGGGGTGGCGACCGCAGCTTGACGTTTGGCAGCTTATTGGGTGGCAGTCTCAGCGTGAGTGGTGGCGCTCTGAGCGGTGGCGACTTGAGGGATGGCTGGCTGGACTGAGGGCTGACGGTCCTGGCCTGAGGGATGAGGGGGCTAGTTTGAGGGGTGGCGGGGCTAGCCTGAGGGTTGGCAGTCCTGGCCTGGGATGTGTCGGGGCCTCAGGGGTGGCGCGGCTTGAGCCGCGGGTTTAGGGCGTGGTCAGGTGTTCCTGGTGGTTGTGTCTTGTTGATGGAGACAGGCAGCCAGGCTGAGCCAGGCAGGACCAGCCAGTAGCGTCCTGCACACCCATCTATCCGCCTGATGACTGCTGAAAAACCGCGTGACGATCTCACGATTCTCAAGCCCCTCCCCCCCTACTGCTACACACCCTTAGCTCCCAATAGAAATCATGGTACAATCTCAGTAAACACAAAACATTTGTATAACATTTGTACAATGTTGGACCAACGTCGAAGACGTTGGGCTGACGTTGTACAAATGTTATACAAATGTTTTGTGTTTTCTGAGTTCATGGTGGTCTTGAAGCTGCTTCAAGATCAACATGATTGTACCATCATTTCTTGCCCCATAGCGATCTGTATTAATACAGGATTTCACTGGCTGATTTTTCCATTATCTATTCGACTGTCGTGTGTGATTTTTTTTCTCGTCCCAGTTACGTGTACGTGGTACATGTCTCTGACAGGCTTTTGTCAGGTCGCATGGCTGCATGGCTGTCTGGCTGCATGGCTGCTTGGCCGCATGGCTGTATGGCTGTATGGCTGCATGGCTGCATGGCCGCATGGCTGCATGGTTGCATCCTTACATCTGCCTCACAATATGCTAGGCCTCATACTACACACCCTATCATATTATTGTCGGTCTGTTAGTTTGATAAAGGTCGTCGATTTTGCTGGTCTGCCGGTTTGATAGAGCTTCATGTTGCAGGTCATTGGTTGATAAAGCTCGAACATATTGCCTGTCTCCTAATTTGATAAAGCTCGATCGTCTATATTGCCGTCTGTTAGTTTGTTCATTTTCTTGATCTGTTTGATAAAGCTCGTTTATAGCGCCGGTATGTTAGTTTGATGAAGGTAGTTCATTTTGTCTGTCTGTTAGTTTCATAAAGCTCGTTCATTTTGCTGATATGTTAGTTTGATAGAGCTAGTTCATATTACCGTATCTGTTAGTTGGGTAGAACTTGTTTATACTGCCTGTATGTCAGTTTGATATTAAGCTAGTTCATATCCTAGTGTCTGCTAGCTTTGTAAAGCTCCCTCACACTACCAGTCATTGGGCTTGCGAGAGCTCGTTTATACTGCCAGTCCGTTAGTTTGATAAAGACTTAACCCTTTAACCGCCGGTGTCGCATATATTCGGGTTTTCATTTTTTATTAGCACATTAAGTACCACCTTTTAAAAGATAAAATGTGACATCAATCAGCAATATTTGAAAACAGTTGGCCTCCATTTTGTCAAATCTGAATAATTTTCACTCACTTGAAGTTGTGGATCGCGTCAGCGAGACACAACTTCAAGTGGGTGAAAATACAGATTGAATAATTTGGCGGTTAAAAGGTTAATAAAGCTAGTTCATAATATTGGCAGTATGTTAGTGTGCCAAAGCTCGCTCATATTGCCGGTCTATAATTAGTTTGATTTATATACTGCCCCTCTGTTCGTTTGATACGTCTGTTACTTTGATATAACTCGTTCATATTGCCGATCTGTTAGTTTGATAGTTTGACGCTGATGTTGCATATTCTCTTAGATCGTCAGCGTAATGACGCTGATGTTCCATGCTATATTCAGCGTAATTAAAGTACGCTATGTTGCACGTTATGTTACGATTGTCAGCGTAACTACAATATGTTGCACGCTATGTTTCGATTATCAGCGTAATGACGGTGATGTTGGATGTTATTTTTTGATCGTCAGTTCATAATAAGGCTGACTAAACCTCATCTTACGATTGACTTCTCTTCGTATTGTCAGTGTAATTTGACGCTGATGTTACACCTTCTCTTCGTATTGTCGGCGAACTGACGCTGATGTTACAACTTATCTACGTATTGTCGGCGTAATGACGCTGATGTTACACCTTCTCTTCGTATTGTCGGCGTAATGACGCAAATGTTACACCTTCTCTTCGTATTGTCGGCGTAATGACGCTGATGTTACACCTTCTCTTCGTATTGTCGGCGTAATGACGCTGATGTTACACCTTCTCTTCGTATTGTCGGCGTAATGATGCTGATATTACACCTTCTCTTCGTATTGTCAGCGTACTGACGCTGATGTTACACCTATTCTTCGTATTGTCGGCGTAATGACGCTGATGTTATACCTTCTCTTCGTATTGTCGGCGTAATGACGCTGATGTTACACCTTTTCTTCGTATTGTCGGCGTACTGACGCTGATGTTACACCTTTTCCCCGTATTGTCACTGTATATATAACGCTGATGTTACACCTTCTCTTCGTATTGTCGGCGTAATGACGCTGCTGTGGCACCTTCTCTTCGTATTTTCGGCGTAATTACGCTGATGTGACACCTTCTCTTCGTATTGTCGGCGTAATGACGCTGATGTCACACCTTCTCTTCGTATAGTCACCGTAATGACGCTGATGTTACACCTTCTTTTCGTATTGTCGATGTAATGACGTCGATGAGACACCTTTTCTTCGTATTGTCACCGTAATGACGCTGATGTTACACCTTCTCTTCGTATTGTCAGCGTAATTACGCTGATGTGACTGACACCTTCTCTTCCTATTGTCGGCGTGATGACGCTGATGTTACACCTTCCCTTCTTATTGTCACCTTAATGACGCTGATGTGACACCTTCTCTTCGTATTTTCGGCGTAAAGACGCTGATGTTACTCCTTCTCTTCGTATTGTCGATGTAATGACGTTGATGAGACACCTTCTCTCCGTATTGTCACCATAATGACGCTGATGTTACACGTTCTCTTTGTATTATCAGCGTTATTACGCTGATGTGACACCTTCTCTTCGTATTGTCGGCGTGATGACGCTGATGTTACACCTTCTCTTCGTATTGTCACCGTAATGACGCTGATGTTACACCTTCTCTTCGTATTGTCGGCAAAATGACGCTGATGTTACACCTTCTCTTCGAATTGTCGGCAAAATGACGCTGATGTTACACCTTCTCTCTCTTCGTATTGTCGGCGTAATGACGCTGATGTGGCACCTTCTCTTCGTACTGTTGTCGAAATGACGCTGATGTGGCACCTTCTCTTCTTTTTGTCGGCGTAATGACGCTGATGTGGTACCTTCTCTTCGTATTGCCAGCGTAATGACGCTGATGTTACACCTTCTCTTCGTATTGTCGGCGTACTGACGCTGATGCTACACCTTTTCTTCGTATTGTCACTGTATATAAAACGCTGATGTTACACCTTCTCTTCGTATTGTCACTGTAATGACGCTGATGTTGCACCTTCTCTTCGTATTGTCGGCGTAATGACGCTGATGTGGCACCTTCTCTTCGTATTTTCGGCGTAATGACGCTGATGTGGCACCTTCTCTTCAAATTGTCGGCGTAATGACGCTGATGTTACACCTTCTCTTCATATTGTCACCGTAATGACGCTGATGTTACACCTTCTCTTCGTATTGTCAGCGTAATTACGCTGATGTGACACCTTCTCTTCGTATTGGCGGCGTGATGATGCTGATGTTACACCTTCTCTTCGTATTGTCGGCGTACTGACGCTGATGTTACACCTTTTCTTCGTATTGTCACTGTATATATAACGCTGATGTTACACCTTCTCTTCGTATTGTCACTGTAATGACGCTGATGTTACACCTTCTCTTCGTATTGTCGGCGTAATGACGCTGCTGTGGCACCTTCTCTTCGTATTTTCGCCGTAATTACGCTGATGTGACACCTTCTCTTCGTATTGTCGGCGTAATGACGCTGATGTCACACCTTCTCTTCGTATTGTCACCGTAATGACGCTGATGTTACACCTTCTCTTCGTATAGTCACCGTAATGACGCTGATGTTACACCTTCTTTTCGTATTGTCGATGTAATGACGTTGATGAGACACCTTTTCTTCGTATTGTCACCGTAATGACGCTGATGTTACACCTTCTCTTCGTATTGTCAGCGTAATTACGCTGATGTGACTGACACCTTCTCTTCCTATTGTCGGCGTGATGACGCTGATGTTACACCTTCCCTTCTTATTGTCACCTTAATGACGCTGATGTGACACTTTCTCTTCGTATTTTCGGCGTAATGACGCTGATGTTACTCCTTCTCTTCGTATTGTCGGCGTAATGACGCTGATGTTACACCTTCTCTTCGTATTGTCGATGTAATGACGTTGATGAGACACCTTCTCTCCGTATTGTCACCATAATGACGCTGATGTTACACGTTCTCTTTGTATTATCAGCGTAATTACGCTGATGTGACACCTTCTCTTCGTATTGTCGGCGTGATGACGCTGATGTTACACCTTCTCTTCGTATTGTCACCGTACTGACGCTGATGTTACACCTTCTCTTCGTATTGTCGGCAAAATGTCGCTGATGCTACACCTTCTCTTCGTATTGTCGGCAAAATGACGCTGATGTTACACCTTCTCTTCGTATTGTCGGCAAAATGACGCTGATGTTACACCTTCTCTCTCTTCGTATTGTCGGCGTAATGACGCTGATGTGGCACCTTCTCTTCGTATTTTCGGCGTAATGACGCTGATGTGGCACCTTTTCTTCGTATTGTCGGCGTAATGACGCTGATGTTACACCTTCTCTTCATATTGTCACCGTAATGACGCTGATGTTACACCTTCTCTTCGTATTGTCAGCGTAATTACGCTGATGTGACACCTTCTCTTCGTATTGGCGGCGTGATGATGCTGATGTTACACCTTCTCTTCGTATTGTCGGCGTACTGACGCTGATGTTACACCTTTTCTCCGTATTGTCACTGTATATATAACGCTGATGTTACACCTTCTCTTCGTATTATCAGCGTAATGACGCTGATGTTACACCTCCTCTTTGTATTATCAGCGTAATTACGCTGATGTGACACCTTCTCTTCGTATTGTCGGCGTGATGACGCTGATGTTACACCTTCTCTTCGTATTGTCGATGTAATGACGTTGATGAGACACCTTCTCTCCGTATTGTCACCATAATGACGCTGATGTTACACCTTCTCTTTGTATTATCAGCGTAATTACGCTGATGTGACACCTTCTCTTCGTATTGTCGGCGTGATGACGCTGATGTTACACCTTCTCTTCGTATTGTCACCGTAATGACGCTGATGTTACACCTTCTCTTCGTATTGTCGGCAAAATGACGCTGATGTTACACCTTCTCTTCGTATTGTCGGCAAAATGACGCTGATGTTACATGACGCCACTACTACAATATGTCAATATGTGTACTTAATGCATCTATTAGCTACAAGTTAGTGCCAGCATTATATTACGTCTTTTATGGCTGTGATTACCAGCCCTTTTCTATTACCGTTGCTTCTTTTAACCCTTTAACCGCCGGTGTCGCATATATTCGGGTTTTCATTTTTTATTAAGTATCACATTTTAAATATGTTAAAGATAAAATGTGACATAAACCAGCAAGATTTGAAAAGAGTTGACCTCCATTTTGTCAAATTTGAATAATTTTCACTCACATGAAGTTGTGGATCGCGTCAGCGAGACACAACTTTAAGTGGCTGAAAATTCAAATTGAATAATTTGGCGGTTAAAAGGTTAACTTGATGACACTGCTGTTCTTCACCAGCCTTTTGCTACAGCCGTAGTCGCTTCTGTCAACTTTTTAGAAACTTTCTACCACTACCGCTATGACGCTGCTGCCGCTGCTGCTGCTGCTGCTCTTGCTGTTGCTTCTGCTTCTGTCACTGCAGGCTTGGCATGACTGGTGGTAACCCGCAGCTTATCCACTGCGTCGTGGTTATTACTATAAGCGTGCTCAAGTGTTGGCCCCGTCTGCGCTATTTGCCCTTCAATTAACCCTTCCTCCACGGACAACCAATGCCATTTTTAAATCACATTGCTAATAATTAATTATTAATTGCGGTTGACCACACAACAAAAACAGTAGAATACGATGCTCCCTTCAAGAAGCAATGACATGCAGTAAAGACATGGCTAGAGACTACAATGACCCTTATTGACTACAAGATGGTATTTCCAGCTTAATGCCTGACTATTCCCACGGGATTGAATAGGTTAATGAACAGAACATTCCTGCTGCAACTGGCCGGCTATCCCAACTGCGTGGCATGCGAGGGCCATGGATTGTTTTGGGAATTAAGAAGGCAGACTTCGTTAGCTGCTCTGATTGAATTGGCTGTTTTCGTTGGCCGGGTGAAAGAAGAACAACGTGTTATGCTGAGCTTGATCAGCCTAATTCGGAATACCCCAGAACTAATACACTGGCTCAGCATTGGGCCAAACTCTGTGCAGACTGGCACAGCGCTGATTCAGTGATTTCTGTAAACATAGACGGCTTGATCTCAGTGATAAAGACAGTGTCACACCTTATATGACCAGTGAATAAATGAAGAAGCCTATCCCCTGCAAATCGGATCAGTTGGACTGATCTCTACTTAGCAGCATTGTTCTCCCACTATGGCCAATTCTCCCGCAGCCACCGCAGCTCATAAGCATATCACTGTCCAATATTATTTCCTAAACACATATTAGTTTTACCACTCTGAACAGCATTGTTTTTTGTGTGTGTCGCCCATCTGCTACTTCTACGTTTATGTATTTACACATTATAAATAGGTACGACAAGATCTAAAATACACGACATATTATACCTCACATTCGTTACCTGTGAAGACATTGCATTTATCGTCCACTTTGATATGAAAGGGTGCATCTGCCACTCTGTAAAGTGGCAGATACACCCTTTCATATCCAAGGGGACGATTTACCTAAATTAATAGCATCATGGTTAGCTGTGTATTAACAACAGAAAGGATTGTATTTTGAGTCTTATTGTGAGATAACGTAGAAGTATGTATATCTCTTCGACACGAATTATAAAATAAATGGTACATTCAGAAGTGAAGCTATGTATCATACTGGATATTTGCATCATATTCGGTTTAGTTTACAACTATTGAAAATCTTGTGAAATGTAAAAGAAAGTTGAAGACTATTGCTTTATGTTGATTCCACACATATTATGAAAACGCATAATAATAATAATAATAATAATTATTATTATTATTTAGACTTTGAGAATACCAATAATGAAATACGTAAGTGATTGCAACGTTTTTAAATACCATTTATAATACCGATTTTAAAGGAGGAATGCTATATAATGGAAAACAACCTACTGTCGCTGTAGCTATACACACAAACGTTCAAATATTTTATTCGGATAAAGAATGCCATTATGAAGACTGAATTATTCGTAGTAGCCATAGTAGCAGTAGCGGGATTACGTCGATTAGTTAAAAATCTCCATTCGCATCAAGTCACGACTCGCGCAGCGGTTCATGATTTGATGCGGATGGAAATTACTGTGAAATGTGGCCACTTAATTATACTATTCTGTGATGTGAGGTGGATAATTAGATACTTTAGTTGCCTCTGGTCAAGTAATATGAGACTGACCAGCCACACCTTAACAGTTACTGTGACGCACGACCCGCAACCCACCTAAGGCTGCACTCATTGCAAAGGCACATTTTCAGCTACATTTATAGGTCCAGTTCAAAGCAGAATTATCCCATGTATCATGATAGCTTTTAAATTATATCAAACATGTTCTCCATGCTTTGTTATTACACTGGGGCACTATGGTTCACAGCAATTATCAAACAGAATCTTCAGCTTCCACGGTAACGATGACAATATCCTTTGAATGATGTGCCTAGGATCTAATTCCTTTCGCTGCTAGTTACGACTATGCTCATTTGAAATAATGTTTAATTAAGCGATCAAAACAAATCATTTAATTGTTAATGGGAATGAAATGTGTGCTTAAACATCCAGATTTGCAAATATTTGGTCTCAAACAAATATGAGTAAATTTCTACCCACTGGAAGTTGTGGATCGCGGCAGCGAGACACAACTTCAAGTGGGTGGAAATTTAAATTATGTAATTTAACGCCTTAAGCTAATCCGTGTCCCTCTGAATGACATTACTTTCACAACTAAACTGGAGATTTGTTTCGTCCAATCAGGATGGCACTCTCACTCGAAAGTTAACATGGATAAATTTGTGTAATTTGGCCTGAGACGGACATACAGAAAGTGTACCCTGACCTAGATATTACCAATCATAATCCGTTTCCACCCGGCATGGCAATACAAAGTATTCAATGCTGTATTTGATTGTAAATGGTGCCGTAATATAATCAGAAAAGAGCGGTTAACACCACGATTTATCAGTTGGGTGCTCAGGTCCTAAAACGCAAATAAGAGGATTGGGTCAAGATGTGACAAAACTACCCATTGAATTGTAATCAAATTAAAATTCGGAATATTTATTCGTTGTTTTCAGCTAAACATCAGGAAGGTCCTCTGAATGAAAGCCTCAATAATCAGGCCTATTCTGATCAGCTGAGCAATATTTTCTACTTAGAGGGAGTGCATCTAAAATCAGTCAGAAAACACATGTTTCTCGGACACTATTGCTGATGATCACTATTGGCGAAGATTGCACAGGGCCACAGACAAACCGCATACATTCTATTAATTTGCCGATAATAATAGTTCAAATCATTGACATTGTACTACACACAATGTGAGATAATGACAGTGTAGTGTAATCCACGATCTTTTCATTCAGCTCTCGACGGATTCGTCACCACGATGCTGTAAGGTTCTCTATTTTAGCGAGGTGATTTTATCGCGCATTTGGTGAGCACGAAACACGCGACTCGTCAATTGCTTTTCCCATATGCATTTGGGAATACAGAATTTTCACCCCAAATGCTAACATTCCCATTTCTAGCATTTAGCTGATAGTGTAGGCCTACAGTATTATTGTTTGTCTGAGTTTGCCGGGCGTCCGCTCCGCTCCGCCCCGCACCGCACTGTGCTGCGCCGCGCCGGCCACTTTGTCAGCGACGTTTTGTTTAATTTGCCAAAGTGTCGTGTGTACCTGTGGCGGAGATAAAGGCCATGGGGTCGCATGTCGTCCGCAGGGAGACAGGCAAACCAACCTTGTATCGGTTATGACTTAGTGATGGGCCAACGCTACAAACATGAACACATCAATAAGCCAGCGTCAGGTAAATACGGCATGTTAGCCGAGAACGGATGAACTGGCTCTCAACCTTGTCGCTGGCCTAAAGTCCACTCTGGGCGTCCGGTATACAGCCTCCCAGCTGAGCCCGGCTCAGGGTCACTTAACGGTCAGGACGAGATCCACCTCACTGTACATATCGCCCCCTCATGACCATGGCTCATGGACAGCTCGTCTGGACTGTGAAAATTGGTCAAGCAACAATCTTTTAAAATGTTATAACCTTAAACACTGTTAAATGTTGTGATATTATTACACAGTTCAGAAAGAAATGTAAAAACACTTTTACTCACAAAAATTCAACATGGCTCATTATAGGCCCTATACATATTATTAAAACTTGCTTATAGTTGTGTACACATTGCATTACAATAACCACCTGTCCACGTCGTACGACCTTTACCATGAATATGTACACATCACACTACCTTTACCTTGTAAGTATGTACACGTCGTAGTACCTTCACCATGAATATGTACACATCATATTACCTGCACCATGAATCTGTACACATCGTAGAAGCTTTACTATAAATCTATACACAGCATATGTATTACCTTCACCATAAATCTGTACACATCGTACGATCTTGACCATGAACTGTACATATCGTATTACCTTCACCGTGAATCTGTGTACATTGTACGAGCTTTACCGTGAATCTGTACACATCATACGTATTACATTCACCATAAATATGTACACATCGTACTACCTTCACCATGAATCTGTGCGGATCGTACTGCCATCCTCATCATGGATCTATGAACATCGTACTGCCTTCACCATGAATTTGTGCACATCGTACGAGCTTCATAATGGATCTGTACACATCGTACTAACTTCATCAAGGATCTCTGCACATCGTATTAACTTCACCATGACTTCACTGTACACATCGTACTACCTTCATCATGGATGTGTAGACATTGTGCTACCTTTATCATGGATCTGTACACATTGTGCTACCTTTGCAACTCTATAGGTCATGCCATGCATTGCCTTTCTATAGCCAAATAATTGTTATTGACGCAATTGCTATCTTCAAATGGTTAACCCTTTGAATAGTGCCCCAGATGTGTATTTTGTAATTGTAAACCAGCCTCAAATAGGTACCTAAAATGGTTAATTCAGCATCTGAAATTATTTACTAAGAACACTTACATCCTGCCTCGTGAGTGACCAACAAAGAGGAAACAAGCTGAATTGTCCTGTTTTAGTTTTGTACTCCCGGTAACCATTTGCCACCAGAGCTTTGTTACGTCATTAAAAGCAATGTATTATTTCCAAGGGTTATAGTACCACAGTTATCTGATTGGTCACCATGAACCAATCAGCTGCTTAAGATTTAGGTCAACATCAACCATATTGATCCTCCCGGAGGTGAACCCTGAGCTCGTGCTTTCACTTCATCATGGTTTACTTTGGCATACAGAAATAATGAGGATTACTGTTACTGAAAACACAACGAGGTCACTTGAATCTGTCTGAAAATTTACCAAGCATGGGGATGGTACTAGTCATAGATATAGTATTATGTGCTGAATTCACAGGTCTTATGGTACATTAATCCTGTTAATAGTACATAAATCGTTGAATAAATTGGCGTAAAACTATCAGATGGCTGCTCTCTCGATATTTAAACTAGAACCCTTGCTGCCTGCTTTCCACTTCCGCCATCCATACAATCTTATCTTGCCTGTGGGCATGTACAACTACTGTCAGCTCTTCTTCTTCCGCCACCACCTTCTCCCTCAGGCATATCCCAGCAAACAACAGGCTCTGCTCCACTGTGGCTTAACGCTGGCTCAGTGTCCGGGACGTGGTTTCTCCGGCATGGATCAGTGTTGGGCTGGTTGACGGGATGTCTAATGTGTGTGTTTAGAGCCGAGAAGGAGAGGTTGAATAGGGAGACTAGAGGTGGTGTCATGTGCTCACAGCTAATAACACCATATAATAATTAACCTGCCCAGAGCAGACTAATGTGTCCTCCACACTATAGAGACCAGTTGACGAACCACCTCACCACATCTCTCATCTGCAAAGCCAAAAGGCAGTGTCTGCTTACTTGCAAAGTAAGCAGACACTGCCTTTTGTTTTTGCACGGTAATCTCCTCCTTGTCTGCTCTTCCCATATAAGCGTCCACCTCTCCAGGGCTAGTTGTTTGTTCGGCTGGAGAAAGTCCTGAAAGATTGGTCTGAGATCTAGATCAGCAATCAATTCTGTAATGCAAATGATTCATCTGAATCTGAAATTATCATCACAATCCCCACAAAAAAGAACGTTCTAGTACAAAACACTTTGTGTAGCAACACGTATCCAGATGTTTAGCACTTTATTCAAAATAATAATGAAGCTCATTTTAAAATTTAGAAAAAATGTGTCGTTCTATTGTATGTGACACTGATTGAAAATAATTATCTTCTGTAGCAGGAATTTTATATTTGTGTAAAAATAGCTTTTGATTTATATTACATTCACCGTGAAACTACAGTCTGTGTGTGCTTGCCGAGTACTTTTTAGCTCGCTTAGCTTAGGCCTACATATTTTTTAAAATAAAAACGAAGATCATTTTATTATTGAGAACATAGAGTGTGGTCCTAGTCTATGGGACACAGATTGAAAATAATTATCTTCTGTGGCAGAAATGTTATCTTTGTGTAAAAATAGCTCTTGAATAACGTTGAATTCACCGTAAAACAACACCATATGGGTATGTGTGGGTTTGCCAAGTAGGTCTACATTACTGTTTGTTATTACAATTCAATTTCTTAACAATCAGAGCAAAAAATAAGCAAACCCGACCTGATCATTGAGTGGTCCTTACCATAGTTTAAAATATTTTAAATAAAAACCCTCTATAAAGGCTCATGTAGTTTGTGAGTGATTTATTTGTAATGCTACGAGAAAGATTGAAGAAAAAAAATCACATTCCCGAAATATATATTTTTTATAGGGCCTACGCGTGTTGTTCTCCACTAATTATATTGGCACACTTCACATAAATGGCAGAATCTTTACAAAGAGGCATGGTGCAGATAATATGAGAGAAGAGAACTGTGAGTTTGCCCAGAGAAGCAGGGGTAATTGATGGCATCCAGCAGGATCCATTAGACTGATTGTCGTCTGAATAAAATGGCCATCTCATCTTCTCCTCATTAGCAGAACTAACATGTGGCCCGTTACGTTCACCGTGGAACAAAACCATATATGGGTGTCTTTCTGGATAATGTAGGCTTTCAGTATCGTGTCACAGGGCTATAATTGTTTTATTGCTACTGTTGAGATGTTAGCCGAGTCTATTATCCATCACATTATGATCTGTTTCGTAACTGTGTGTTGACCTACATTTATATTGTCCGTTGTATGTGTTAACTATATGATCTAAATAAGTGTATGTAAACTATGTTTATTAACTTAGAATAATGATAGTTAGCAATACTATGACTTTCCACACTTGTTTCAGTGGGTGATTTGATGAAGATATGCAGTCAATATGAGACAGTACAACTTGTAAGTTAATTGAAAGAGAAGATAACAAAGCAAAAGTCTTACAGTCGTACAATCCATCACCTTGCCTTTGCACAGAAGGTATGTCATATGTGTGTTGTCCTTCTTGTTACCTTATTATGAATGTAAAACCAGACATCATTATGTTTGAAAAAATAAATTCAAAATGTATACAACTTTCATTTGGTGAATAATATGTTAGGATATGATATTATACTATTTTGTAAAAACATTATAATCTGAAGATTCGACAATATAATTACATGATACATATGGCATTGCAAGGTAATGAAATGACATTGGACTCATATTATATATTCTACTTTACCATCTTTACAACGGAGAACCTCTTTGAGCATTCAAGCTGTAGTGTGGTTGTGTAAGTGCATACAAGTGATGTTACATATCCACAGTGCAGTGTATCATTACAGACAAAAACTATTACGATAGTTATGATAAAACATGCACCGTGTTGGTTAATTAGATCAATATAGATCCAGGTACATAGGAAATTTATATAGTATATCATGGAGTCAAAAGAGACAAAAGTGGCGCTCACATTAGCCCAATTAGACACTCGACTAATTAGGCCATGTATGAGGGTAATTTAAGTGCAGCTTATTTAAGCAGATGAGCTACTATTATTAAAACTACATTTTCACCCTTTATGCTGTGAGATGTCACAACCACTATACTTTATGTAGCGTTACGTTCAAAGCATCTTGCTTTAATTATTCAAATATATCAAATTGGTGACTAGGTTTATTTAAGAATTATTCCGTATGCATGTGAGGCCAAAAACCTACCTCGCGACGTACAGGATATTTCGGATGAGACATATCTCTTTTCTCGTTCAGTGAAATAAAAGCTTTCTGGTTATCATTCGACATAGACCATAGTGGTGATATGTTTTATCAGGTTAATAAGTGAAGGCAATGAATTATTTTAAAGAGCTGTGGCCTGACGACAGTGACAGGCTTGGCTTTTTCAGCGTTTGGAAGTGACGGTGATGACATTACATCTTTCTTTATTGTAGACTTATGGTGGTGATATGTCGTGTAGGGTTGGACGTTTTGTTGGGTTATTGACCGACGGTGATATCTTATTTTATCGGACAAGGAATCACAGTAATTACATGTTTTATCTGGCTAGGCAGTGACAGTGATGACATATTTTATCATATTTGAAAGTGACGGTGATGACATGTTGTATCGGGTGAATAACTGGCCCTTAAGTGATATATTTTTTTACCTGGGGTTGATCATGGTAACTTATTTTTTTACAGGGCCAGGGCTGACAATATTATATTTACCAGGCTAGGTCTGACCATGGTGACATATTTTTTTACAGGGCCTGGTCTGACCATGATGACATATTATTTTTACCAGGCTAGAGCTGACCATGATGACATATTATTTTACCAGGCTAGGGCTGACCATGATGACATATTATCTTTACCAGGCTAGGTCTGACCATGGCAACATATTATTTTACCAGGCTAGGGCTGACCATGATGACATATTATTTTACCAGGCTAGGGCTGACCATGATGACATATTATCTTTACCAGGCTTGAGCTGACCATGATGACATATTATCTTTACCAGGCTAGAGCTGACCATGATGACATATTATTTTTACCAGGCTAGAGCTGACCATGGCAACATATTATTTTACCAGGCTAGGGCTGACCATGATGACATATTATCTTTACCAGGCTAGAGCTGACCATGATGACATATTATTTTTACCAGGCTAGAGCTGACCATGGCAACATATTATTTTACCAGGCTAGGGCTGACCATGATGACATATTATCTTTACCAGGCTAGAGCTGACCATGATGACATATTATTTTTACCAGGCTAGAGCTGACCATGGCAACATATTATTTCACCAGGCTAGGGCTGACCATGATGACATATTATCTTTACCAGGCTAGGGCTGACCATGATGACATAATATCTTTACCAGGCTAGAGCTGACCATGGTGACATGTTATTTCACCAGGCTAGAGCTGACCATGATGACATATTATCTTTACCAGGCTTGAGCTGACCATGATGACATATTATTTTACCAGGCTAGGGCTGACCATGGTGACATGTTATTTTACCAGGCTAGGGCTGACCATGATGACATATTATTTTTACCAGGCTAGAGCTGACCATGGCAACATATTATTTTACCAGACTAGAGCTGACCATGATGACATATTATTTTACCAGGCTAGGGCTGACCATGATGACATAATATCTTTACCAGGCTAGAGCTGATCATGGTGTCATAATATTTTTACCAGGCTATTGCTGACCGTGATATTTCTTCCAGGTTATTTCTCCTGAGAGAATGCCATCTGTCCGCACTGTGAAGCACACCCTCCTCACATCACATAAACATCACCGCCAGGATACGATACTGCCAGGAATAACATAGTATCATGTAAATCATACTACAACCACCCCAACAAACACGAAATGTTTACCCAATGCTGGTTTACCGCTGGATCACCGTCGCAGACGGTGGTCCAACAGTTAACCAGCATTGAGTCAACATCTCGTGTTTCTTGAGATCTCACATATTTAACATGTGTTGCATAACTCAACTACTCCATTAAAACAATTTAACGAAAATTGTTTGTTCAACATTCATTAGTTCCACCAAGGATAATGTAACCTGTCTGATTATATTTTTTGGGTCCACCAGCAGTTGAAATCAGAACCAAGCGTGATGGGTACAAATATCATATAAATAGAGTTTAATTTTGTGACACACACCGGCTGATCCTTTATCTAGGTGATCCAATGTTTTAGCGCATGGACTGCCTGACCATCTCATGACAATTTCACTTTTGACAATCAAACATCATGATGAACCCAAGCACTGTCTGTCACACCAGACCCAATAACCAAACGAGTCTTGTTTTGCATCTCCACTCATTCAGTTCACACTGTTTTTCAAATGTTTCACGCAATGAACCACTGATATTCAACGAATCACGATCGTCTGCTCAATTAGATAAAAACTGTTAAAGTTTAGTTTAGCCTCTGGTTAATATGTTGACATTAGAAAGTCAGATCTTTTGAGTAATGTATCTGTAGCAAGCCGTTATACCTAGCTGAATGTCACGAGTCCTCAAGTATACATTGAATGTCCAAGAGCTGTGTTTTTCCATAGACCCGTTACATAGTCACAATCATAAAAGCTTCAACACATAATTTTAAAATACAATATTTTTGAAAGTGGTTGGGATGGTCGAACCCCACTCGAATAGAATATAGCAAATTAAAACGAAAGTACTGCATACTGCATTTCATGGCTGGTTACAATGTCATCTCTTTGGCACGCATTCCTTTTTTTTGCAACACTATTTTTCAAACACGTAGTTATTACGGAATCCACGACCAACGGTGGCAAAAGCAGAGCTGGAGTAGTAATACTTAAGGTCTATAAAGCCGCAGGGAACAACCCAGATTCCACGCTGAGCTAACGTTTGTAATGTAGGCCCGATTTACATCCCAGTATAGGCCTACACAGGATTATCATCATGTTGGGGTACCCGTTGCTACACTAGGGCTGCTACGCCGGCCCAACTTTAAACAACATAGGGTTAACGGCTTCCCAGCAAAACGCAAGCCGCCAAGCCAATTGTGGTTTATTGTTGGGCCAGCGTCGCAGACGCTGGGCCAATATTAAACCGACATTTGGCGAACGTCTCGTGTTCGCTGTTTGGGCAGACCGGCTGTACGATGCATTCACACAGAACCTCTCTGATCTGCTTTGATGAAGCTGACAAATTAGCAATTCCTGGTTTATTCATGATATCTGTCGATGGCTGCCATTGTCCACTTTTCTGTTCAAACCGGATTTTCGCGACAATTGTCCCGGTGTAAACTCCAGTTCAGTGTGCTAAAACAGCATCGTTAATGCCCATCCCATCGCATCAATGAATGCTTGTTTGATGTTTCATGGTCACGGATTTTATCCTTTACATAGAACAGGGAACTGTGTATTATATGGGGTGCAATAAGGTATTACGAATAGAGTTAGATAATGCGTGTGATATTAGGATTAGTGCCCAATTATTATAGTTTTGTGGAAGTGCTGCGCAACAATCAGTTCAGATAGTTTAACTGAAAACTGAGATAGTAACATACATAGCAACAACATACATACATGCCCTATTATATATACAGGGTTGATCTGATGTGTAGCAGAAAGGTTAATAATATGTAGCAGCATATTATCTCATATCTTTTCAATTGCAATTTATCACCCCCCCAAAAAAAAAAACCTAATGGCAACTTTGTCAAAAACTAGGCATGTTTGCAGGGGCTTTTTACATGTTTAAGTAAACCCTTTGCCCACTAAACACTACTATAATCGTTTTCAACACATTTTATCATGTTTATTAGAAGATTTTTAACAATTACTAGGAATGAAATGTGTCTTTAAACATCAAGATCTTTAACGTTAGATTTCTGGTCTCAAATTAAACACATACGACACACAGCTTTATGTGTATGAAAAATATAATTATATAACGAAGCGGATAAAGGTTGGATGGTTATTATATTATGGCAGAAGTTATCCAACCACACACGAGATGTTGTCCCCATGTTGGATAAATGTGGCTCGTCGACTCCGGCTCAACATTAATCCAGAATGGTGGTCAACGTTTTATGTGTGTTAGAGTGTTTCTGGTTTTCTGGTGTTGGGTGCTGCCATATTTATGAAACGGATGTGCTGTAAAAGTAACGATGATAGACACTGATTGATCAATGTGATAGCTCTCATTCTTTAACTGGCATGGTCTGGCTTCACCTTTGTCATATGAACACAGGGTGTGAGAACGCATGTCTTCACTACCAACAAAATGTATTGTTATAACAGTTGAAACAAACTGACTTATCTAATAATTATTTTTACTGAATCTTGATGACACCAGTGAGATGTTTATAATATGTTTAATCAGAATAAATATTTCGATATATCTTCAAATTATTTGCATGCACACTATCCAGCTAAATATATAATGATGTGGATCGATTTACTGAAAATACTAAATGTATATCTCAGTAAATCTATGGTGTGAAAATAACAGCACATTTCCTTCACCTGTTAATGTGCCGGAAATGTGCATTTCATACATCATGTATCAGTATATTCCACTATTTCACTTGCCGTGCGTAGACATCGGCAAATTCTTCACTGTATTTTTTGCAATTTTAACTTATCAAATGAACATAAGCCTCATTCAAAACAAGCCGTGAATCGTAAATCTCCAATATCTCTTCCCCATAGGAGACGGTGAGCTATCATGTATGCACATTCCCGGGCAGCACTCTGTCATGCAGGCAGCAGTAAATAACTGGCATTTCTAGGCGTTTCCAGGCAGGGTGCCATAACATCAGGCATGAGAAATCACCCATCAGATAACTTTATTCTCAATATGACCAACCCTTTAGCTGCTAGTCTGCTCTAAAAACTTGATATTCAGGAGAATATGGGTTATCAATAACAATAAAAAAATTGGTCTGTATAGCATATATTTACCGGTGGCAATAATTATCATAAACCAGTCAATTAGGCAGATTTGTTAATGCCAGTTATATTTTTAACGCATAATAAATCTCTCACTGGTCCAATGTTTTTGCTCCGTGGATGAACGCATCTTACCCATCGAACACGAGACATTTAACCAATGTTGGTTTAATGCTGGGGCAGCGTATATAAGTGATATAATCTTATATGTCTTCCGAAGTATTATGAGAATGGTGCCGTGTATATTTATGTCAAGATTTGAAAACAATTAGGATATCTCAGGCAGACAGATTCAAATCCGATATTATTAGAAAATAAATTATAATTAGTGTTATAATTATTATCCCAGTAAGAACGAAATGTCCACCCAATGTTGTCTTAATGTTGATCCACCGTCTGCGACGCTGGCTCAACATTAAAACAACATTGGGTCAACGTGTCGTCTCGGCTGCGATCGTGAAAAGGTCCAACCCACAAATAATCTCAAAATTAGGATTATCTTAACTTGCTCTCATTTTTATTAGAAGAGTTAAGATAAATCTTAACTTTTCTAATGAAAATAATATAAAGTTAAGATAATCTTAATTTAAGATTCTCAGTGGGATGGATCACAGGGGCCTAAAGGGTCCCAGCGCTTGCGTAAATTGCGGAAGTATATCACAACCAGATAGAGTAGTTTAGCAGGAGATGTTTCTAGGTTATGTTCACAGTTACCTGGACTCTATGTACTACACACAGATAGACAGCGGTGATGTATCGAGATCAGCCGCTTCTAAGTAAATCCTAGAATGTTGTGGCGCGATAGCACAATAGTGCGTACTGCCACGTATTATACAGATACAGAATGTGTGATAGCACAATAGTACGTACTGTCACGTAATCTACTGATACAGAATGTGTGATAGCACAATAGTGCGTACTGCCACGTATTATACAGGTTCAGAATGTGTGATAGCACAATAGTGCGTACTGCCACGTATTATACAGATACAGAATGTGTGATAGCACAATAGTGCGTACTGCCACGTATTACACAGATACGGAATGTTACCGTGTGGTAGACGTGTTCGTGCGGACTCTGGGACTCCCTGAGTGACGGTGTGTATGGATCAGTAAGAAGATGACAGACACCGCCGGACTCACGTCATATCCGCACTCTGGATTACCCTGAATGGCCACACAGAAGCACGCATCGGGATGATGCCCTGCTCACGTGTCCACACCCAGTCAGCTCATCTTCCCAGGTCAGACATATACCCATTAAACTCTCTCTCTCTCCCCCACATGCCCAATCTCATTTTAACCCACAATTTGCATTTACATCATGTAAATGCAAATTACTTATTTTTTACGAAATTACAACCGATACAGGCTTCAACAATTGCGTATTGGCGATAAAATATTATTTGTTTTACCCAGAAAGCTACCTGGATAGGTCTGTGGAGAAGAGGGGGTAAATCTGTTGTGCCTTGCGTGTTCTTAACGTGATTATAGGAGACGTGTCAAAATGCCTATTTAATTACAGATGCTGGCAACTAGGCAAAAAGCGTGGAATGGCTAATCTCTAATTAGCCTCACATTCTCCTACTGATCAATTGAAATCACGACGGTAGTATATAGTACGCCTGGTGAAGACTATAAAGATTTTTTTATGACGCGGTCAAACAAATGTGATTTTATTGTAGGCCACAATTCGATAGAATAAGTTTTAATTTATTAGTAATTTGAATAATAAGTGAAGAACTTTATGACAATCGCGAGGTTGACGGAAATAGGCTTCATTAGGATTTTTTGCCGGGTCGATAAATATAGTTATATTTTCCATTTCCAGCGTTGTTGTAAAATTGCTATGTGATTGGGTATTCCAAAATGCACTGTAGGTATACTTTACTGCATCTAGTTAGGCCTATGATAATCCTGGTATCAACGTTGGGAAACTGGTTCAACGTTGTGTCCTCGGGCAAAACACTTCATCCTCGTGGGTTTCACTTCACTCATGTGTTAGTGAGTACCCGGTAGGACAGAGATTGCAATGTAGGCCTACTATTAGTTTCAGGAGTGAACAGTTCAAGTGACCAGGAGGTAAAATGTAAAGTCGAATGCTAATTCTTCAGACGTGATGTCAGACGATGAACCCTGCACTTTTGCCTTTACATTTTAGATGATAAAAATAAATGTTCAATTTCCTATTGATATGGAGAAAGGCCTATATTATATATCTCCATCCGACATTGCACACTACGTCGTATGAGCAGATGAGCTTTAAATTCGGGCCATTTACGTTTTCTTAAACCTTAAAGCGCTGGAATATTGTTGTAAAAACCATGACAACCAAAGGGTTTTATTTAATTTGAAATCATCATAAATGTTTTAGTTAGCTTTTTCCACTTCGTTTGAATACCTATATTCTGGGTCTACGGCCACTACATATATTTTTATTCTTTCAGCGCGGGGACCGTCTTTATACGTCAGAATCTGACGTCTGTAGACGTCAGATTCTGACGTATAAAGACGGTCCCCAAGCTGAAATGTTTAATGCTATCACAGTGACATATGCTGAGTGCAGTGAGTGAGATGTGTATAGTATCCCACCTGGTGAGCTATCACTGGATGCTAAAACACCACATATATACATACTTATTATGTCTGCGCTGCGGGGTTAGTGTCGTACTTCAGCTGTCACATCAGGGCACAGGAGCATTAGATCCCAGCCATTGTGATGTGTTTCTGGTTACGCTTCTATAATTATCAAAATATTCCTATTTCGACGTGATGAATGTGATCACTAGATTATATTTATAATAGTACCATATATAATATCAGACTAATTCAGACTATTGGCTGAATTAATCAGGCTGTATTTGATCAAGGAGCTAGGTTATATATAAAAAAATTAAATGAATCGGGCTTTATGCCTCTTTTGTGCACATACAGGCTAAATTGGGCCGGGAGAACCTTCTGAGGATGGTGAGATGAGTGAGATGGTAATGCCCTCCAGACAAGGATTCGAAATATTTTTTTTCAAACCCCGGAGGTCAAGGCTGAGCACGCTAGCTCTCGGTCACGGAGGCTCCCCACAATGTATAATCTCTTTGATTTGATCAAGTGAAAATGAATCTCAGCCGCGTATTTGTATTATTTTAATACCGTGTAAGTCTGCTGCAGTGTCATTTTGACAGTGTACTTATAAGGTTATATGTGTGATCACTTGGTACTACATAATCATGATAATGTGATATGAAGACGTGTGATGATGAGGACTTTATCTATTTCACAGCTGTTGACTGGAAGTCTATTATTACCAACAGTCTGTCGTTCACAATGCTATAATTATTATGCCATCGAACACTGTCATTTTGAGCTCTATCTGCAGGCGCATGTCACTTGTCCAAGATAATATGATTAGCGTGCACTTTTATCAGTGAAAGGTTCTTGTCAAATGGTTTCTTCTATGTTTTATTGTGCATTTTTGTAGAAGAATATGTTTGTTATCTCTGACTTGACATAAATATATCTTGTGTGTTGCTTTGCAGTGACGCAATAACTTGCATTAATTGTAGCGAGATTTACCGTAAACCACTTCAAGTTGGTGCAAATTATAGATTCATTAAATTTGACTTGACCAATTAACCTTTTCACTACCATACATGACGGAAATTTCCGTCGTCATTCGTCAATGAACGTAACCATAAAATGACACAAATTTTCGTCAAATATATACTACATTTATGTATTTTTCGTCATTTGAAGCTGGAAATTGCGTTAGCAATTCCAGCTTCAAATGACGAAAAATAGAACTCGTACACCAGTATATCTGGATCCTGGTATACACCCCGGCCTGGAAGTCAAAGGGTTAACAATTTTTTTATCAGATGACACATTAATCCTTTAACCGCTGATATTATAAATAAGGTGCTAACAAACAGGCGTAAATCAACAATAACGCCGAATGGCACTTAAGGGGTTGATATTTAACAAACAGTGACTCATACCAACGACAAAAACACGAAATATTGTGTGTTGGCTCAAAATAGCAAAGGTCGATCTCTAAAGTTAATCTGATAATGGCGATAGTAAGGGCGAGACCTGCGTACTGCTACATTAAAATCGGACAGCTATGGAAACACAAGTAAGCAATGTAATGTCCATTCAACTGAATATATCGGATAAGCGTATATACTCATATGCACATAATATTATCATTCAGCTCTTTATTATTGTATAGTCAGCCTGCTTTGACGGGTTGGGATTAAAATGCTCTCTTTCAGCAAGGAATAGAGTCAGATTCTATTTTCTTTGCTTTCAGCTATAGCTTTACATTGACAGACGATAGCAATTGCACCCACAGACCCTGCTTGTAATAAATGTACCCGGCTTTGCAAATCCAAAAGGCAGTAACTGCTTACTTTACAAGTAAGAAGCTACTGCCTTTTGGCTTTGCAGAACAGTATTACAGAGGACCATAGCGTCAGCAGGGACGGTCTATCTATAGAAACACATTCCTTTGACAATTAACGCTTTGAGGGGCATAGTCCACTTCACCATGTCCACCATGTCTCACTGAGCTAACCAGGATGGTATGCCAATTATCTGCTCTCTGTTGATCCGCAACTTGACCATTTATATTCCTCAATATGATAAAAAGTGACTGCATATCTGGATTAACAGAAAGAGGACTAAACACACGCACACACAAACATACACACAAACATATTATATTCTGATAATCTTAGACACGACGAATAAGAATCATATTACATGTTTCCTTAATAATTTTTAAAGCTATCTTAGGGCATTGTAAGTTAACTATTTATAACTGTTTTGCATCTTTGGGAATTATGCATTATGACAATATCTGTATTTCGATAAATATTTTTAACCCCATAAAGCGCCAACTGTATTACGAACACCAAAAATATAAAAGGAAAGAAAAAATGCAGACGTTATTATCATTTCAAGGTTGTATACAGCTGGCGTAAGTCCTTGGGTAAGTGTTGACTATTCTACAATATCAGTGTTGCTGAACGGCATTTAGAGGGTTGTGAGAGACTTGATAATTTCACGGTTTGTGATTTTGTCTAGTCTGTCGGCCAGGTTAGATGTCGTGGGAGGGGTGCATGTTGTGACACAGGCATAAAGGAATGTGCTTTGTGTCACGCGGTTGACCATGTACACTTAAGTCTAAGTTACCTTTCCAGTCATAAAACATTAGGGAAGCCCATGCCCCCTAGGATAATTATAGGTGTGCATTCTGAGGCTATATAACAAAGCAAACAACAAAGAGGTCTGTTGAAACATACAGACTGTGACCATAAGTATTTTCCTACATAGATATAATGAAAGTAAAGCCCTTATTTCACAACGTATGACGATTTCTTGGAAATCATCATCTTCAATCATACACATGTTTTAAGACCTTTCAGGTCATATATTTGCTTTTTATGCTTTATTTTCCTAACTGATGTTATATGACCGTTGTTTTGAATGGGAGCCAGTGTTCACTTAGTGTTCTCCCCTCTTCTGGCTATACCACTGATCAAATTAGAAAAACATAATTCAATTTTATTTAAGAGCCGTAATAGAATAACTTTGAATCACACATCAAATATCTGGGTATAAGAGCAGGTTCACCCTGCTCTTATAGCCAGATATTTAATGTGTGACTGCTACACAATTTAAACACATGAGTTGTGATGTACATAACATACAAATAAAAGATTTGCTAGTTCACCAGCAATCATGGTAATGTAATAATATACTAGACACAGCTTTATATGAGGGTACATTTGCCCAAGCCCTGTGCATGAGAAGAAGAAAGAAGAAGAAATGACTATGAGCATGACTATGTGTTGAATGACATCTTTCATAACGACTGTATTATTCAATAGTGAACGAATGGTTTATGGTCCGTGTAAAATAACATAATGTTATGTCTATAAACCCTATGCATTATATTGTGCGCTATAGACCAGAACTATAGGTTTATCTTCATCATGAATGTGTTGGACTATGTAAACATGATGTGTCAACAAGTCTCCTAATTTAAAGTGTGGTTTGTGTATGCTTTAGATCATACTAACTATTGTTTATTGCGTATGGTAATTAGTATGATCAATTTGTGTTATGTATATTTTGGTATATTGCGCAGAATATGGTAATTATTGTATTAGTTTTCTCTTTGGACAGAATATTTTGGCTTCATTCTATTATCAATGTTTTGAACCATGGGGTGGTTTCTTTGCATTGGCCATGTTTTGCACTACGTGCCAGGGTATAATTATAATAGTTTATTTTCATTATCCATGCTTTGGACGACGGGACACAGTATTTTAATTATTGTGGTTTCATTTCATTATGTATATTTTGAAGTAAGTAATTAAGTAAAACAATTTCTTAACGTCACTTTTCGGCACCAAAGTGAAATTTCAGTGAATTTATTGAAAATATTTTTTAAATGATCACATACGACTAATGTATATTTTACACTACAGGGCAGAGTATGTTAATTATTATGGTTTCTGTCACCCCCCGGCTTCACGTTTAACCTCGCTATGTGAATACTATACTTAGATGAAGCATGTCAGTTATGTGTCATCGATACTGCGGGCCCTGGATACATGCCAACCCAATAAACACGAGACATTGACCCAATGCCGGGGCAATGATGGGCCGCCGTCATAGACGGCGGCCCAGCAATGACCCGGCATTGGATCAATGAAGACTTCCGTCGCCCAAGCTGTGTCATAGGCTAGGTATGATGATTAATAGCAATGTCTTTTCAAGTGTCAAGAAATAGAAACACCGGATGTGGTTACTTACTCAGTTACTAATAATTTATGAATGAGTATTAAGCTTGTTTAAGTTACTACCTGGACGTGCATAACACTGCTCTTGTAAAGTTAAAAAAACAGATACTGCGTTTTTACTTTGCACTGCACAATACCTGTGAGGGCGCTCACTTCTGTCAGCTGAATTAATAATTTAGTGGATTAACAGCTGTCAGGAAACTTATAAAAATGGTACTTTGTGAGGCTGATAATTTTGGTGGATTTTGTACTATGCGAAATTGACAAAAATAAAAAAGTAATAATACCTGTACATCTACAATATAAAATATATCTAGGGGCCTACCCTGTATTTGCACAACACCTGGATGAAGGGCCTCAATTCGCTGATCCATTCGTGTGACAAACTGAGCCACTCTTTAATCTGTTGATTAGTCATGACAAAACCGCTATACTTAATCCGAGACGTCAATATACCGTAATGTAGAGATACTTCTATTGGAGGTCAGACCGGAACTGGTCCTAAATATGACCAGTCATATAAAAGCAGTACAGCAGGGTGGATTAGACTTAAAGCTTTAAGTGGAGCTAACACTTTGAGACCTATATCTAGACGTGAATAGAAATAACACTGCGGTCTTAACCCTTTAAGTGCTACATTATACAATTTAAATTTTCACCCTTTTGAAGTTGCGCCTCGCTACCGCGACCGGAAATTTCAAGTGGATGAAAATTATTGATATGTATTTAATTCGGGACCAGATATTTGCAAATCCTGATGTTTAAACACACATTTCATTCCCAATACCAGTGGTTTGATCGCATAATAAAACATAATTTCATTGAAAACAACCATTGTCGTGATTATCGGTGAAAAGGTTAAGCAGCTCTGGTGTAAATATAAATTCATAGGAATAAATACCATTTGCATAAACACGTACCTAAAGGCTCATTTAGTTGATACTATTTTGCTGGCTGTACAGAGAGGGTTAAGTATATTTAATGGTGAGGTGCGAAGGTCAGACGTCCAGTTATACAACCAACATTCATACAGCGTTAAGCCAACGTCTTAGACGCTGGTACAGACCTGTGCCGTCATTGGGTGATCGCATGCCATGGTTTGAATAAAAGCGAATAAAAGGCGTTGAACCTATGCTGGTTTAATGTCGGACCACCGCATGCTATGCTGGTACAACACAAAATATGGCCTTTGTCTGTTCCCAGCAAACGCGACACATATATCCAATGTTGGCTTAATGTTGGCCCAGCGTCGTAGACGCTGGCCCAACATTGAGCCAATATTGGGTGAGTGTCTTGTGCTTGCTGGGCTAGTTGCTGGACTATATTGGCAAATGTCCATATGACATTACTCTTATATACATGATGATGTATCTGACCTTACGACCTGTCGCCAACACTTTCAGCCCCGATGTCCGCCGTAATCAATGGGAACCAGTTAGCAGAGCGGTAGTTCTAGTTCTAAAATGTGAGACAATATTGCAATCAGACTGAAGCCCAATGCCAAAAGTATACCCTACTCTGTAATATATTTAATTTTGAAATAAATTAAAAGAGTTTGTGTCTTAATTTATTATATAAACTTTTATTATTTCAGAAAAAAGGTTGCCTGGAATGCACAATATATTATCAATATTTTGCTTTGCTTCTTATTGAATCACGCTTGTTTATATTTATCAATTCTTTTTGTTTTAAATACATTTTTAAATAAAAATATCGAAAAAATCCATAATAAATGTAATAAATGTAATGCTATTTTCACTCTCCATGATTATGTAATAATGCTATGTAATAGCAGTGCTGAATGAATTTAAGCAATACAATTATGCTGGAAATAATATTAAGCCGTGGACCACTCATATGCCTGTTTCTGGTTATAGTTATTCACCAGTTGTAATCCATGTAATGCTTTCTGGGTACTGATTTGTCCCGATGTTGGTACACAGTGGATTAGTCCTTTAGTAAGTGTAATATATTAGGCTGTACTTATACAGAGTTACAGAAAGTAAACTATTGGTGAACTTAGGTGATTATTTGTCATAGGATTAATGTGTACGTGATACCTACACAACGCAAACAAAGAAACAGTGAAATTATCTTACCAGCAAATAAAACACGTCGGTATAGTAATGGGCAATAGAATTACCCACTGGCCTAACATTGTACCATCGTTTTGTATTGAATATGTACAGTTGATATAAATACATGATCTAGTGTGTACTTTGATATCAGCTCTACGCGTCTTATCACTCAATGTATGAAGGGTGTACATACCTAAGTATAGTTAACATGTTTTCACTACTATAAATGTCACGCAATGGTAACAGACATTGTACCTCGACTATATTTAGTTCGCATGCTGTGTATATGTGTGTTAACCTGTATCTTGCTAAGTTAATTCATTTAAATTTTCAAGCACTTGAGGTTGTGTCTCGCTACCGCGATCCACAAACTCAAGTGCTTGAAAATTACTCATAATATTTGTTTAACTTTAGACCAAACATTTACAAATCTTGATGTTTGAAGGGACATGCCCAGGTCTAAAATCATCAAAAAATCGGTGATTTTATTTAGGCTTATTAATATGACCATATGATGTAAAAATGGCCATAGACTAGAACTGCAAAAGTTTTTTAATTTTCGTGCGGCGCATTCACCAGTTAATAGGCTAGATGTATAGACGAGATTCCTGATTTCTAATTTTTGACAACCATGTCAATAATAAGAAATACGGGAATTTCGTTTATATATCTAGCCTAACTGATAAGTGCGCAGCAGAAAATTAAAAAACTTTTGCAGTTTTAGTCTATGCACATGTTTACATCATATGGTCATATTATTAAGCTAGAATAAAATCACCGATTTGTTATGATTTTAGACCTGGGCATGTCCCTTTAAGCAGTCCCAATGACAGCGGTTTAATCGGCTAATAAAACGGATTAAACACTACTTTTGTCGTGATTAGCTGTGTAACGTGAACAATAAAAACTGTATTTTTACACGAAATAAAAGATATCCGTCTAACCCTTAAAGCGCTAAATTATTTTCACGAAAACCTTGAAGATCAAAGGGTTTTATTCAATTTAAAATCATCATAAATGTCTTAGTTATCTCTTTCTGATTCGTTTGAATACCTATGTTATGGGTCCACGGTCAGTATAAATATTTTCACTCTTACAGTGCGGGGATCGACTTTAGTCGTCAGAATCTGACGTCTACAGACGGCAGATTCTGACGACTAAAATCGATCCCGCACTGTAAGGGTTAATGTTGGGTCAGCGTCACAGCCGCTGATCCAACGTCAGCCCTACATCGATTCCATTATGTATCGGATGTGAATAAAAAGTTTGACTTTAGGCGCACCAAGCTCGCAAACATATATAATCAATGTATGATAGTTAAGTTCAAAATTACGAATAGTATTGCCAATATCATATCCAATTTGTCGTGTAACCCTTTAGCCCCCTGTTTCGAATATATTCGGGTTTTAATTGTTTTTATTATCACTTTAAGTGGCAGATTTTATACATGTTAAAGCTAAAGCGTGACACCAATCAGCAATATTTCAAAATCATTGACCTCCATTATGTTAAATCTGAATAAGTTTCACTCACACGAAGTTGTGACTCGCACAAGTGAGTAAAAAATCCGATTAAATATCTTTGTGGTTAAAGGGTTAACGAACATCAAATGCGTGTCGCACCAAGCATGATTCTAGAGACTAAATTATTAATGAGGATTCTGATACGGACATTTTAATCTTTGTGACATTAGGAGCATCACAATCGTATTAGTTTGCGTGGCTCGTCAATGGATCCGTACTAGAGTCTGTGATACAGGGGGCGGGAGCGGGTGATTTCTACATGTACTTCCTACAATGTAGGTCAGGAAGTCCAAGTGAATGAGAACACAGTGACCGACGAGGTGGCGCGAGATCAATACATATATTAATACACATGAAAGCCAGATGAAAACGGTGAAGTTGAGGTCAGGTTTATGCGGGCATATTTGCACTCCCTGGCCAGGAAAAGGCCGCTTTCTTACTCGTGGTAGCGGAAACACACCGTAAACCACTTAGGTGTTGTTAGCGGGCTTCTATTCTCATAATTTGCTTTCATTCTGAGAAGTAGGACACGCAGAGCGGGCACTTGACCAGCCTCATGACAGCGCTTATCTCAGTGCATTGTGACGGTCAGTCAAACGGCTTCCATCTCCTCTCCATCTCCTCCCCTCATCTGTGTCCACAAGTTCTATCCAACATCCATGAGATACTGTCCCTGTGTTGGTGTAATGTTGGGCCAGCGTCTGCGACGCTGACTCAACATTACACCGACACAG